>CM040240.1:101114579-101688988 GCA_022545495.1 Chrysanthemum lavandulifolium
AACTTTAAAAACTACTAAACCTAAAATAAATCCTAATGCCTTCAAATGGCTACAAGAGCTAACTATTAATACTACTCTAATATCTTCAAAGGCTCGAGCTTGTGCTTTTGATATCATCTCACCCATCCATTCGGTAGGTACCCACGAGTAATTCGAGCCGCTCATGGAGCTTTTGCTTGGATTGCCACCGTGGCGCTTGGGATGAGGGGAATCTAGGTAGTGGGTCGGGAAAAGGTGATGTTGGGTAAAAGGGTCACAAAGCAGTTGAGTGTTCTGGGAAGCAAAGAAAAGAGGAGAAAGTGAGTTTGGGAACCTGGTTTCTAGGGTTCCGGGTTCTCATGGAAATCGGGGAAGACAGTTGGTTGGGTTTGTTTATTTATTCATGTGAAGGGTCGACCGGTATTGATTTGGGTTTGACCGGTATCGTGTTTATTTTGGGCCTAGATGGTGTTTTGGACTAAGGATGGAACCAAGAAACCCATTTAACATTTAGTGGACTAAAACCGCATATTCGTAAATTCCAGACCAATGTCAGAATTATGAAATTGTAGTCCAAGGGTTGTTTTTGCCAAACTTAATAATCCAAGGGTTAACTTTGACACTTTTGAAATTCCCAAGGACTAATTTTGACCAATTTTGATTTTCAGGGCTAAACTGTAATTTTCTCAAAACTTTTAGATTTTTCACCAAAGGACTAAATATGATAATTTATGATTTCAAAAGGACCTTGGTGATTTTTCTTTAAAATTATGACTCAGTGGACTATTTTTGACAATTTTAGAAACTGGGGACTAAAACCGCAATTTTTGCAAATTTGATATGTTTTTCATCCGATTTGATATTTTGCATTTAAACACATAAAACACCGATTTGTGATATTTTGATCATTTTGATGTGTTTCTGAGTGTTTCGCATGATTTTGCAGCTTTATTTTAGACAAAAATGATGAGTATTTACACACTCATCGTGGTGAATCAAATCTCCTCCTAAAATGGATCATCTTCTATTAACTTCAAAAGATTCTTAGTTAAGGATCCATCTTGACCTAATAAACCCGGTTTAAACCCATAGTGTTTCTTGTTATCAACCATGAATGGGTGATATAAGTGTAAGGTCATGGGTTACTCCTATATTAGCTTCCACTCTACATGGCCTAGAATCTACCACCTTTATCAAGCAACTACCCTGACTATCTATTTTGATGGGTGGATTGGGGCCTAATTCAATTCCAAGATTCACATCTAAAGACGGAACATTGGGTAAGGTTTTTGGTCGAGGCTCGGCTCATCAAAATTAGGAACTTCCCTAGACTAAGAGAGGTCATGACAACAAGCATCTAAACCTACATTCTCTAGTGGCGTTTGGTCCAAAGGTTCTCTATCAATTGGGACTCCTATAGTCTCTTCTACTTCTTCCTGTAAGTTATAGGTGATGTGTGTTCCTCAAGTGATGGTAGGGCTTGTGGGCTCGAGTTTCCACCTTTTCTCCATTATATCTAGATCTCCTAAATGTTTGAAATCTATCCACACATGCAACTAGGTATTTTAGCTTCAACCATCTCACAATCTTGTTTGGGTTTAGGTTTCATGTTCTTAAAAACTAGGTCTTTTGATCATGATTCCTAAGGTTAGATAAATCCTTCTTATCCATTTCCTCAAGTCAGAACAACCCAAGGTTTATGCATAGGAGGTTTTTCTCAAAAATTCTAAAGATGGTGTCACTAAAAGGAGTTGATCTTGACAACGATCGTTGAATAGAAGCCACACAAACACAAAATATATCAAATCCATCCAATCTTACACCCTTCTTCTTTTGGATATCTCTAAGTTCACTCACAAATTCATTAGAACAATAAAACCAAACCAACTTGTGAAATTCAATTGTTCCTCATTTGTTAATGATTCAAATGCTACTTCACTTGCCATAGTGACAAATGAAAATGGTTTTACGAACACAAACACAAAGAAGGGGGATAGACTACAAGGAAGTTAATAAAAAGAAAAATCTCACTTGATAGGAATCTTGTGAGTAGACCTAAACGAGATATCAATCAAGCCTAAACAATAACTATTCCCGCAATGCGCCTAAAACTTGACACGCTTACACAACGCGTTCGGGGTCAAAGGAACTTCCTTTTCGTCGAAAGAAGTTTTCAACACCCTAGGCGTGAACCTAATCGCTGTAGTGTAGTATTAGGGTAAGCCACGGTATTGATATCGCTCTCTGGGGAATAGGAATGCTAGTGAGAAGTTACTACGTTAAGGTTAAGGTTGAAGATTATTTTTATCTTTTTTATGTTTTTAGGAAATTGAAAGGTACGAATCTCGGGTATTGGATTTGGGGTTGGTATTTCACCGATTACTCTACTATTATCTAATTATCTAAACCAAGGTGGTGGTAGTCTATGTCTAATTAATGTGTGCTCGTATGATAGTTTAAAGATGTGTTTACTTAGGTTTTACTACTCCTTAATTATCTCCTATTGATGGTTGAGTTGTCACTTCCTTATTCTTAGTTCGTTGTGTGTCTAAGGTTGTAGGTATGCGTTTCTCCCTAACTCTTTGAACTTACCAAATGGTCTCGCCTACAAAACCCACTAGGGATAATAAACTCTTACTCTAAGGCACTCTTTGGATGATTTAGCTTACAACTACTCGTGTAATTATATTTTAAGGTTCACAAAGATGAATAAAGCATTATACACAACGAATGACCTATCGATTATTAGATCATTAATCAACTAAGATAAGAAACAACCAATCAATATTCAATAATTAAGTTTCATATTCCTAAGCAAACACACAAATAAATTAGCGGACATGGAGAACATGCAAGCATACACACAAATAATCAAAGACATAATTGAATTGATGAAGTAAATACTTATCTTGATGTAAGATAGGGTTTGAAACCCTAAAATACCGTACAAGACACCCTTGGTCCGGTTTAGGTTTTTACTCCACAAAAGACTCTCCTAAACCGAAAAATTGGATTCTATATATAATATTACATATGCGACGGCGTCACCTTATGTTTTGTGACGCCGCGTCGTCGCCGCTCATTAGGGTTTCGCTTGGCCACGTTAACCTTGCGACGACGCCACCTTATGTCTCGTGGACGCCGCCCTCTTGAGCTCGACATCGTGCAGGTCGATCTAGGCCGCCCGAGTAGCAACGGCCTACTCTTTTAAAGCCCGACGTCGTCACATGAAAATAGGGTATTTGGCCATCAGATCGTCATAAAATCCTCCGACGGCGCCGCAATTAACACCGACGCCGCCTTTGTATGCATTTCAGCACTTTGAGTGTCTCGATTCGACTTTGGCCATTTTCTTCAGATATTCGCGCCTTTTCGTCCAAATAAGTGCTATTCCAGCATTTTGCCTTCAAGAGACCTAAAAAGTGAAAAGGAACGATATTAAGTAATAACGGATACAAAAGTGATCAAATAAGGGTTAATACGACCCCTCAAAATGGTACCTTTTAAAACCTTATCAGTTATCTCCTCCAAATCTCCTATTATCAACAATTGCAATTCATGCAAGAACACAACAAAAAGTCTACTAGTGCACTCTAGGACATGAATACATTATTTAGGACGTTCAAGCTCGCAACACTAAAGGAAGAAGCACGTTTTCCTAACCTAACGTGTAACAACCATTTAAACAAGAGACGACAATCAATAGTTAACAACTAGGTTTCATTACATCTAAGCAAACACTATGTTAATTTAGCTAGACATGATAAATATAAAGAAACAAGTAATCATAATCAAGAATGAATTAAACATAATGATAGAAGAGAGTAAAAGACTTATCTCTTATTGATAGAGGGTGTTAAAACCCTAAAAATCCTGTAAAAATCGGACAAAAGTCGTACACCAAAGTTACCCTCCAACGTTGCACACTAAATGCAGAAAATTCTAAAACTATATATAGATTTACAGTTGCGACGGCGTCACTTTATAGCTGTGACGCCGTTAAGTCGCCGCCATAGGGCTTCATCTCTTCCAAGTCAACCTTGTGACGGGGTCACTTTATAATTTCAGACGTCGTCCCTCTTTGTTTATTTTGGACCGTCACCTTATAATTTTCACACAAAAGTCCAGCTCTTCTAACAAGTGACGGTGTCACTTGTTACTTATTCAATATTTCACTGAACCGTCTCTAGTAAAATCTGGGCTATTTTGGTATATCTGTTTGCAAGTGACGGTGTCACCTTATAGGTTGTGACGCCGTCTGGTGCTCTTTTCCAGACTTTTCATGACTTGGTCGTTTTCTTCACATTTTCATCCCTTTTCATACAAATATGCTTGATTTCCAGCTTTTGCTTCCAAAGTACCTAAAAAGTGAAAAGGAACGAATTTAGGCAATATTTGATCATAAATACATTAGTTTAGGGCTTAAATGACCCCCTAAAAACGTATGTTTTAAATCTTTATCACTGATCGATAAGTAGACTACACTTACATTATCACAATAGACAATAGTTGCGGTAGACAAAGGATGATGAAGCTCACGCAGTAGATTGCGATTACAAGTTGTCTCAGCCACCACATTAGCAACACCACGATATTCGGCCTCAGTACTAGACTGAGATAACGTCACATGTCGCTTAGCAGACCAAGATAGAAGATTGTCACCAAGAAAAACACAATAACCTGAAGTGGAGCGACAAGTGACCGGACAGTCTGCTCAATCAGTATTCGTATAAGCAATAAGCTGAGCAGTAGAGGAGACATGCAGTTGAAGACCATGATCAAGGGTACCATGAACATAGAGTAGTATACGCTTCAAAGCAGTGAAATGTGGTTCACGAGGATCATGCATATAAAGACACACATGCTGAACTACATATGCGATATCCGAGCGAGTGAAGGTAAGATACTGGAGTGCACCAGCTAAGCTCCGATACAAAGTAGGATCAGCAAAAAAAATTACCATTAGGTCCAAGCTTTGACTCAATATCAACAGGAGTGCGACACGAATTACATTTCTACATATGAGCTCTCTCAAGAATTTCCTCAGCAAACTTGGATTGCGATAAAAACATACCAAAAGGAGTGCGGATAGCAGAAACACCAAGAAATTTTTTTAGTGAGCCAAGATCCGTCATTGCAAACTCACCATGAATAGCAGTGATAACACGCTGTAAAAGTGTAGTAGAAAGCGCCAATATAATATCATCCACATACAGTAACAAGTAGGCCATGTCAGATCCATGCTAAAACACAAAAAAGCGACACATCAGTTTTCTATGCTGAAAACCAATGCGAGTAAAAAATCCCGCAAAACGCTGAAACCAAGCTCCGGAGGCTTGCTTAAGCCTACACAAAGAACGCTGCAAATGACAAACATAATCTGGGTGAGCAGGATCAACAAACCCAGGTGGCTGATGCATGTAAACCGTCTCAGATAAGTGACCATGAAGAAAAGCATTCTTCACGTTAAGCTAATGAATAGGCCAATTACGAGACACTACAAGACTCAAGACAATGTGAATAGTTGCTAGTTTAACCACAGGACTAAAAGTCCTCCTGAACATCGTGAGGAAAGGCTGGTGAAGGCATAGTCTGTGACAAGACGGTGCATATGTGTAAGTATGTGGAAAAATATGCTCATGATGAATATGAAATAGTGCATAAGTAAATAGGAAATAAAACATGTAATCCTATTAAATGAATCTTAAGTAAAATGGCAAGTAAGGCAAGCGGCAATCGGTCGTAGTATGATGTTTTGGTGAAAAGTAGTTATAGTTTAGGGTTTATATGTACCTAGTTCTCTATAACTTATGCTCGATGCCAATTTGTAACACCCCAAATTTTGTTTAGCGGAGCATACGTGTTATTCGGGCCACGGATTGGTGAATCATAACACAAGTAATAAAGAACGGAATACATACTTCTTTGATTTCATAAAATAGATTTAAAACATTGTCTTACAACATAGTTTAAATAAATGGGCACATCCCATTAGTTTTAGTGGTCCCAATGTAAAACATCATTTTGTGTAAAACACTTTTTAATACTACTACGACCATACATCCGCTTCTTGCCTTGCTTTCATGAACATAACTTAAACACCGAGAAAATATGCTAAAAGGTCACCAAAAGTCAGTGAGTTCATAGGTTTAAGTTAAAATAGTAAGTTTGGACCATAAGCAAAGTCATATAATCATTACAACGAATATAATGATATATGGATGAAAGTCTATTACGTTAGCTCTAAGTTCATGCAACCGATACTACTGACGCTTCAGATGCTAAAAGATGTCATACAATATAGGGGCCCATAGCGAGTGTTTTGTCCTCTACACTCTGCCCGACATGGTATACGTTTACCTTGGCCTAAGCATGGCCAACCGAACCGAGGAGTCACCCTCAATAGATCTATTTATAACATTCGCGCTTCCCAATGGGAATTGACGGTTCATGAAAAGGGCATTCTCTAGGGACATAAGGGCTTAGGTTAAACCACGAATAGTAATCATGTAATAGTTTTGGTCCATAAAATGTTTTGCATATTTCTCACCCCAAATGTATAAAACAGTTTATCAAGTAAAAGTGGGGCTATGAAACTCACCTTAGCAAATGTGCAATCCAAATGTGAGATTAGTGATTGTTGTGGGCAAGCACCGACACGCGACCTAGATAAGGAGGGCAAGGTTTTAGTTCATTGTTTTAAGTATTGCTTACTCAAAAATAGTTTAATTGTATTGAAGCTAAACTTTAGCTTGTAAAAGTTAAAAAAAAAATATTTTTACTAGTACGTATACGAAATATATATATACTTTTCTTGTTGACATTAATATGGTTTTAATATCCAAAGTTTGATATGAAAAATAATTATAACATTCCACTAGTAAGTATATAAATGTGTATATACTTATTTAAGTTGACACAAAATGGTGTTGTCAAAAATGTATATATAAATTATTTATTTTCTAATTGTGTTTAGAAAATATTCAAGTTGCATTTGAAGATTTGCGAACTTAATATATGATAAAATGACATAGCGGTCTCTATTTATTTATCGTAACTTGTTCCGTACATATATATATATGTCGTTGTAAACGGAAATTTTACTTGACATACGTTTGCTCATATATTCGACGTTAAAAGTTGTCGTAGACATTGTTAGGTGAAATGTGTTTTAAAACACTTGTTGTTTATGTTGAATCATTACACATTTTTCGTTGGATTAAGATTTTTAATGTTAAGACAATATATACGAAATGGAAGGAAAACGATGCGGTTACGAGGTTGGTTTTATAATTGATTTCTAGTTTATATATCACGTTATAATTTTGTCGACCCGTCTACACCTTCAAACGAACACCCCGAGCCACCATTGGGCCGCGGCCTGGTGTTGTTAGTGGTGAAGCATTCGACATGGGTCATGGCCCATAAGGCAACTAGGTAACTTTTTCTTGGGTACAAGTACAAGTTGGGCTGTGGCCCAGAATGTCAAGGATATTAGGTAGCAATCTGATGGGAATTTGCTTGAGCAAACTTCTTGTGAAGTGAATTATACGCATGAGGAAGAAAAGGAAATAATGTCAAAAGTTTGTTTAAAATGGCAAGATACAATATTTTGGAGCTAAATTCTAACCGAGGGCATCACAGTTGATGTGCTTCCAAGGTAAACTCGACTACTCGTTGATTCTAACATGTCCCGAATATTTTCCCAAGGTTGACATATTCACAAGAAGATTAGAGCAATTGTGTGACGAACCATGTGTTTGGGTCGAGTACTACTCGACTTGGTTCCCCGTTGCTACGTAGAGACACAAGAGAAAAGAAAAAATGTTGATGACCATAGTGAGCCTTTGGTTTACTTCAAACACAACTCGACTCTTATTGCTAGATGTACTCTAGACGAAAGAGTTGGTCGAGTAACATCAAGGTTCCGCTCTCCCAACACCTAAGTTATTTTGAGTCCGGTTTTACTAAATTAACCAACAACACTTAGTTTTCGAGTAAACTTACAATGACAAGGTGATTACTCTTTTAACTTGGGATGCATATCTATATGAAACAACGACAAGACATGGAACGAAAAATGCTCCGAGTACTCAAGTGAGTTCTTGGTCGAAGCAAAACTCATCATGCTTACAAAGGATGATGTGATTGGTTCTGTTAAATGTATAGCCAAAGTCCACACTAGCTACCAAGGTTTACATAAAGGTTGAGCACTTAGACAAACATGTCGAAACTAATACTAGTTTCCTGGATTCAAAACTTAGTATTTTCTAGCATTTTTAGTGGACTTTTACAAAGCTTGACTCACCTAGTCTTCCTTGTTTCCTATTCTCGACAAACTCGACATCTCTACATTTGCAAGTTTTACCAAAACTCATCTCTTCTTTCACGGCAGTAAACCAAACCGACCCAATTCTTAAGTCTAAAGCAACATAGGTTGTTTACCAAGTATCAAGTATTACTAGTTCTTAGTCTACCCAAAACTCTCGTTTTTCTTTGTTTCAAGGATTCGACAAAACCAAAACAAAAGAACCCAACAACACCAAGTTTACAAGAAAGTTTATTACTCACCAACAATCATAAACATCAAAACACTAAATTTCAAAATCAAATAACTATTTTTATTAGCAATTCGAATAGAAAATTTTAACAAGACAAAGTTTAAAATTTTCTTACAACAACACGATGACTATGAATCCGAAGGCCAACCCAAGAGTTTATCACCTCCACAAAACCCAATCGATCTAGAGCAAAACCCAATTGATGTTCTTCACTCCTTGAAGTTTCTTGATCTTTTGTGGTGGGATGTGAAGTGTGACACTCTTGAGGGTCTCACCGAATAAAAAGGAAACACAAGAGGAGTTTTGACCAAGCTCACTCATCTTGTGTCTTGTTTCAAGCCAAATATAGTTAACTTCCAAAACGAATCTTGGACATAGGCTCAAGATGGATTGGTGTGAAGATTTGTTTATCTTTGGTGGTTTATCTTGATCTTCCTTGGATTACATCAAGGGTAGCGCAAGATCTAGAGAGGATTTGGGAACCAAAACTTACATGGGTTTGGTAAAGATAGGTGGGAATATTAGGAAGAGGTGTGTTGGTTTTACTACTTTGGGAGATTCGCCCAGAGGCGTGTGAAGAGGAGAAGCAGGTCTAGGGAAAGAGATGAAGATTGATATCTTCCTTATCCTGGTTTTGGTACTTGTTTTGTCGTGTGTGAGGGAAAAGAGACAAAGGGGTACATCAAATTTTATAAAATCTTCTCTTGTATTATATGTATACAAATAAAAGTAAAAATAAGGAAATGTAAGTAACAAAAATGAGGGTATATGTAATGTTTTAATTTATTTGTGTAAGTATATGTATGTAGAATAATTATTGTATAAAATGTATGCCTATACGTTATACCTAGGTATGTTTGTACTTGAGTCTTATAAAAGTTATGGTTTAAGTGATAGTGTGTTATATATTTTGTGTCCCGCGAAGTCATATTGTGACCAAAGTATTATTGTTTGATAACTTTTAGGAGTAATATCTTATGGTTACGCATCGGAGATATTATTATTTTTGTAGTATTGTTCATTACTGTAGTTTGTCATTTGTTTTATCAAGACCTTATCATAGTGTCAGACGCTGCGTGCGAGGTCGGTCACCGTGGAAAACGAGATAACCTCTCGCCTTACAATTTAAATCATAAGACAAAATGAAATATTCATAAATTGATATGAATGCAAGGGTGGTGAAATCTTTATTGTATGCGAGTCAACTACTCAAATGATCATGCAAAGCTCATGCATGCTTAATGAATTTAGCTTAGTAATAATAAATTACTAATTATCAGTTAAATTTTAGTGAAAATTTACCGTGTGTCACACCGAGGAAGTGGAGAAACAGTAGTGACATGACAATTCAGACGCTCAAGAGGTTTAGATATACCGAGTTTAGCACGTGTGACCATGGGATGAGTGTTGGTGGTGTTTTGAGGTATTATATCGGGTGCAGTGGGTGTATGCGTTTGTTACGTTTGGGCTGGAGAATGGGTGGTGGGTTCGTGGGTTTGCGTAGTGGTATGCGGCTTTAAAAGGGTAATTGGGTTGAGATTATGTGTATCAGGTTGTTGGAGGGTGTTGGGCTCGATTGTAACAGTTGGTAATGGGCTAGTGGTAGTGTTGGTAATGGGAGTGTTGGGCTGTTGATGTGTAGCAGTTGTTGGGCTAGGTGTATGCGGGTAATTGGCAGGGCGTATGAGTAATGGTATATGGGATAAAAAAAATCATAAGTAAGAGAAGTAAATTTGTGTAAAGATTCAAAGGGAAAATGTCCTCATCAAATCTAACATGCCTTGAGAGTATGATTTTGTTTGTAGATAAATCAAGACATCGGTACCCACGATGGTTGGCGGGGTATCCAAGAAACACACAAGGAGTGGAGAGAGGTTGAAGTTTGTGGTCAACATGTATATAGGGTTAACAAAGACACCCGAATACACGCAAATTATCATAAGAGGGTTGTTTGTTATATAGTTTAGTGAATGGAATTTTATGTTGAATGGGGTTGGATGGAAAGATATTAAGAATATAAGCAGCCATATTTGAAGCTTCCACCCAATAAGAATGAGGTATATGAGGTTTAAAAAGCAATGTGCGTATGAGGTTGTTAAGGGTACGCAACATACGTTCAGATTTGCCATTTTGTTGTGATGTGTGCGGGCAAGAAAAACGAAATTGGATGCCGGTTTTGCGAAAAAGGTCATGAAAGCAGGTGCTGTCATATTCTCCCCCATGAGCACACTATAAAGGCTTTATATCTACACTGAATTGTTTGTTTACATAAGCATGAAAAGGAATAAAATTATCATACAAGTCAGACTTTTTATGCAACGGATAAACCCAAACAAAATGCGAGAAATGATCCAAAAAATAGCATAATATTTAATACCGCTTTCACTCGGAATAGGGGATGTCCACTAATCAGAGTGGATAATATCAAAAATAGAAGCAACATGCGACTCTAAACTATAAAACGAGAGCTTTATCTGTTTATCTAATTGACAAGCATGACACAAAGCGGACGACTTGGACTTATTACAAGAAATTAAATTACTAGAATTAAACGATGAAGCACATCTTCCCCAGGATGCCCGAGACGTCTGTGCCACGTAGTATGACTAAACGAAAGCAAAGAAAAGGAGTATGCATAGAGGATTGTTGTGTAACCGGGTAGAGATCTCGTGCTACCACAACGGAGTAATAGGCGGCATGTCTGGTAATCTTTCACAGAAAAACCATACGCATCAAATTTAACAAACGCATCATTATCACGCGTAAATTTACGAACATAAATTAAATTTTCTAATTATGTGGGGCGTGACAAGAATATGATTAAGGTGTAGTGGTTTTTGAGAAGTGTACAATAAGCTATGTCCAGTATGTGTAACATGTATAGATGCGCCATTTCCAACATACACAGACGGATAAATGCAAGAATTACTAACAGAAGTGAGGATACCTGTGTTGTCAGCCAAGTAAGAGGATGCACCAGTATCCATGTTCCAAGCAGGATCTTAGACAGTCATCGTCGGAAAAGCCTAAGGAAGCACAGTGGCCTGCGTTGGAATCGAACTAGGGACGATATAAGCAAACTTGATACAAAATATTGCTTCCTGGTACACTAACCGAACCCCAAAGCCTTGTTGAAATTGGTAGGGAGCCTGTTGGGTTGGAGGTGTTGTTGGAGTCACAAGAGGCTGATGTTGAAACTGGGTCGGCTGTAGTTGGGCCTGAAGGGCGTGGACTGGTGGTGCAACTTGTAAACCGGGCAAACTCATATTGGGCTGATAAGGCCCAAAACCAGTAGGGTAAATAACATACGGGTTAATACACTGAAAGCCTGTCATCCAAAAGTTTGATACGGTGTAAAGTCGACTGGAAATCTGATGAGGCGTAGCATGTTGAGATGCGCCACGAGCCGATGCTGAAGAGGGCTAAGGTGTACGCAAGGTAGTGGACCCACTGGGTTTGCTATTTTGTTTGGGTGGGTTTGGGACAACGTCGCCTACCATGATGCTATGGCAGTGATATAATAAAGCTAAGAGAATATAACGGTAGAATGCATAGGAAACTTTAAACCAAATGGGCTAATACGCACAATTATTATTGTTGGTGAATTTTGGTCAACAATTGTAGGCTAGTTATAAACAAATGATAAAGAAACGTTTTCGAAAGTGTAACAGCAACAAAACTAAAGAAACAAACAATATTAAATAAATGATACAAGATTATTAAATGGCGACAAGCATGCAGGCATAAAAGGAAAAACAAAATCGGCAGGTTATTTAGGGTTTTTGATGGTGGGTGTTATGGCTTTGATTACCATATTAGATTTAGGTGTATTCTCCATCCTTTCATTAAAACATACCAATCGGTATATATATAAGTTTCAATGTATCGAACTATGCAAAACCCTTAATGGGCCAGACTTAAAGATATACTATTTTAACTACATTATAATGCATTAGGTCATTCCTAAAAAGAAAGTCTTAAAAAATAAGCCTACACACTTACTATAAAAGGAAGGCTTAAAATTCAATATATCCCGTTATTAAAATTCAATTGCAGACATTTCAATTAAATTAAATACAGTCTTCGAATCATTTATATCCCATTATTAAAAACGTGTAACCGCTAAAAATCATTATCAATAGTGATTATTAAAAATATATAACCACATCCACTATATAAATACACACAAAACATTTAGTATCTCTCACACACATCTAAAACATCAGCAATAATGTATGAATAAGTACGGTTAATAATATCTAGCGATTTCTTTAATAAAAAAATACCGCCGAAAGGCCTCTGCATTATGAACAAAACGAGCTTAATATTGATATACTTTTCAAATACGTGCGATTTTATAAAAAAAATGTTAAAGTTAAATATATATATTTAAAAACAAAAGAACTTTCAAAATTCACCCTTAACCTACCAAATAACTTTAAAAACTACCTTAAAGTTTGTTTTAACCACAGGGGCCAAAGACATACAATCTATGAAAGTTTAAGTTATATATAAATAATTCTATTTTTTTTTTCATAATAATCTTTATTTACTATATATCTAACATATATCTAGCGATTTCTTTAATAAGAAATATACCGGCGAAAAGGCCTCTGAATTGCGAACAAAACAAGCTCAATATTGATACACTTTTGACATAACTACGATTTTATAAAAAGGTTCAAGTTTAATAAATATTTTTTGTTAAAAAAAAGAGAACTTTAAAAATGCCCCTTAACATACCAAATAACTTAAAAAAAGGTTAAATCTTATAACCGAAAGCGTAGCTATAATATTAACAAGACTATTATAAAAGTTACTTGCGCAAACTCAAAAATTCCACCTCAACATACAAGAACAAACTCCCAAAAGCCATGCATAAGTTATAAGAAAATGATTTATAAAAACTACTTATAATAAAACCTAAAAAAAATATATTTACTAATAGACAAAACACATAAATACATAAATTTTCGTCGTACAAAAAACGCATATATCACAACCAAAAAGCCCCACCGCAACGCACGGGTGCTAGCTTCCTCGTTAGAGTTTATTTAACAAAATATTAACTTCACCTTGCATTATACACAAATTAACTGTAGTAACTTTAATTGTAACAAGTATGTAAGGATAAAGCTTAAAGGCTGTGTTTAGTTAGAAGAAAATATTTTTTCACAAAATATATTGTAGAAAACAACAAAAGTGAAGATTGGTGCTCACATCAAAGTTTTTCATTAAATTCTCTACAAAATATAAAAACTGCATTTTCCAGTTTAATAAGGAAAACTAACAAAAAAGAAAGAAACATTTTTTTTGTTTTCTTTGTTTTCCTTGTAACCTATAAGAGCATAAGGTGTAGTGAACTTCATTTTCTCTTCATTTGGGTCTCACTTGGTGCCACATCATCTTAACACTCCCATAACAAAACCCCCATCTATCATAACACACAACAAAATCTTCATTTGAGCCCCACCCACTCTCAACAAACTCTTCATTTGCTTCCTTTTCAAACGGCTACATTTCAAAATTGTGTTTGTCTTATTCACTTCACTGCAACGATGAGTACGGAATGAAGAAGGAACAACGAGCATGGTAAGTGTGGTAGCGAGATGCGGCGAGAACGGCGAGGCATCCACGTCAGAACGACGAGGGTGATTCTTCACCACACCATATGCTCTAACTCCTCTCGCTTTTTCCTTTATATATATATATATATATATATATATATATATATATATATATATATATATATATATATATATATATATATATATATATATATATATATATATATCAAAATAATATAATATGAACGCGTTTTATATGTTTTGTGAAAACTTATTTTCCTCTTGGCTTTTAATTTACAAAATTGAAAACGAAAAATTAGGAAATTTTTTTCAACTAAACACACCTTAAGTGCTTATTACTCATATTACTGAAATAGTATAGTTATTTTGGGACAAGTAAAAAAAATAATGTGTACAATATTTTTGAGACAAAGAGATAATGTAAATATGAAATCGTTACATTTGTAACTTTAGTACATGGTATTTGTTAGAGGAAAAGAGTTGTTAGTTAGTTTGAGTTTTTTATTTTTATTTTCACAACAAGACATATATGTTTTTCTTTCTATTTTTTTGATGAAACAAGAATATATCATTGATTACGTAATTAAATATATCATTGAACACCCATATGTCGATTGAGGGGACATAAAACCACCATAGACCTCATCTACAATGTCATGTAACGCCCTTCCAGCTAGCTCGTGAGCCACTCGATTCCCATCACGCTGCATAAAGAACCAAGAACATGAAGTAACGAGCAACATAATTGAGTATTTGTAGGAAGAGACCCCTAATATGTAGCAACTCCTTTGTTGTGTAGAAATGTGGCGACAAGAATACTTGAATCTGTCTCCAAAATAACATTCCTGAAACCCTTAGCAACAGCCACCTGGATAGCCCAAAGAATAACATTTGCTTCGATCTCAATAAAAACCCATTACCGCAACACTATTTCTACTTGATATCCCCCATCGCATTAATGTTTATCACTCCATTAGATGAAAAAGACCAAAGTACATGAGATGGAACATTAGGCGTAACAATATGCGCTTCCGAATCTGTATATGCTTGATAAAACTCTTCCAATAGTACACGCTCACTCTTTCATTTTATTCAGCTCAATCTCTTCTCCCTCATAAGCTTTGGAGTTTATTACACACCATATTCGCCAAATGACCATCAACATGAACTCCAAAGTTCCTTATTATTTGTTAAGTAAATACTTCTTTGATACATTATTGCATACAAGGATTTAGAGTTTTCATATATTTGTTCACGTATGATATGTGAAACATGTTATATTTGAGGTGTGGGTTGATTGTATGCTTGATATCCCGTTAATGATTAGTAAGAACCTCATCAAAAGAATGAATATCTCGTAGCTGGGGACTGAGGTAACGATCACATATATCAAAATGTCAAAATGAGTGTGCGAATGTATTATGAAATGGCCATATACTTGTATGAAAGTGGTGATGATCCCTCTCTATTTATACAACATGGTTTAGGGGTTGAGCTCACTTATAGATGGATGACAAGTGTCGATTATCCATTGAAGAAACAAGAATGGCACGTGTTGCTCTCTCATTGGTTAAGGCCCTCCTATTTTGATCGCGTACGCATGTCCCTCGTGTTTCTGTCATAATCTTGGCGTTTGACAACTCAGAGCATGTTACGTGGTATTTGTAGGTACCAACCTTATATGAGGGCCACTAACGGTTAAGCATCTGCTCCTATATTTGAGTGCTATGGACACTTTCCAAGCTTTAGTTAGTTTGGATGATTGTTTACCAGACTGGATATTTTGGAGGCTTGCTTGAAGTGTAAATGATACTTGCTTATTATTTTGAGTAATGACGAGGCCCAAAATGGTTAAGCTGAATAATACGTATATCATCAAAATGTATTATGAAAAAAATGATATACAATGATATACCACATAGTAAAATCTATCATGCTACATAGATTTGTTGAACATTTAATTTTTAAAAACAACATAATATTTCCCCTTAGTTTATTCTTTTTCGAAACTTTGTTTTTGCGATTTCAGCTAAGACCGGACATAGAAGATGCCCCACACCATGCATGAGGGGGCATTTTCTTTCATGTTCACGCGTGACGAGCCATTTACGGGTATCAAGGTATGTAAAATGATTGAGAGGCCTAAAAGTGTGACTAATTATGTGCCTAAATAGATGTAACATTAAGTTACTGGTTTGTGAAGAAGTGAGTCCCTCTGCTGTTACCAACAGGATGCTGACACATAAATTTAGGCATATAGTTAGGCATACCAGTTAGGCATGTCAATCAATACTTTTAAGGTATACCCATAAAGAACCTAAAAGAATTTGATCGCGATGGTGCAAATTTTAAAGACCGAACGCATTTAAGAAAAATCTAGGTTTTTAGCAAATTAATCGTGGACGATGGTCCGGACCGGGCCAGAATGGGTCGCCGATCGTACCACTCTACACCTAAACCCTAATCCATGCCTATATATATGACAGTGCTATCTCTAACCCAAGATATATTGGCTACACTACGCCGACATTAACTTGACCATCTGAGGCGGACCGGCTACTACCGGGTCCACTCCTAACGGTTCTCTTTGCTGACAGTCTACTGGGGCTCGAGAAGATTTCGACTAACGGCCAAGGAGAGTCGTTGAATCTAGTCCACTATGATTATGCTTCAACAAAGTTGGCGTCATCCGCGACCAATAAACCATGTTTCGTGTTCTCATATTACCGAAAAGCATGAATCAATTTCTTTCAGAACTCTAAAACCTTTGCATAGAAATCAGGACATATATGCGCTACGATCTAATATTTTACGATCTAATATATGCGCTTACGATCTAATTTGTCTAATGTTTAATTTGGTTAAGAACATACATGACTATATCACGTGTTAAAGCTATCAAAAGTCGACCACACCATCGCGATTATCCGAATTTGTTAATAGCGAATTCCACAATTTGATAATATATTACCGCATTAGTAAGTACTAATTCAAGTGTATGTGATAAAACTTTGAGGGTATATTAATTTTATATCACTTTAAAAAGCACCTGCTTGTATTTAATAATGATGGCATGCACTTTTTACCCGCGTTAGATCGTGCGTTAATTCGCGCACGGTCGGATCTAAGAAAATATCCGCACGATCGGAGCTATTTTATTTTTTAGCCGCGAATTAATTCGCGAACATCGCTTTTACGGTTGGTACGCATGTTCAGGCCGAACAACGCAATGCGAGCAAATCTACCGCGTTAGCCGCTGCGTTCGAGCATCTTCGCAGAGAACGCCAGACGCGAACACCACGATACTAGTCAATCGCCATGATGCGCACCGGACAAAGGTCGTGGTATAAACATTTGCGATCATCCCCAAACGCTCGAGTCTACGCGGTTACGATAAATCCATCTGCTACATTATTACGCGGTCACGGTTTTATTTTATACATTAAAAAAAAAAAAAAAAAAAAAACAATTAATTATTTTGTCGGCACTCATCCCACGACGGGTGCGCACTTCTCGTATGTGCTATGTATTATTTATGCTTATCGCGCAATATATTATTCATGCATGCTCTTTGTCATTGTTTCAATTCATTAGGTTTATATGTTTGCGATTCGCGGCATATACTTTTAATCTTCGATTCGCTGTTTTCATAGATTAAATAAGTTTAATGCTCCTACACGAGTAGACCATCAAACTTGGGGGCTACCGGGTATATGCTACCATCGCTTCCGTGACAAGGCCACGCAGATTTTTGGAAGCGACAAAGACGGATGAATATTCGCACCAACTGCTGTAGGGAGACGTCCTCTGTCGGTTGTGAAGACGCCGACAGCAGGAAGAACGCCTTCGTCGCACATCTTTAGCGCAGACCTAGCGCGCAGGCGTAACGCCTTCGTCGCGACATCTTTAGCAAGCAAGACCTATGCGCAGAAGACGCTTCGTCGCACCTCTTTGTCGCCGCACAACGACACTTACGCGCAGAAGACGCCTTCGTTGACATCTTTGTCGCGCGACAACACGCACTGCTACTGAAGACGCCTTCGCCGCACCATGTCAAGGCCGCCATCGGTACAGCAGACGCCTCACCCGGGATGCACGGGTTTCACTTTCACCCACGCCATCATCGAACTTAAGTCAAGATAACATACCATGCGCTATCTCATACTAGACTTGGGGTTCATGGACGATGGTCCTGACCTGCCAGAATGGGTCGAGCCGATCACGTACCACTCTACACCTAAACCCTAATCCATGCTTATATATACGACAAGGTTATCTCTAACCCTAAGATATATCGGCTACACCACTGACATTAACTTGATTGTCGGAGGCGACCCGGCCACGGGCCAGGGTCCACTCCTAACGGCTTTCTTTGTTGCGCCTCTTGCGCCGGTAAGAAGACACTAACCGCCATGAGAATAGTTGAATCTAATCCGCCCAGATTATGCTTCAACATTAACACTATGTCAAAAACTTTTTATGGGTGTTTGAGACTCTTGAGATCACACTGGTTCGTCACTGGATATGCGTGCTTAAGTAAGATATATATATTGAGAATGTGGTGACAATTACAAATGTAAATACAAAGGGAACTGAAAATCACTACGGTGGCATATAGTTTAAAAGAACTAACAAACGTATAAAGATACAACATTGCCCTTGACCGGTATGTTAATGTTGCAAAACACGAACGAGCTATGCGGAAATCGGTGGAAGCGCATCCTAAACCAAAACAAAAGAGTGAAAAAGACGCGTGTGAAAGTAAAGTAATTTGTTCAAAAAAAAGAAAGTAAAGTAATTTAAAAAGAAAAACCAGCAGGTGAGGGTAACAAACAAAGTCACGCACAAGAAGCAGAATCAGTACTTAACTTGCTTGTCAGTACATTTGTATGTGTTTTACAAGACATATCCTCGTGCCCCCCTTTTTTATTTCATTTTTCACACCACAACAAAAACATAACATTATTTTTTACACACACCTTAAAAAAACACGTACATAATATCTGTTCACTTATTATCTATCTGTCCTCTTTAAACACTCATCATCTTTCTTTCTTTCTTTACACCTCCTATTTTTCACTTTTAATGAATCAATCAATTATTGGAACGTGAACTAATATCATCCTAGCCTTTTATTAGCACCCCTTTCAGTTGTACAACTGTTTTTTGTTCTTCGTTACTGTTATTTTAAGGTACTTTTTTTTTTTTTTTTTTTTTTTTTTCTTTCTCTGATTGATTCTTAATATTAGATCTCATAGTAATTAACATGATCATTTGCTTGTGGTTAATGTTTTGGGTTAATTTTATTTCATTAAGAAATATAACTATATGTGATTTGATCTACTTGGCTATTGTTACAAACTGTAAATGGTGCAGATTGGGTTAAAATGTAATTCAGTTTTAAGTTATTTACTGTTTGATAATTTCCTTTTTTCAGATATATATTTCTAGACATGGCAAGCGAACTTGTTAATGCGGCTACAAGCGAAAAACTGTCAGGAATGGATTGGACCAAAAGCATCGAAATTTGCGAATTAGTTACTCGTGATAATAGGTAAAAGTCGAAATTTATCATTCTGTGTGCGGTTCATATTGCTTAAGAATATTCTTGAAGTGGTCTGTTGGTAACTTATGCCAAACTTTCTTTATTTGACAAATTTATTTTTTGTTTAGAATATACTATTTATTACAACGTCACCCTTTCTTTCTTTTTGTTAACATTCAGTGATTATTATGTTGGTTTTTACTTCTACTAAGTATCATATTTAAACCCTACATTGTCGAGAGTCGAGACATATGCACTATGCTTCATTTGTGAAGCTTAGCTGAATACCCTGTTCTTTTTGAATTTAAAGCCCTTGTATCTTGATTGCATTCTGTCACACGCCATTTTTTCTAGACCTTTTGCACAAGTGAAAGACCGACCGCACTAAAATAGGTAAATATGCCAAAATAGAAACAAAAGTTTGAGTTCACTGCCATTTATGGTCTGAAATTGAGAAGAACTACTTTCGTATCCTTTGTAATTTGGAAAGATGCTCCTCTTCTAATGTTTCTAGTTAACAAACTTCGTGGATAGGGGTTACAACTTACAACACTAGATTACGTATGTACATATGCTAATATCTATATGTGAAGTTATTTATATTCATCCATATTGGTTTTTCCAAAAAAATTATTGTCTATTGTTCAGTTACATGTCTAATTTACATTTAATAAACCTCTCAATGCGTACATGTATGATTTACATGCCGTTTCTACGTGTTTGAATTTACAGGCAAGCTAGAGATGTTATTAAAGCAATAAAAAAGCGGCTGGGAAGTAAGAGCAAAGATACTCAACTGTATGCTGTTATGGTGAGCTATGCATGATTGTGCATATTTTTGTAAACATGTTACTCTCTTGAGCTGTTTGATATCCAAAGTTATCAATTTGAGAATTATAATATTAATGTGACTAATGCTGACGTTTTATGATTATATATTGTTTTTATAGTTGCTAGAGGTGTTGATGAATAACATTGGGGAACCAATTCATACACAAGTGATTGACGTCGGCCTCCTTCCTTTACTTGTCAAAATAGTTAAGAAAAAGGTATATAAATTGTTTATAAATATTATGTAATGTGTATACAAAATAATTCTTCTTTTACTCGTTTTTATTTTTAATTCTACTTTATGCAGTCCACATCCGATTTGCCTGTACGCGAGAAAATATTTCTTCTTCTAGATGCAACACAGACATCCCTTGGTGGAGCTAAGGGGAGGTTTCCTCAATATTACTCTGCATACTATGATTTGGTGGTAGGTATATATACATTTGAGCTTGCGTCTGTTAGCATAATATTGTTGTACTCTATTTTTGTTCATTGTTGATTAAATTAGGTCATTTACAGTTTTGGATTTCTTTGTAAGAAAAATTTAGGTACATGTCAGTCCAACCAAGTTCTCTTTATTTTTTTGGTTCTATAATTGTTTAGGTCAAATTATTTTTTCCTAATGCAGCAAAGTGAATCTAAAGTTCTAAACTGTTTTATAGTAATGAGCCAAACCAATTGACTTCATGAAACTTTACGGGAGGTGCAAAAATTCTAATATGACCTATACAAATGAAATTTGAATTAAGTGAAACTTTCCTGCATGGTTTTTTTCTGTTGCAAAATTCTCTCTTAGATGCCTCCTCATTGGTTTCTTATGTGAAGAAAATAGCCAAGACATACAAATTAAATGCTACCTTCTAACCTTTTAGACCAATGTTTGAGGTTTGAGCAGCCATGGTAGACTGTATTTGAAACTAAACAGTAGGTAGTGATGATCATTATCTCAATAAGTCAATAGTATAAGACACATATTTCTTAGTTGATCATCATCTAGTTTCCGTTTCTATAAAAAAAGATCCCATAAGTTATAAGATAATGCTAGACTTGCATCGTATAGGTTATAGGTAAAATTGGCAACGATTGTATTGCCATGATCAAAGCTGGTAACAGTTCTATATTCATAGTGAATCAACACTTAAGATAGGGACAAGGAGAAGTAGGATGCCATGCTTTATTTGATTATTGATCTTGGATTAGTTAATCTCTAATGCAGATAACCTACGTATCAAAATGCATCTCAAAATCTAGCCAATTGTAATCTTTGGAACCTACAATCAAATTGCTACTTCGTTGTTCTTACTTAATTTTCTTATATTCCTGTTTTCATAGTTTGAAACAAGTGTTTAATGTTGAAACGTAATTATCTACACATATGTAAATGGTTGCATTAAGACGCGGAGTTATTTTCTTATAACTTGATTGCGTTGTCAGAGTTCTGGAGTAACATTCTCCCAGACCCCTGAAGTTCTCCCCCAAAACCATTCAACTTCAAATAGCAGTAAAAGCAATTCAAGTAATGGTGAAGTTGCAACCACTGGACATGACAGGAGTGCACCACCGGCTGTCCCACAGACTGCTCCACAAGTTGTTCCTGAATCTAGGTATGTGTTGCTAAATTCTTAATTTCTCTTTGTTATGGAACGAAATCCTATAGTGTACTAAATTTGGTGGAAACATGTCAATCTTTTCAATAGCTGCTAGAAATAAGACATCAATTGGCGGCCACATTGATTTGTTATGTTAATGCGCTGCTCTACATTCTTGCATCTAGTTGTCTGGATCAGAAAGTTCTCACTGATAGTCCTTATTATTCTAAATATTATTAGACTCCAGATCTTGAAACCATAACTTATACCTGATTAGTGAGTTGAAGCCAGAGACTATTATAGTAGGTGCTCACTAGGGAATAAAATTGACTAAGGTAGCCTCATTGATTCTTTAAGGATCATGAAGCTTTTGAATACTGTGGCTGTTAGTGAAAGTTAGTTTTGACCCACAAACTCCACCATGGGCCACGATCACCACAGACTCCACCATCAGCACAGAAATAAAGCCCACATACTGTGCGAAAATTATCTAACTTCTAATTGATATTCGTCTTAAACAGTGTTAGAATTATAAAGTTTATATTTAGCGATCGCCGAGTTACTAACATAATCATAATTGATAACCTTCTAAAATAGTAAATAATGTTAGTTAGTTTTTACCTTTTCATCACCACTATGATCTACTGGCACATAACCTCGCACTTGCAGACATGGAACTAACCAACACACTTGTACCCATTAATCAAGAGGTTGTGAGTTCAAGTCTCACTGGAAACATTTGTGAGATAGGTGGTATAGGTGTGTGAATTGGTTGCTTTTTATATTAGCCTTGCCACGGTGTCGCGAAAATCTTTTAAAAGTAGGAATCATATGTTGAAGTTATATGGGGTGTTTTCAAAACCTCTAGGAGTGAGAGTTGTTTGCTTACAAAAAACGTGTATTCTTATCACATATTTCTCAAATGAACCATGAAACAGAATTTCTCAAATCTAGAAAAAATGATTAGGGAATATAAATTAATTTGCTTAAGATGAAGTTGATTACTCCACTTCCCAAAAAATTACTGTTATTGATTCCCAATAGCTTTTATACAAAACTGAGCCAAAAGTTGGAAGGCGTTTTACTCGTGGAATCTGAAATGGGATATTTACCATCATGGGAAAGTTACCATCATGGGAAGGTCGCCTATAATTTTAAACAGATGGAGTAGCTGATAATTATGTACTGTGGCAGTAGCTAAGAATATGCATCATATTTTAAAAAATGATGCTTATTAATATGCGTTTATGTATAGTGAATCTTGCGGATTGTTATTGTTTTGCGCATACTTCTAAGAGTTTGTTACCAAATTTTCTTCAAACAGTATCATTAAAAAAGCTGGATCAGCACTGGAAGTCTTAAGAGATGTTCTTGATGCCATTGATACCAGATATCCGGAGGTAATTGGTGTGATACATTATAGAACTTTTTTTATTTTCACGTGTCACCTCTGTTTAGAAGTTTAAAAATATACATAGGCTTGTTATGTTTAGTGTCTTGTTCTTAAGTAGTCATATACTGACTTTCATTGTATCATGAGTGCCTCCTGCTTTTAATTTTTTTTTCCTTTAGTGAACATTGCTTCTATTTGATAGAAGATTAGAGGTGGCGAAATAGGTGGCAGGGCGGATTGGGTAACGGGTAGGTGGCGAAATGGTTGGCAGGGCGGATTGGGTAACGGGTCGAAAGGTTCAAGTCAATATGGTATTGTTTGCTTATTGGTGGAAACGGGTTCGGCTTGTTTAGTTGAAAGTTGAAACACTCCAGATATGACTGCAAATGTTGCATTACAATTATTTTATTAACAAGATAATTAACAGCCTTAATAGGTTTCATTAATTTTAAATACACTTTGGGTGATTTTCGACCTGTTTGCCCCATTTATTTTAATTTATTTTATATTATATTTTACCTGATTTACCCTTGGAGATAAATGATAAACTGAATTGACCCATTTTCAAATAAAAGAGTTGAAATTGCCACGTCTACTATATAACGAGTTTACTATTGTTGCTAATTCTCATCCTATCATTCTTGCAGCAAGCCAAGGATGAGTTTACCCTTGATCTTGTGGAACAATGTTCATTTCATAAACAACGAGTTATGCATCTGGCAGTTACTTCTCGGTAGGTAATCAGTATGTGGATATACTAAGAAGAAATAGCATGGATTTATTTAACTTCATACAAAAGGGATACTTTACATGAAGTAGCTAGTAATAACCATTTTAAAAGATATTAAACATAGGTGTAACTAGTTATCAGCTTGCATTAATATATAGTATAAAAAATCACCACCATCATTATCACAGTGGGTAGGTGGCAAAGTTTTTATCAATGGAACCAAAGCAATTAGTTCCAAAAGATGAATGAACGAGTACCTTAATGATAACACATGAAGTCTTAGCCTTTAATTGATGTTTGTTGGATGTTGGGTTGTCTTAGGGATGAGAAGACAATCTCTCAAGCAGTCGAGCTAAATGAACAGCTCCAGAGGGCACTTACAAGACATGATTCCCTGGTTTCTGGTAGATCACTGCCTCCACTAGCCCAAATTGATCAGGAAGAGGCAGAAGAAGAGGATCCGGAACAACTATTCAGAAGGTATGCGTAAATCACTCGGTTCTTTGTAGATGTAGCAAAACATGGAGGTTTGGTAACAAGTGAAATGGATTCAGATTAAATTTGGCATGGTTGGGTTTAGCCACCGTCTTTTTTTGTCCATTTTCTCGATTTTTTACTTTCTGTATAAAATATGGTTACATACACTGATAAACTGTCATATTAAAATAATAAGAAGTAATTCAAATAAAACTATCTTGGAGGTTGTAAGCATTCAAATATATTCCAGGGGACCTTTTTATTGGTAAATCGGCCGGTTTGAGTTAAAAATTTATTTCAAGGAGTCAAACAGGTTAACAAAATGAAAACAGGTTGAACGGGTCAAAAGATGCTGAAAGTGTGTTTAAGATGTATAGAATATTATTATGATAATACAACTTCTATAATATAAAGAAAAGATAAAAAATTGTTTGCGCCACTGGGCCAACCTGGTTCGTTTCACCATGCACTAAAAGGGTACATGTTTTGATCCGAACCGTTGTTGACCTCTTACCCAACCCGCCTGGCCCACCAAATTTGTCACATCTAGTTTTTTGATATTTCCAATTTAGTCAGACATGCATACATATATTTTTCTTTTTTTTTTTTTTTTTTTTTCTCCTTAAAATCTGCAACTTTGACAGGATGAGAAAAGGAAAAGCTTGTGTAAGACCCGAGGCTGAAAATCATCAAACAGAGCGACCTCTAGGATTACTTGGGCTATCAGTTCCACCAGATAGGCTTAACCGGCCGCTTATTAGGCCGATCAGCTTGGAGCCAAAACAAGAACCTACAACAACCAGACCAGCTGCGGCTGCGCCTTCACCTGCACCTGCAATTCCTCCTGCAGGAGCTGCATCGATCCCACCTCCGCCTGCAAAACATGTTGAAAGGGAGAAATTCTTCCAAGAAAACAAGGACGGTTCTGGCCTTGGTGGTCACATGAGGGGTCTATCTTTACATAGCCGAAATGCCAGCAGTTCTCACAGTGACAGTTTCGACTTGAGTGACTGATTTCGAGTGTTTCTAAAGAAGTCTTATTATGTGGTCTTGATGTGTGTCGGAGGATTTGATCTGTGGTTTATTTAAGGCCATAGCGAAAGTATATATATGTTGAAGGAATGCGACTTATTTTCTTTTATAGAAAACAGTGATATGTGAAAGATAGGACATGGTGATGGAGACAAAGGGATATGAGGTGTTTTATAAGTTAAATAGCAGATTTTAGAAGTGGTTTAGTCTCTGTTTATGGGATTTCTTCAACTCTTAAGATTCTTTTATTATTGTGTGTTTTATTTGTGTCAATTAAAATGTTCTTTTGTTATTTCACAAGGATGGTATCGAGTTGTTGAGTATTGACACAAGGAGATTGTTATAATTTATTCAACTAGACTGGTAACCGTGCGCATTGCAGTGTCGGTACCTGTGTAATTAAATTTTCTGGCGAGCAACAACAAAGTTTCAATTGAATTTGCAATTGGAATTTGACGAGTTTGGTTTTTCTGTAAAGGATTATTTGACTCGCCAATTTATGTTTTCAAGCACCAAATAATCTAATCACCTTTAAATGATCATTTTTAAACTTAAAAAAATATAGCATAGTATTAGCGTAAAACGGTGGAAAGCAGACAGTTTAAAATGATTTTGATTTTTTTTAAGATTTGGTAATGATGGATGACGGTGATTGTCAACTATTTTCGAGGGTGGTGTACAAGATTGGGAAAATTGGATATGTAAGAGGTGAAAATTGCGTTTTTCACATATGAGAGAAAAGTTGTAGTTTTTTCTTTTACCAATATATATGTATTTTTTAAAAAGTACTATATGGAGCATCATAATTAAGTTAACCTAGGATTATGTTAGTACAAATTTATAAATCTGAATAGTTGTATGACTTTGATTATGAGTAATTCAATGACCAAATTACTCTATTATACATTAGGCATGCAGACGACCCCGTTTTAAAGGGATACCATGAAACGACGTCGTTTCATGGTGCAGCATGTCGTTTTGTTGGTTCGTGCATGTCGTTTTGTTTTGTTGGGCCATTTTCGTTTTTGGGTTGTAATTGGATCATCAGTTGCTATTTGTTGGTCCGTTTCCTTTATAAACTAGGCACTGATATCCGGAAGTGTATTGGACACGCGTTGTATTTCTTGGCCCGTGTCTTCTTCAGTGCGTAGCATATCTATGCATATATCTTTCTCTAAATATACACGTAGTGGTTTCAGCTCTGTCTATTGAAGGAATGGTGGTTGTTTGGCGGTTCCGTGTTTTCAAATATCGAGGTGAAAGTCCTTCTTCCATATTTCTCTTTTTTAAGATTTTAGTAATATACAAATTAAGGGTATGTTTTTTTATTATTGTTGTTGTTGTTGATATGTGGTGTTTGTAAATGTTTTGCGGTTTTCTTAGCTGACTTGGTTACATTTCTGCGGTTTGGAGCTGCGATCTTGGTTCTTCGACCTTTATTAAGGGCATTTTTTGGCCGTTGTTGGTCTGTGTAAGTTTTATAATATTTAAGTGTATAAGATTTTGGATCGGGTGTATTGCATGTGGTTTTAGAAATGATTCTACGTTTTTTGACTTGATTTGGTTAAATTGGTGTAGTTTGAGGCTACGGTTTATGCTACTCAAGATGCTTAGCATGTTTTTGATTGCAAATGCATTCTTATTCAGATTAACCAGCTACATTTTTTTTATCACAACTTTTTATTCTTTATTGTCTATGTATGAAAATCTTGAAGGGTGAGAAAATTTGTTCAGTGGATTTGATTAATTTTAATGTTGTTTGTAACTGAAAAGGAGTTATGGAAACATGATTTAAGTTATTATGTCAAAAGCTTATAAGTTGTGTTCATATTGTTTAGTAAGATTGTTAGGTGTTAAATAAGTGAGAAGGAGTTCTGAATTCATGATTTAAATTATTATCTAGTCGTATTGACAATCCATGTTTCGTATTTATACATATAAAAATGTGCATTGTTGTTGAATAAGTGCCTCCTGAAATGTTCTAAAATCCGGTATGTATGTTTCTATTACACCCAAAACCCATTTTCAAATGGGTATGACCCTAGATGAAATTGACCGTGTCTAAATATGTTTGAATAAGAATAAATGGTGTTTTGTGTAATGCTGAGATAAGTACAGGTCTGTTATAGCTCCAATACGGCGTATTGGAGAAAGGGAATACGACATATAGGGATTAACTTGGATACGCCGTATCTAGGGAGAGCGATACGGTATTGATGAAAGCCATGGATATGGTGTATCCATGAAAATGGATATGGCGTATTGTAAAAAAAAGGATATAAATGACTAAAATGCCCTTTAAGCTGAGTCATCAATTTTTTATATAAGCTAACTTCTGGAATTTTCCACACTTCTATGGGGTGTTCTTGTGAGAGGCGAACCAAGGAAAAAAGAGTGGAGGAAATGGGATACTAAAGGGGATTTGGTGATGGGTTATGTGTTTTAATTCAAAGCTAAAGTTCCTAAGCTTGATTCTTCATAAGGTATGGTGTTCTATTAATGTTTAATTGATGAATTTGGAATTAGGGTTCATGAACCCTAATTTGGGGGGAAAGGGGTAAAAGGTATTTTAAGACTAATTAAAGAGTTATAGTAATCATGGAACAAGTTTTATGGATTTAAGATTGACAATTATATGGGTTCTTCATTATATATGGTTATATGATCATTATGAGTCATAAGAACTAAGTTAAATGGTTTTATAAACCATTGTTGTATTATATTTTTGATAGTTTAATTTTATTATCATGTTCATGATTATTATGGGCTAGGATGCTAATAAGGAAGACGATGACGATTATGGATGTTTGGTAACTTAGCTTGGAGGCTAAGGTAAGTAAAATGATAAATGCATGGTGTTATATGGAATTCCAACATATGTGTGTGTCATGTATGTTTCGTGTTATTAATGAAAGACTTGAGATATGCCTAAGTGTTGCGATAAATGTGACGTAAGTGACGATTTGGTGTTATAAAGTGAGTTGATATTATGTGCTAAAGTAAGAATTAGAGTATTCAACCGCGAAGTAAGTGTTTTGATATATGTGATGTTTATATGTGATTGAAGTATAATAGTATGTTATGCTCGTTTTACTTACTAAGTGTAATCGCTTACCGTTATAGTTATTAATGGTTTGTAGGTGTTCATGAGACGATTCTATGGCTTGGATTAGAGCTTAGATTCGAAAGGCGGTTTAGAAGGTTTGCATGTAAGTATGAGCTTAGGTAGAATATCTAGCTCAAAGTCAATGTTGTATGTATGTTATCGGGTGTCAAAGTTTATGTTATAGTCGTTCAAGTAATTCGGTTGCCAAATGGTATGTTATGGTAATGGTTAGAGTGTAAGTGTTATTTTTAATGGGGTGTTTCGAATAGTGTCTTGTTGTACCCATTTTGGAGTCAAACGGGTTATTTTCCGTGTATTATAGTTTGTTATAGTTTTGAATGTTAAATGAGTGTTTTGGGTAAAAGTGTTGGGTCCGGTTTGAGCACACACGTTCATGCAAACTATGAAGGATAAGAACAACAGTTTCAGCAAGTGAGGAAAACTGATGAACATCAACATTGTTAAGGTTGAGTTCGCTTGAGAACGACACATACACCATTTGTACTTTTCAAATTTATAAATTTTATTAGAAATGAATCAAAGATTTACAAGGGATAGCCTACGAAAAACTACCCCGGTTGATGACAGATTAGCTCTCCAAACTCGAACAACAAGAGGCAGCTAGCTTTGCATTGTTGTTCCTAGGAGACGATGATCCTAACTATAATACTTTGTATTATTTTTTATGTTTGAATCTTTACTTAATTCAATTATAACCTTTGATTTATATAGAGAGGGACACAGTGGTTGCACATGGGTCCACAGTAAATTGTCAACTTGCTATAGATAGGTACGTGCCTAGTAGGCTAGTCTGAAGCGTACTTTCGGCTTTTCTGATTTGACAACTTATAGTTCCAATGCATGTTTCTCGTATATCGATAAGTACTTGATCTTATCTTCTTAAAGAAGTTTCCTACCCATGCATTCAGAGGTTGAGGTTGAATCAAGTCTTCAGTGTCATAGAGACATTTGTCAGATCCTAGTGACGATGGTGTTGTTTTTTGCTCCTTGTAAATCACTGCCTAACACCGCATCAGTTTGTGAAATGTTTTCTTCAGTTGGTCTTTGACGTCCCTGAAGCCATACAGGTGTTTGAGCTTTATACAACACTCGCTGATTTCTTTATCAGTGAGTATCACTTTCTGAATAATAATAAAGGAGACATGTCCTCTGATAACCATTAGGGAGTATCTCACTTCTGATAACTATCAGGTTCACATTGATAGTTATAAAGTGACATTCTCTTTGATCGTTATCAAAGAATTTATGCTAACTAACCTTCAGGAGGTGTATTAGGCTATTTTATGTTTAAATACCTGTCAGAGATAAATGGGTCGGTTTTTCTGACCCAACAATCTCCCCCTATTTAAATACACAAATAGACTAATTATCAGTAGTAAGTGAGCATAACGACTTCTTCTTACTTACTGATTTTACAACAAGGAAAAAATAATAATTTAGTTATTTTCTAAATCCTTATTGTTTTTGAACATGTCTTTGACTCTTACGTTTAGATCTTCTTTTGTCAGAGATCCCAAGACATTTTTGGTTCAACTCTTTTGATAATAGGCTATTCTAAGTAAATCATTGACTGAAGGGTCAACATTTCCTACCCAACAGTCTCCTACTGTTTAAGTCTAGGAGTAGCCTAAATTATTTTAGATGTGAGTGAGCATAAAGGCTTCTTCTCACACCTGTAGTTACAATAACAAGTACTTTTGGTAGCTTCATGTAAGCTGGAGCCTTTTTTTTATGTCTTCTTAGTGAAGTTTCTTTGTTGATCAGAGACTGTTTTGTTTACGGAACACTCCCCGATGTGCCTAATTTACCTTCACTGAAGACTGATCCCTATTCTTCCCCTGATAATCCATCATTAGCAGCCTCTGATCCTTCATATATGGTCAGATGCTTCCTTCTCCCATTGTTGGTTGCTACTTGAGAGCCGCCATTGACAATTATTTCCACACTTATAGTTTGCGTGTCTACTACAAAATTGAACTTATAAGTGTGGTTAACGGAGCTGAAGCAGAAGCATTCAGACCATTTGCTACTCAAAAGAATATTAAAATACTTAATTTAGTAGCTATATGCTATAAAATAGAGCATGAAAGTGCTTGATCTGGTAGGCATAAAGGTGAAGGCGATTACGAGGAGAGTGTTCTTGGTGGGGAGTTGTTAAGAATAGGGTTTAAGTGTTATTAGCCGTTATGTGGAAAACTAGAAGGGGAGGTTGAATAGTTTTACCGATTAAAACTTCGTTTTAAACTATTTAGATCGACTTATGTCAATCTATTTTATGTGTGTGTTGGATGATGATAAAGTAAGCATGTAAACAAGTAATGCAAAGATAAAGATTAAGGAACACAAAACCACGACACGAGTATTTATAGTGGTTCGGCTACAAGGACACCTTCCTTGCCTTACTCCACTCCGTAAGTTCTCCACTCGAGAGTTCGTAAGCACTACACAACACAAGCTCCTTAATGTGGCGGAGAATCCTTCACAACGTCTCATACTCTTTATCCGGTACAAGGCTAGACACCGGGTTCTTCCACGAGGTAGAACCAAACCTATCACAAGATTGCCTACACTTTATCCGGTACAATGCTAGATACAGAGTTCCATTACAAAGGAGGAACTACTACCCAACACTACACCAATACACGACTACCCCAAAGTAGGCACACTCCTTATTGCAACATCATAAGGATATCAATATCCTTTAACCCAAACTATCTATTATGTACATCGATGCACCATATCGAATGTACTCCTTTGGCACCTTTCACTAATGCCTTTGACACGACCCTTTGGCACCTTCACTAATGCCTTCTACTTGACCCTTTGGCACCTTTCACTAATGCCTTCGACTTGACCCTTTGGCACCTTTCACTAATGCCTTCAACACAACACTTCTAAGGAGGGAGGAAAGAACTATCAACAAGATAACTTCAGTAGTCTTGATGATGACAAAGCTTGGCAACTCATGGACTTGAGCTTGCTCGACTTCAAAAGGTGGTGATCTCGCCTTTAAGAGGAACCTAGAGAATCACACAAACACAAAATTACATAGAAAGATCCTTTGGATGTGAGGTTAGAGATATTACAATACTAAGAAAGAGTATTTGTAAAAGGGGTGAGTAGTAAGTGAGAAATGACTCACTATTTATAGGAAAATTTCTCTATTGTTCCAAGGTTCCCACGGATCCCTCCCCATATGGATCTAGCTAGTGCAATCCAAGGGATCCGGCAGCTGGGTAAGCTTAAGTCCGGATTTTGGGTTGCAAACCAGGTTATGGGTTATGGGTTATGGGTAATGAATTATGGATACCCAACAAGATGCAATATATCTAGATATTGGGTCATGGGTCTTTGGTCATGGATCATGAATAATATCCAACATGACTTCATGCATTATGTCATGCAATGGGTCATGGGTTATGGATCAAGCTCCATGGGTATGGGTCATGGACTTTGGGTTTTACCCAACAATATTCAATGTATCTAGTCAATGTGTTAAGGACTTAGATTTTTACCCATTACAAGATATCTCATATATATATATATATATATATATATATATATATATATATATATATATATATATATATATATATATATATATATATATATATATATATATATATATATATATATATATATATATATAGAAGGGTTATTTTCTAACCAAGAAAATGCGAGAACCGCGAGAACCACCATCAACCAATCATATTTTTTTTATATTTAATTTTATATTTAATTCAAAAGGGTATTTTGGTAAAATACTTTTTATTTGATCTTTTATCTTTTTTACAAAAACGCTTTTTCTCCCCGAAATTCTAGGATTTTTTTTTTTTTTTTTTTTGCTGTTTAAAAATCTATATGTGCACATGTGTTTTGCATTACGTAAAAAATATATTTTTGTTTATGCATAAGTGTTTTGTATTTGCACATGTATCTTTAAAAAATATTACATAAATAAATATATACAAACAACAAAAATTAATTAATAAATTGATGCAATTTTATACAAACAACAAAACTTTAAAAATATTACATAAATATGTTTTATTACAAATATATGAAGCGTGCACATGTGCATAACACAATGTATTTAACAGTTGGTTCATCTTTTAGGCGTGCACAGATATTCTTCGCTGGTTCAAGAACCCATGAAATCTAGTATGCACATGTATTTCTCGCCTGGTAGATACATATACACATGTGTTGATCATCTTAATTTAGCTTGCATCTTCATTTTCTTCATCATCAGCTATTCTTTTAAGTCAAACTAAACAACCACCTTAATTAAGCCATAGCCACCTGAAACAATACATGTGCATAATCATTTAGAATACATGTGCATAATCATCTACGTGTGCATAAATAAATAAAATACATGTGTAAAATCATTTTGACGCAATAATATTTGAAAATACATGTGCATAGTCATTTAGAATCTTACCGCAAATCATTTTTCAAGACAGGTGCAATTGGTCCTGTCTTCATTATAAGCTAATATGTGCATATGTGCAATTGTCATTGTAATCTTCATTAGACACCCTCATAATAAAATTTGCACTCGTCATCTTGATCATCCTTATCAAACACGAAAATAAATCCACGTAACAATTATCTTTTTGAAATCTAAAAACACAATAAAAAGTTATCAAACAAAATCAGTTAACAACTGGGATTTTTATATCAAACCCTTGTGAAACATCGACTTCAAAAATTAACACCAAGAATCCTTCCCAATTCGTTATTAAAACTGATGTCGAAAACAATTATTGCAAAAAAAAATAATAAAAATAAAATAAAATAAAAAATTGATTAAAATAAAAAATGGCTTTTCCAACTGAACTATTCTTGTAACAAAATAAGATCAAACAGGTTTATACTTTTCATACGTTGAATACTAATGATATAGATTCATACTCGATTTTTATAGACTATTGATTTTTATAGACCATTGATTCACGATCCAATCAGGATAAAAAAAAACTAAACTATGACCACGTGAGCACAAACCATGACTAACAATAGAAAGCATAATAAAAACTCATGGACTTACAATAACAGTGAGATAAACGCTATGACATCAAACCCAAAAAAGATAAATAGAGTAACATGGACATCATCACAAATAGTAACAGGGGATTATAACGATTGCATAATAGGCTATAAAAACAATATATGCACCTCACCTCATCGGGATTAGAGACATAAGGTAATGAAGCTAAGTAAAGTTTTATGTTATATTCGTATAGATCTTCAAAATAACCACAAGGTAATGAAGCTAAGTAACAAAAATATGATTAATGAAAACTAACCGAAGTAATTGAACCCGTATTTCGTTTGTGGTGGATGGAAGATCGAAACCCATATTTCGTTATTGGTGGATCGAAACCCATTTTTCAGATCGAAAAATAAAACCCATATATCGAAAAAATTAGTTTTAGATATAAGATTTAATCATTTCTTTGAATCGATTCAGGTGATGGCGGCGGTTTAGTTGGTGGTTTGTGATGGTTATGTGTGTTTATGTTGAAAGAATTGAAGAAGATAAAAAGAATGAAAGAGAAAGAAATATAACGGCTGATAGAATAAAAAGGAGCGTTTTAGGTTAAAGTGGAGATATGAAATTCTATTTGCCCTTTTATCATTTAATTAATATACCTTGAACTTTTAATTTATTACATTTATGCCATCATTAATTATAACCGTTGATCAAAAATAGATGGCTCGGATCGGTTCTCGCAGCTTTTGGTTCTCGAAATAACTCTACACTATATATAATGTTAGGAATTAGAAATTCCTGATTAAAGAGTCGGTCACCTCAAGTATATGTAATCGTTAGAAAGCTCGTAGTCGTAGTTCTTTAAGTTAAGTAGTTATTTAGTTAAGTAACACCGTGGAGGACGGACGGTCTTTACCCACCGTATGCCTCGATCCACACCCAAGTGTGGCGAATTATGTAAGACTATAAATACTCTACCTTCCAAGGTAGAGAGTTGAGCTCATAATAATATCTTTCACTTTCTCTCACTAAGTTCCCAAAACCTCTAACTTTCTCTCTAGAATTCCATCTTATTCGCCACCTTGTGTTATGGTTTGATGTGTATGTGAAAAGTTATATCTTACAATTGGTATCAAGAGCCATGGTTAGATCATATCTTGCACATCTTTGGATTTATAGTGGTTTTAGGTGGTTTTGAGTTTGAAAAGTTTAGTGGTTTTTGCATCATTTGGTTGATTTCTTGTGTTAAAGTTTGAATTTTGTTGGTACTTTTATGTTTAGAATCATCAAAAGTGTTTAGGTTTTCATTTGGTAAGCTTGAATCATCTTGGTTGGGTTGTTTTGGATTGAAAAGTGAAGGTTATTTGGTTTTTCAAGCCAGCTAATTAGCTCTCGGATTTGTTTTCTTGGTAGCGACTTACTTCATAGTTTTGTAGCGACTTACAGCTATAAAAGCTAGCGAGTTAGAGCTAGCGAGTTAAAGCACAAGTAGTGGAATCTCCACCACGGTTAGCGACTGTGGTAGCGACTTAGTCCAGAGCGAGTTGCTCTTTAGCGACTTGCATATCTAGCGACTCTGTGTAGCTAATCATCGCACAAATTTGGCTAGCGAATTAGTCCAGAGCGAGTTACTACTTAGCGACTTGCTTTTCCTGCTGGCGACTGGGACTCTAGCGACTTAGACGCAGTAGCGAGTTAAGGGTTACGACTTAGTGCACTAATTTCTAGCGACTTAGTGCATTATTTGGCAGCGAGTTAGACGTTATCATCTAGCAACTTGAGTGATTGTTTACGGTTTTCTCTTGATTTAGTAAAACCCGTGAAAGAATCTATTTCCGGCTTAATCATAGAGTTATAAAATCCCGTATAACTGTTAACATGTCTACCAACATTCCCAATGTTCCCACCGCCATCTCCATCGCTGTCGAGGATGTTCAAGCAATGCTCGATACTCGCCCACCAATGCTTGACAGAATCGACTACGATTCTTGGGCTCAACGAATCGATTGTATTGCCTTGGAAAGGAAAATGGTGTAAACATTCTCAAATCCATTGATGAAGGACCATATCGGGTTGAAACGACTAGAGACATACTTGATACTAATGAAGATGGTACTCCGCTCACGGAATGGATGCACCTAAGATGTACAATGAGCTTGATAATGAGGAGAAAAGAGATTCGATGCGCACATCGTGGCTTCAAACATTGTTCTTCAAGGTCTTCCTAAAGACATCTACAAGTCGATCAATCATAACACCGATGCAAAGGTCGTTTGGGATAACGTTAAGATGCTTCTCTCGTGTTCGTAATTAACTATGGAGGACAGGGAATCCCAACTCTATGATGAATTTGAGCACTTCAAGATGAAACCGATGAGAGTGTCTATGAGTACTATGTGAGATTTCATAAGTTAGTGAATGACATGAGGAACATCAAGATGACTATGCCTAACATTCGCTTGAACTCAAAGTTTGTGAACAACATGAATCCCGAATGGCACAAGTTTGTCACATCCGTGAAACTCACTAAAGGATTGAAGCATACAAACTATGAGCAACTCTATGCCTTCCTCCTTCGTAATGAGAGACATGCTATGTTTGAAAAGTTGATTCTCAATCGCTCAAAACCAACTGTGGTGAGACAAGTTCGCCTAATGACTCAACAAATTTCTACTCAAACATTGGAATCACAACCAAAGCATCACAAGTCATACCGGTAATGGTAATCACAAACTCATCCCCGATCCTCAAGACAAACAAGTCGATGTCGATGCACACATGGGTAACATCATTAATCAACTTGCTCTTCTCATTAGTCAAAACATGAATTCTCTCCCACAAACCAACAACAACCTCGAATCGCATCTAACCCACATAATCAAGCCACCGTTAAAGATGGAAGGATCGTGGTGCAACCAGCTCAGAAAGACAAGATGATCGTGGAAGGGGTGCCGGTAGAGGATATGGGGCAACCGTAATCGAGGAAGAAATGGTAACCAAGGTCAAGCTAAGACGATCAAATGCTACAACCGTGGTGGTGAAGGACACATTGCAAGGAACCGCACATCTCCAAAGCGCCCACGTACGCCGACATTTCGAGATAAGATGTTGCCGCACAAGCTCGTGACAATGGTGCTGCGTTGATGAAGAGGAATTGTCGCTTTTGCCGAGGGCAATGCCAAGACCTATGATGCGATGTGGATGAGCAACTGCTCAGAGATAGGTCACAATCATCGAACGCCTTTCAAGTCGCCGATCGTGATGCATACGATTCGATGTAGATGATGGACCCATCGCACACACAATCTTTATGGCTAGCATCTCTCCAATGGCTTCTCCCAAGATCTCTTCTTCATCACAAGTCGCCCATCCAAGGACAAACTCATCTCGAGGTATTAAAGCTATATGATGATGTCGATGTGCAACAGATGCATGACAAAGTACAACCAACCGAAACTTTTGAATCAAATATTGAAAATACGGTAATATCAATATTGTCCCATATGATCAATACGTGAAACAAAGTGAAAGTGAAGTTGTACCTAGTGATGCATCTTCTCATCAACAATGACTATGTCTTTGATGAATTCACCGCATGTGCTCCCGATGATTCCATTATCTCCGAACTAAATGCCTATAAGGAACGTGTTGCCATTTATGAACAACGCAAAATTTGAGTTGACCACCGTGAGCAGGAAATGGATGACCAAGCACGATAAGAATTAGAAAAAGTAATTTTAGAGAAGAAGTATTGAAACAAGAATTAAATTCTTTGCAAGAAAACTTTCTAAAACAAATAAGCAAAACAAGAACTTCAAGAAAACGTGAAAATGCTTAAGCAAGAATTTAATGCAAAAGAATCAAAGCTCTTGAGAGATTTTTCTAATCTGAAAACTTTGAAAACAAACTTGAAAACAAGTTGTACATACAAGGAAACACCATTCGATCGCTCACATGGTCACCAAACATCGAGTCTTAAGCGATAAGCATAGCATTCCCTTGTTGAGGAACCAAATCCAGAGGTAATCAAAAGGCTAGAAATGCTCATAAGGTGATTTATGATGGTAATGAAATTCTTAAGCCTAGGCGTAAACCTAGTTGCGCTGAGTGCACCGAGGAAGATAAGAAATCGATGAAGTCACTAGGAAAGGATGAACAAAAACTAGATGACCCCAAATGCAAAGAGAAGAACATAAATATCACCCTCATGATTATAAGAAGGAAAACTGGATTGCATTAAACAAGTTTAAGCCTCGACTTTGTTGACTCCGAACAAGTCTTCGAAAATGGATTTAGATAAGGTAAAGTCAAAATATTGTAGAAACAAATCCTCCCTTTGAAAATGCCTAAAGCTACCGTGTATCCTCCTAACACACCAATGCATCTTGTTCCTAGAACAATTGCCACTAAAAGCAATATCTTAATTAGCCAATACGTTATTTTTCAACTATTTGTTGATTTTGAGAAAACTTGCAAGAAAAGGATCACACCCACCGGCATTATCAAGGAGAAAGGGTTTTGAACAAATGAAAGAATGTTATTTAACCGAGGTCATGCCCTTCTTTAAACTTTTAAAGGAACACTTTGAGAGTCTTAAAAGGGATAGAAACCGACATTAAGGGAATGGAAAAGGAATTTGATGCAATAATAGTTGAAATTAGTGATTATGAGCGCATTAAAATATAATGAGATCGAGAGGAAGAACCCGCATACATTGAATGAGAATCTTATTATCGAATGTGTTGCTCAAGATGTCTTTTTCATCGCTTCAAATTGCTCTATTAATGCTTCCAAATTTCATGAACTATCTCGCGGCCTCGAAAGTCTCCCATGATCGTGTCATTGAGCTTGAAAAACTAATTCTAAACTTAATGAGAAAATTGAACCGATGATCATGACAATTTGGTTAAACATTTTTCTAAACTAGAAGTTGAGTATTTTAATCTACAACTAAAATATCAACATCTCAAAGAAAATGTCAAAACTTCAAATTTCAAGACATCTTCGATGTTCCGAGTTTGATGCGCTTTTCAAATAAACAAACGAGATGAATGATTCATGCTCGTAAACACGATCGTAAAGTTGAAAGTCCAAATCTCTCAATTAAAGGGTCAAACGAACAATATGACAGTTCCCAAATGCCTCCTTCTAGATTCTCGAATTCTCAAACGTTTCATCTTCAAAACCTAGTAAATGCTTTACAAAAGGAAAACGAAAGTTTCCTAGAAGAGAATGAAAAGGTTAAACGTCATTTCAATGAGTTGTTTGAATCAATTAAAGTCACTCAGAATAAAAACAACGAACAAATAACTTCATTGCAAAAGGAAATTGAGAATCAAGAGTCGTAAAAGGAAAATGCCAATGATCAATGCGGAGAATGTTGTATCTAAGGTTCACTCGTAATAAATCTACTTTATCTCGTGACATATGTCCCCTCACCTAAGGAACAACAAACTTGCCATTCAAACATATTTCTCATCCCTTAAGGATTGCTTAGAATGCTCTGCGTGAGATTGTTGAAGAGGATAAGCTAGAGAAACCTCATGATAATGCAATTGGACATGCATGCTTATATGCCAAACGATCTCAAGAAATCTTAGAATGTTTGATCACTATATGCCCAAAGACATTAGGTGAGAGAGTTAACCCTTGATTCCATGCTCAATGCCTAAGGCCAAACATGACATGCACTCGATTCCCAATGGTTTGAATGTGAGGAGTAGTGCACCAAAGAGTAAACATGACATGCACTCGATTCCCAATGGTTTGAATGTGAGGAGTAGTGCACCAAAGAGTAGTTCGATTTTAGATCCGCAATACTAGGAAAGTGAACTCAAATGTGCCTTCTAGAGTACTAATCTCAAGACTCTAATGTTAAGAAAGTGAACCTTAGTGTACCGCATGTAGTTCGATCCCAAAGACATCTAAACAGTGGTGCAAAGAGTAGTAAAACAAACTAATGTTCCCATTCCCTACAGAGTAATCATGACATTAAAGGGAGCAGTCAAAGTCTCAAGACAATACAAGGAATGATAGGACCTCTCAAGCTAAGAATGTGCACCGGAAGAGAGTAGAAGAACAATCTAGGAACCTTAAGTTTGAATCGAATAAAACGAATCGTGTTGATTCTAGTATTAGCCATAGGCGCATCAGAATTAATTCAATTCGATGCTACTTGCAAACCTTGTACCGATGATTGCTTGAATTCGCTTTCTAATCTTGAATGTGATGTTAATGTTCGCCTAATGATGTTAATTGTCCAGCTTAATGTTGTTAATGCTATAAGTCATGCTAAAAGGCTAAAAGGCAAAAGCGAAAGAGAGTTAGAAAACAATGGAAACCCACAGAAGAACATTCAAAGAATAGGCTTTTATTGATACCGCTGGTCATAAGACTAATCGATAATGCCCACTAGAAAATGGATGCCTACCGGTAGAACTATTCCTTAAGAAGTGGTCACATCAGAATAGGACTAATACGTACACTAGTATTGCATCTATTCACAATGAGTCCACTACTTCACCGTCTCGATATGAATGCTTCTATTTCGGCGGGTGGTCCAACTGCTGTTACTAACCAAATGGAACCCATTCTTGCATGGGGATCCCAAATATCCGCTTATCCATTCTTGTCTGTGTTCAACCGCAGATCGCTCAAATCGCTCGTGGTACCGGACTCAGTCGCTCCAAGCATATGACCGAGACCGTCACGGCTCATGAACTTCGTGAGCAAATTCATCGGACCGTTAGATTTGGTAATGATCATTTCGGCTGCATATGGGTTATGGAGATTATGTTGTTGGTGATAGTGTCATCTCCGTAGTGTATTATGTGGAAGGTTTAGGTCATAACTGCTCTCTGGTCAATTTCGTGATTCTCGATCTAGAAGTAGCCTTCGTAAAACATACCGCTTTGTTAGAGATCTTAATGGAAAGGAACTGCTGAAAGGAACTCGTGGCTCAAACCTTTACACTATCTCTATCGATGACATGATGAGAGCTTCACCAATCTGCTTGTTATCAAAGGCTTCTAAAACAAAGTCATGGTTATGGCATCGCCGCCTCAATCACTTGAACTTCGCACCATCAACGATCTCTCCGTAAAGGACTTAGTTGTAGGTCTACCTAGACTAAAGTATGAAAAGGATCATCTTTGTTCAAAGATGTCAATTGGGAAAAGCAAGAAGTATGCCCATAAACCCAAACCTACTAACTCGTCACGTAAGTTCTTCATATGATTCATATGGATTTATGTGACCAATGAGGTGCGTAATATCTTTGGGAAGAAATATGTGTTAGTTGTGGTTGATGATTATTCTAGATTCACCGGGTCAAGTTCTTAAGGACAAAGGATGAAACTCGATATCATCATCAAACTCATCAAACAAATTGCAGTTAGACTAAACAAAACCGCCGTAATTATCGTAATGCATAATGGAACCGAGTTTGTCAACAAACAACTTAGTGAATTCTATGAAAGCATTGAATCACCATCAAAGAAGTGTTCCACGAACCCCTCAATGTAACGGTGTAGTTGAAAGACTAAATCGCACTTTTGTTGAAGTCGCTAGAACAATGCCGATTTACTCAAAGGTTCCAATGTTTCTCCTGGGTCAAGCAATTGCCACCGCATGTTACACACAAAATCGCTCCCCGATTCACACCATTCATGGAAAACTCCATATGAACTTGTCCACAACAAAAACCTAATCTATCTTTCCTTCGTATTTGGTGCCTTGTGCTATCCAACTAATGAAGGTCAAGACTTGGGCAAACTTAGGGCTAAAGTCGACATTGGAGTATTTGTAGGATATGCACCAAACAAAAGGGATACCGAATATACAACAAAAGAACCCGAAATATCATGGAAACAATTCACGCTACGCTTGATGAGTCGACCGTCAAATGGCTCCTCGGACACTCCACCAGACCCGCACTTCATAACAAATCCTATTGGTTCATCCCTTGTTCCAAACTCCTCTCAAGAAACACCATATGTACCTCCATCAAGATGATGTAAAGAAATTGTTTGATCCAATGTTTGATGAACTGATGAGTCTACTACTAATGAGGTATCGATCCCTACAACAGAGGATGCTCGATTCCAAAGTGAATGAAGTCAATCCATCGCCAATATCTCAGAAGTCAAGAAGCACCGCCGATCCTTCGCCTCATCAACAAATCATCATTCTTCAAATGTACATCATGGAAATGTTTCGCATCAATGATGAAGTTAATCCTTTGCAACTCCTCAAGATGCTCCATTTGAAAACATATTTGCTACTCCCGAATCATCGCAGAACCATCTTCTTCGTGAGACATCGACTCGCCTACCCCGCCTCAACAAATGCCACATGAACACCTCGTAAAATGGACTCACGATCATCCATTAGACAACATCATTGGTAATCCCTCCCGTCTCAGATCAACCCGAAGCAACTCGCAACCGATGCCTTATGGTGCTTCTTCAACTCCGACTATCTAAGATCGAACCAAAAGATGTTAAACCGCTATGAATGAAGATAGTGGGTTCAATGCTATGCAAGATGAAATTCATGAGTTTGATCGACTTGATGTATGGGAGTTAGTACCGCCCAGATCGTGCTATGATTATAGCTCTAAAATGGATCTTCAAAGTAAAACTTGATGAGCATGGTGATGTGTTGAAGAACAAGGCTCGATTAGTTGCTAAAGGATATCGCCAAGAGGAGGGTATAGACTTTGAAGAATCTTTTGCTCCAGCTTGTTCGAATCGAGGCCATCGTAATCTTTCTCGCTAATGTCGCTAGCAAGAACATGGTGGTTTATCGATGGATGTAAAGACGGCATTTCTAAACGGAGATCTTAAAGAAGTCGCTCACGCCACCAACCCAAGGATTTGTGAATCAAGAGCATCCTACTCACGCTTATCGTTGAAGAAGGCTCTTTACGGTTTAAAGCAAGCTCCAAGGGCATGGTATGATACATCGCCAAAGTTTCTTCTATCAACCGGATTCATCAAAGGAGCAATTGATCCTACATTGTTCACCGTGAAGTCGTGCAAACATTTGATTCATGTTCAAATTTATGTTGATGATATTATCTTTGCCTCGACCGACCCAATGGAATGTGATCGCTTTTCAAATGAAATGAGTTCAAAGTTTCAAATGTCAATGATGGGACAAATGTCATTTTTCTTAGGATTACAAATTTCACAAAGTCCCGAGGCATTTTCATAAATCAATCTAAATATGCAACAGAGATTTTAAAGAAATTTGATTTGATTCAAGTGACCTCGCTGACACCCCCATGATTGACCGAACCAAACTAGATGAGGACCTCTCGTGGATCATGATTGACCAAACGAAATATAGGAGTATGATTGATCCCCGATGTATCTCATCGCTAGTAGACCGACATCTTATTCTCTCAGATGCATGTGTGCTAGATACCGTGCTGCCTACTAAAAGCACCTTGAAGCGCTTAAACGGGTCTTTCGGTATCTCCAAGGAACCATCAATATGGGACTATGGTACCAAGGACACCGGTATGTCACTAACGGCCTATGCAGATGCCGATCATGCAGTTGTCAAGATACACGCCAAGCACGCCCGAGGTGCTCGCTGGGTGATAAGCTTGTGAGTCGGTCTTCAAAGAAGCAAATGAGTACTTCTATTTCTCTACAGAGGTCGAATACATAGCCATGTCATCTTGTTGTGCTCAAATCTTATGGATGAGATCTCAATTATCCGACTATGGCTTTGAATTCAACAAAATCCTCTCAGATCGTGATAATAAAGTGCTATTGCTCTCTCATGCAACAACGCTCAACACTCAAGAGCAAAGCATATCGACATTCGACATCATTTCATCGTGAAACAGTGGAAAAGGTGTGGTGGAACTATATTTTGTGAGGTCCGAATATCGCTAGCGGACATCTTCACCAAAGCTCTTCCAAGAGAACGCTTGAGTTTATTCTTCCACGCCTTGGTTTGAAAAGTCTTCAACCGAATCCTCAAACGCCTTCGTGAGGAAGACGAGGAGTAAAGGTCTATCTTCATCTATCTCTTGTAAATAGTTATTACAAAATTATAAAACAAAATAGAAAATTATAAAACTTTCAAAATCCATAAAATCAAAAATTCAAAATTCTTCAAAAATATTGTCATTTTGTCATGTTTTTTCCGGTTCGATAATATCTACGGTTTTGTGCTGTCATTCAAAGAATGACACGGACTTTAGATGTTGTTCGAATTTAAAAAAAAAAAAAAAAAAAAAAAAAAAAAAAAAATCAAAAAAAAATATTTTTGGGAGAAAGAGAAATGGTTTATTGTCATTTTCGTGCAATAACCCGCTTTTAAAGAAAGAACAGAGCCATGTTTTACCATGTTTTCAAATCCTATGCTCGATTCTATAAACTCCTATCTCATTGAAAACTAAATGCTTTGAAAAATAACTCAATCTCTATTTTTGATAATCATCGACTTATTTGTCAAAATCTTATCTCTCAATCAACAACCTACGCTATTGATTGAGGGGAGAATGATTTCAATTAAATTAAAAAGTTATTTGGCATTAAATTGTTTTCAAAAGATATACATGCATGTTTTATAAATGGAGTGTAAAGTCTTAAAATCCAATCCACATCGCTTAAAACACTTTCACAATCAAGTCACAATTCTCCTCAAAGCTTTCAAAATCAATTTAATTATACGAGATCACAAATCTCAAATGATTTGATAATTGTGATCGGGGAGAATGTGTGATTTAAATTGGATTTAAACCGATAATCGTGTAAATGGTTATAAAAGAATGTACATGTCGTCCCTTCTCACATGTGACAAACGATTTCAATTTTTCAATGCACATGTTGAGGGGAGCATCTATCTTAAACCTTTGATTTGAAACGTGATCATTCATCCTAATGTGCAGTTCCTCTAGTATGTGCAAAACTCTTTTCAAACCTCGAGGCACATATTGAGGGGAGCAAAATTCATGGAAACCTCATCCTTCCCGGATTTGCTATACCCACTTGATCCGCTGAGGAAGTGATGTTGATATCTTTAGAAAATGGTAATCAAAAGAAGTAAATTCTTTCTCTTGCCTCCGTGTGCAAAACATTTTCAATACTTGATGCACATGTTGAGGGGAGTTCTCGTTTAAAATATCAAAACAATTCAGTACAAAAGCTTTGATAATATATCACAAGTATCCGAATTGATTTTCAAATGGTTTTCAATTGATCCATTGGCGTATGAACAATACCAAATAGACCGACCAACTTTACTTCATGTACGGTGATATAAGGATGATAAGGTTAGGTATGTGTTCCCATGATCCGCCGTAATCGGAGGGATCTACCCAGGACAATCCACTAGTTAGTGTAGAAGTCCTTAGGTATGATGATAAAAGGAGAAAATGAGATATGGGAAGAGTGCGGACTAAGACCGAGCTAGTAATCGAATAAACCCAACAAGGTTCTAGCTATGAAGTCTCGTAAGCAATCAAGGGGTTGAAGAATTAAAAGAATTGAATGAAAATAGGGTGAAAACAAATAGCCTCCATTAATTCAACATTAGGCGTAAACCGGTTCACTTCATATGCTACCGATGGTAACATCGGTATTGAAGACAAGACGTCATGGACCCAAAGGACGACCGCACTTCAACTTTCCAAACCACTCAAGTTCCTCTTAAAAGGGCTTGTTTCATTCTCACGGGAACCGACATTATCTATCGACTTTCTCTTAGAGATGGTTGATATCAAGAAGGAGACCCTCTCCTAGTCTCCGCTATAGGATCCAAATATGCACAAATTGAGTCTAGAGCCACGAGATCATCAATAAATCTCATTAGGACACTTTCAATGAAGGCTCTCTGCTTCACACAATGTGGAAAGAGAGATTATATCATGAGTCCCACGATTACCCTTGTGGTATTGCTGTAACATCCGAGTGATGTGTTTACACACTCACAATGAAGATGGAAAGCCTTCGAGCCAACATCAAACAAGCTCCTCGGTAGGTGGCATGTGTGATCTATTATATGGATCAACCATGTGACAACCGAATGTAAACAATGGGGCGATTCAATTTCTTGAATCAATCCCGGTTCAAAGTTAGGATTGACGGATACCTTTGAAAACCGGTCTTTGTGCTTATAAACTCTTTTCTTTAGCACATCGTCCGTACTCATTTTTCAAACCAAAAGGTATTTTTATGATTGATAATTGATTTTCAATAAAACCTTCGTTGTATTGCAAAACAATTTCTATTGGGCAATACACGATTGTTTTTCAAATCTCTTTCATCAATCGCTGGACTTAAAAATTACCGTTCACTCACTCCGTGTTGTCTTCTTTGAGACGCCCGGTTTGAGAACAAATTAGAACAACAAGCGAAACCCCGTCAAGGAGATTCTTAGGAATCCTACCGATCACAAAAGATTTGTATCGATCAACGGGAACCGCGGGTCGTGTACTCAATTCATCGAAGTGATCAAAGACACTTTCGCGCGATTTGTTGCTAATCGTTGTATGCGTGTACGCCTAACGCAGGCAAATGATCGTAATGAAGCGGTCAATCCACACCGCATGCTCACTTAAAACATTCATCTCAAAAGAAATCATGATTAGTGCATCAATGGCTCGATATTTTCACTCCATGCTTCGCTACGCCGCCAATATCTTGATTCAACAAAAGCTTCCGCTACTCGATGTGATGATTTCATGATCCGTAATGTGAGCATGTCGGTCCTAAAGTCACAACATCACAAAATACCAACACCACAAAGGATGTCTCGTAGATTTTTGATAGCCGATGATCTCCAAAGATGGCTCAAACTCATCATCACGTGGATCAAGAAAGACCTCCACTTGAAGTAACCAAACATGCAATGTGAAGAATCAATGACTACGAGCTTGGAGCAAAGGACTACATCAAGAATGCAAGATCAATTGTTACTATTATTTGTATTCTATGTAATTTTGGTGCATTATTGAGGTGACCTCCTTGGGGAGATTGTTAGGAATTAGAAATTCCCAGATTAAAGAGTCGGTCACCTCAAGTATATGTAATCGTTAGAAAGCTCGTAGTCGTAGTTCTTTAAGTTAAGTAGTTATTTAGTTAAGTAACACCGTGGAGGACGGACGGTCTTTACCCACCGATGCCCGATCCACACCAATCCACACCAAGTGTGGCGAATTATGTAAGACTATAAATACTCTCTACCTTCCAAGGTAGAGAGTGGAGCTCATAATAATATCTTTCACTTTCTCTCACTAAGTTCCCTAAACCTCTAACTTTCTCTCTAGAATTCCATCTTATTCGCCACCTTGTGTTATGGTTTGATGTGAAAAGTTATATCTTAGTCATAGAGACATTTTTCAGATCCCAGTGACCCTGGTGTTGTTTTTAGCTCCTTATAAATGACTCCCTGACACCGCATCAGTTTGTGAAATATTTTCTTTAGTTGGTCTTTGACGTCCCTGAAACCATACAGGTGTTTGAGCTTTATACAACACTCACTGATTTCTTTATCAGCGAGTATCACTTTCTGAATAATAATCAGAGAGACATGTTCTCTGATAACCATCTGGGAGTATCTCACTTCTGATAACTATTAGGTTGACATTGATAGTTATGAAGTGACATTCTCTCTGATCGTTATCAAGGACTTTATGCTCACTGACCTTCAGAAGGTGTATTAGGCTATTTTATGTTTAAATACTTGTTAGAGACATTTGGATCAGTTTTTCAGACCTGACAAAAAGTTATAATGTAGTATTGAAGTCAAAAGTTGAATGTGGTTTCTGCTGATTTTTTATGCCTACAGGTTCAATATGGCGTATCCATGTTCTAGATACGGCGTATTGAAATTCAAGGAAGATACGGCATATTCGTTTTCATGAATACGGCGTATTGACCTCTGATCCAATACGACGTTTTGGTGTTACAATGAAGGTTTTGTTGTGGTTTTATAGTTTAGTGTTATTTTGTTTTAAAAAGGATTCCAACTACACTTTCTTGTATGTATTGTAAAGTGTAAATGTTTATAGAACTTGTCATTTAATAAAGTGTTATATTGGGACTTTTATTGTCACGACATTTCCGCATAAAAAGTTTTAAATTTCAGCCAAATCGGGCATGGGCGTAACAGTTGCAGTCATGATTGCTGATTTTGTAATTGCGCTTGGTTAAAAAAAATGAAATTTGTTAATTGTTTTACCATTTGAAGTATTTAATGTATTTTTTTTTCGAAATGGGTTAATGTGTAGTTGTACAAAATGCATTTAAAACGACGTTATATGAGTCCAACAATCTTTTGTGTTTTATGTCTTTCAGTTATTAGTGTTATGTGTTTATTGAATGGTATTAGGTGTGTAAAATTTTGTAAACAGTGTGTTGCATGTAGTGTTTCGAGACCTTTACTAAGCCTTTTGAAAAAACAATAATATTAAATTAATCATTAAACATCAGTAGATAAATTACATAATAATTTATATATAAATATAATGACATGATAATTCAAAGTAAACATAAAAGTTACATAAAAACATTAACCAAATAGAAAAGATAAACATTCAAAGTAAAGATTGCCTAATAGTGACTATGTGTAATATGCTTGTTTAGGATTTTGATTTCCTCTTGCCAATTCTTTATTTTTATCCTTATACTCCAATATTGAGTTTTTATCTCTTATGTTACTTTCTTCAGCCTTTTGAATTAAACAATTTTATTGGTTAATCAAAGCAAATTCTATCGCAAATTTCCATGTTTTGCTAACATCCCAAACTTTTTGGGATACGCCTAAAATTTCATGTGAGCAACTTTTTGGTTTTGAAGTTGATGGCAATTCTTGTGGTGATGAAGGTCGGGAACAATTTCTTGGACGTTTATTTTTGTTGGAATAATTGTTTTATGAAGATGATGCCATTGAAATGTTTTTTTTAGAGAATATGATATATAAAAGCTGTGATGGCTCATTTGTTTTGGACTTGTATTTATAGACACTAAAAAGTTGTGATGTTTTCAATAAAAATCACAACTTTTCATTTTCAAAAATACATTTAAATGTGCATTAATTTATACTTAATGTTAAAACATATGGTTTATTTATTTTTACTCATAAAAGAAAATTAACAAAAATTAGTGAATAGAAATTAAAACAAACCAACATCTTAAAAATCAAAACAAAACATCTAATTGTCAATATCAAATTACCAAATAATTTATTAAGATATGAAAATAAAATCATTGAATGAAAAAAAAGGTCTTATAAGCTTCCATATTAACTGTCATCTTGTTTGATTTTTGCAACTTTTCTTGTATTATGCTTTGTAATTCCTTTGCCTTTGCGTTTTCCACCAACTGTTGATGACATATCTTCTGAACAAACAACATCATGCATCTGATTGAATTTCAAACTGTCAGTATAATATATTTCTAGTAAAATGTAATATGATTTTCAAATAGATATAAAAATACCTCTTCTTCATGCTGTTTTGGTTGAAGTTTTTTCATAACATATTTATCATCAGTTACTTTGTTAACAGTGAATATGTGATAATGATTATTCAAGTTGTATTGGGAAATTTGTAGCTTGAACACACATACTTTTCCAACCATAATATCCAAATCTTTTGGATATGTAGTAACTGGTTCATCCTGCATTTACATATAAAAATGTCAAATGTTAATATCCATTTTAAAATATATTTATAATCCTTGTTTGTTCAATTACCTTGTCAATTCTGGACATGAGGTATGTTTGTGGTTTTCCAGTTAGTTTACAAACATCTTTTTGGAACAAACTTAAAGAAGCTGAACATGTATCATCTTGAACACGTACTTGTACTTTGATCCTGTATAATAAATAAATGATTAATATTGTTAGTTTCGATATAATATTTTTGGTGTCTTTTACTATTTTTGGTGGTTTGAGTCAAAAACCCTAATTAGGGTTTTGGTACCTCGGATAAAGCTTTGTGTCGGTGCCGCAACTATCACAATAATTCCTTCCAGTTTCTGTATTTGTTAATGTTTTGACAACATTATTGCAAATAGTACATTTCATATAATACCATCCTTGGTCACGTATAATCTTCAAAATTTTTCCAATAACAACACATCCTGTGGGCTGTTTCCAAGAATTATAATAATTATTAGAAACAATTATTGTAAAACATATATACTAATAAATTAAAGAATAAATCCCGTACTAACCTGAGCAATATCATAAAGATCTTTGATATTTTTTAATGGAAACTGTAAATAGATATCTGTTGGTTGTTTTACCACTGTTTCTGTAGATAATTCTATCTTCGTATTCACAGATGTTGCAAGATCTGAACTTGAAAATCTGTAAAAATGATTTTTAGCGATGATTTTATTTTGCCAAGATAAATCATAAGAATACTTATATTTATGTATAGTTTTACTTTTTTTTGAAGTCTTTTATGTGTACATTTTCTTCTTCATTGATAATCAATCTTGTTCCAGCAAAGCAATTTGAAACTTGTGTGACAACTGCATTTTGAGTTAGTTTCGACATCGGAGTAACATGTAATTGAATGAATACAGTTTAATAATATGAATACTTACAGTTCCGTGTGATTTGTTTTGCCATGATAATAACCACAATTATGGGTTCTTTTGATGTTGCATTTTCTTTGATAAAAGCATATAGTTTAAGAGCTAGTTCATTCGAAAGTATGCATGGGATTGTTACACCACTGTACAATTAAGAGAACAAATTAATATTCCTAATATAAAAATATAGTATTGTTAGTGGCTTACCTCAGATCTTGCAAGTTGAACTCTATAAAAGGTTTAGGCTTGCTTTCTAGATCCATAACTGTGATTTCATTGTTCTGAACCAAGCGACCAATAACATCTACAAAAACAAAACATAATATTTTTATATAAAAAGTTTGTATAAAATTATTTAATGTATTAATTGTTTGTAACAATCTTACCAAATGAATACTTGGAGTCAATATTGTATCCTAGAAAACTTTTGAAACACAAAAAGTTCATACGCTCTTGTACATCGTGAAAAGCATAACATCGACGCACATTAGTTCTTTTAACAAAATGGATTTTACATTCATGAGGAGTTAGTTTAAGGTTGTCTATATTCTTCTTAACATTGAAGTTTGATATCACATGATTATCATCTTGGTGTAGAAGATTATCAAAATCAACAACTATTAGATTATTGATGGATGCATGAATCTTAGTGCCCTGTTGTGTAAAAAATAACATTAACATCAGTATCTAGAATAGACATGGGATTTATTAGGTGTTTTGGTTATAAATACATAATTATACCTGTTCGTCCATTAGAATCATATCAATACCAGAGATTTTTGTTTGCTGGCTCTGGTTCCATAGAGAGATGATTTTAACTTTGATGTTACATTTACTAGATGTACAATCGATTTCAGAAAATGGAGTTGTTGACATCCTTTTGACTGTGAAAAAAGAAACACAAAGATTAGTTGGTTAATGTATGATGAATTCACAAGTTGTTAAAATGTGTGTGTATATATATATATATATATATATATATATATATATATATATATATATATATATATATATATGCTCGGTTCCATTGAGAATGTTTTTATTTTGAGAAGATTGAGAAATCTTCGTTTGAGCAAATTGATTCATGTTTTGATTTGATTCACAAGTAAACATAATTTTATGGTGAATCGAATCTATAAATCACAAATTTGATTCACAAATCATTGTTAAAATCGAGTTATGATGATGAATCATTAAATTTGTACAGATGATTCAGTATTCTACATATATCGCAAAATCGAGAGATTTTTAACATTGATTCAAAATTGTTTTTACACATTTTGAATTTTAATCACATTAAAATGAGTTTTACGCTTGAAAACATGAATCAAAGTTAAAATCTATCGTTTTGAAAATCTTCTCAATCTTCTCAAAATAAAACCTTCTCAATCGATCCGATTCTATATATATATATATATATATATATATATATATATATATGAATCTAGATCAAATAAGATCAAGCTTAAAGTTGTTAAATGAGATCCAACTAAAATTTGACAAGCAACACTCTCCTAACAACAAAAATAAATTTTTATTAACTACAACTAAAATTGTTAAAGTTTTGATAGATTTCTTTTTCAAATTTACTGAAATCTAGGTGATACACTTTGATTAAAGTGTAATTTGTATCGTGTTATTGTATATGTATCGATTTTGGAATACTTATTAGTGTAATGTGTATCGTGTATCAATAATTCAAACTCATGTATCATTAAGTTATTAGTTGCTAAAATGTTATTTTGTATTAAAATATTATTTTATGAGTATTATTGCTAAAATTGTTATTTATAAATGTTTTAGTGGTTTTTAGACTTGATCTTATTTTTACAACTTTAAGCTTGATCTCACGTTAACTCTCTCCATATATATATATATATATATATATATATATATATATATATATATATATATATATATATATATATATATGTGTGTGTATATATATATGGTTTACATTAGGGCTAGGTTTAAAGAAAAAAAATACGTATAAATTTATTTAAATAGTATCTTTATATTTTAAATTTAATAGCAAATATCATTATATTCTCTAAATTTAGTAACAAATATCATTATAAATAGGGCAAATCGCATAAAAAGGTACTCATCTTATGTCCAATTTCAATTAAAGGTACTATTCTTTTTTTTTTCTCAATTTAAGGTACCCGACTTTTTTACATGCGATTTAGGTTTTTTCTAACTTCCGTTAACTATTTCGTTAGTAAATTACATGTTTGGTCCTTAAGTTTGTATAGGCATTACATGTTTGGTCCTTCAATTGCTTTTGCACATTTTCAAAAAAAAAATCGAAATAAAATTTTTTCAAAAAAATTTTCAAATAATTTTTTCATTTTTTTCCAAATTTTTTCAACAAAACTTTTTATGATTTTTTTGAAATATTTGAAAAAGCAAATATTTTTTTCCAAATTTTTTCAAAAAACTTTTTCAAATATTTTTAATCAAATTTTTTTTCAAATATATGTTCACCGAATTTTAGGGGTTGACTTCTCAATTAATCAATAGGAGAGCTTGATTTTGGAATTGAACTCTCCTATTGGTTAGTTGAAAGGTGTAATTTCACAAAAATAAATTTCTCTTATTATATAAAAGATTTTATTACTTCGATTTTTTTCGATTTTGTTTTTATACTAAAACCAAACCGAACTATAAACATCAGTTTTTCCAAAATACAAACACGAAACAATCGGGTTTCAATCAATTTTGGCTTTTTGATTTTGACTTCTCGGTTTTTTTTCGGTTTAGGTTCGTTTTTTCGTTTTTATAGCACACCCTTTGCTGTTATTGTGATTTTGTTTCCAGGATACAAACGCTTCTTTCCAAGTAATGCATCCAACTGGACAAACCTATCAAGATTTGAATCTTCTAATGTTTAGTTCAACATCGCTAGCCATATTGTGTCACATAAAATTAGTGGGTCTCATATTTTATATTTACATTAGGTCATCTTGTGATGACCACTTTCTTTAAGAGATAAATATGACTAGTCATATTAAACAAAAAAAAAACACTTTTTTATTTGCCAATGAATTCTCAATGACAAAGATAACATCTTGACCTTGAATCTAGGGACGGACTTACATATATGCCAGGTGTGGCACGGCTCACACTCTATTTTGGGTCGCTAAGTGTAATATTTTTTAAAAAGTGTCGTTTTTTATATGTGCAACCTTCTATATTCGTGCTATTTCCTTTATAGTGCAACTTTATCTTAGCTTGATAATACTTTATAGGTGCGAATTTTAGCACCTATTAAAAAAAATGTACAACACCCACCTAGAAAATCTATATCCCGTCCATCGAACTTGTTTTTGAAATGTCACCGCAAAGTTGATCTTCTACTTATATTTTCAACAATGCTACTTATGAATTCACTACAACATAACCCATATAAATATTTGGCTAATGATGTCTTACCAGTCCCACCCATACCCGAAATAGTGAGAATGTCGGCGGTACACGAGGATCCATCTTTTAACCATGATGTAATGAGCTTAGTGTTATCATCCATCCCAATTAGTGGCAGAGTAGTATTGACACCAAGTCTATGGTAGATTTCCTTAACAATTTCTTCAATAAACACAGTCTCCTTCCTGAAAATTTGAGTTCAATTAGAACTACAAAAATTAATAATTCACGTACATAATATAATCCACAAAGCTAATAAACCAAATTTTGTAATATAAAGTATCAAATTAAAATAATATCATACATAGCTATCAAGTTTTAGAACCTTAAGTACAACCTTGCCATATACTAACTATTGTCTCCAGATTAAAGACAAAGATGGGGTCAAGAGGGTCACGCCCCCTTGCAGGATCCATTTAAAGATTTCGTAAATCCGAGACACATAGGATCAAAATACTTTAATCTAAAAGTGATTACACGATTAATATTTATATCTAGATTATAAACCATTCACCCACCAGTAAATTTTTCTTCAATATCCACATGGTAATTTATTTAAATTAAGTAACTAGTACAACCACATAATTTATAAAGTACATTCATTTTGGGTGGGTGGTAGCGACAGTGGTTGGTGGTGGTGGGTGGGGTTGGTGGCGGCAGTGGTGGTTGGTGGCAGTGGGTGGGGTTCGTGGTGGCGATGGTGGTTAATGGTGGCATTGGTGGGTGGGGTTGGTGGTGGCGTGATGGTTAGTAGTGGTAGATTGATGGTGGTGGGTGGGTTGATAGTAGCGGCGAACATAGTAGGTGGTGGTGGACATAAAATGTACAACTGAATAGATCATTGAGCGAAAATTTTGAAATTAGCAAAAAATTAACTTGACTACCTTTTTTTTGAGATTTTTTATTTTTTATTTATTTTTTAACACCCATAACTTAGAGTTTTTTTTTTTTTGTTTTTTTACCATTTGCTCTATTTATTACTCCTCCGTCCCATATTAAGTGTCCGCTTACATTATGCACAAAGTTTTAGAAAATTCCACTAACTACACTCTCCACCAATCAAATATCATTTTTACCCACTAAAGTCTCATCTCATTGGTTGAAATAAAATATGGACACTTAATTTGGAACATCCAAAGATTCCATTGTGGACAATTAATATAGGACGAAGAGTATATGTTCCAATAGTTATTATACATTCTTCGAGTGAGCTACTTTGCTATCACTACACACATATTTCATGATCATGAGCTAATTAATCATAAAACAAGAAGTAAAGAAAGTAGTTACCTGTCCTTTGGTTTTTTCCCTTTCAAATCAGCAACTTGTGAAAGTGCATTCTTCCATATCTTTATCTTTTGAGCCCATTCACACTTTTTCTCGGCATTTGTTTCTGCCTCCATCTTTTTCTTATAATCTTCCATTGCATCTCCAAAGCTGTTTTGTTGATTCCGGACATCGGTGGGCTCGACATGGTAGAATATCGGGATAACAATATGATCAAAGTGCCTATGTTGCTCTAGGATCAACGCCAGTTCATTAAGGCACCATGTGGAAGACGCGTAATTCTTTGACAAGACAATAACAGAAGCCCTGGATGCTCTAATAGCTCTCTCTAACTCTGGTTTCAAATATATACCAGTTTCGATTTCTTCATCGTCCAAAAAGGTTTTAATATTGGCATCCGTAAGGGCTTTATGGAGGTGACTGGTGAAGGTAAGACGTGTGTCTTTACCTCTAAAACTTAAAAATACATCATATTTTTTATCAGTACTTGGTGAACAAGATGAAGATGATTCTGAAACATTTTTTATCTTAACCATTGTGGATTCATGAAATGTATAAGGATTTAGCATTCTAAATAAAATGCAAAATAATAAAATGAAAGATATGTGAGAAAGATCATAAAAGTGAAAGGGTAATAATAATAGACCCACAATGGAGCGTCTTTTTTCCTTTAAGGGGAAGACCGAGTCAATGCTGGAATTTGCTTGAACTTTACTTCTTCTTTTTCTTTTGTGAAAAAGATAGGCTGAAGGGTGTTGGCGGGAAAACAAGGAGTGAAAAGGGACCTTCAAAATTTTTACACCCTTGTTAGCGGGAAAGAACAAAAAAGGAAAAGCTTGTCATGTAAGATTGGCGTTGCATTTGCGCCACTACACGTCTACACCCAAGTCTCTAAACAAAATGTTACCGACTAGGGGTGGTCAAAGTTGAGTCCGATAGCTAAATTAAGACCTGGTCAGCTTGTTGCAAAAGGATACACATAGATATATGATGTATTGGTGTGGTTAGTGATATATATCTAGGTGTTTTCTCAGCTCGTCTGCCACCTAGATATATATTGGTGATGTTTTTTAAGTGTAATGTGGCAGATGGAAACTAGTTACAGAACAACAGTGACGAAGAACAAACAATAGATGAATATGGATAGCTTATACAAGCTCATATGAGATCACTAGTTTAACTTATGGTACAGATCAGTATGCACCTACTCATTTGGATAGTTGCTCTGTTTCTTAGTAGTTTAGTAGTATTCACTATTCAGTTCTTTGTTATAAAAAAGAGAGGTGTTGTTAATGCTATTTCTGGATTAAACTACTATTCATTCTTCTATTATTTAACAAGTTAACACGGCAACTTCTATGGACTTGATCTGTGCCTATAACTTTTGTGGCACATTCAAGTTATTAGCAAGATATTGCACATAAGTTAAATAAGCATATCATCCGTCTATGGCTGCAAACGAGTTGAGCTTTTATCGAGCAACTCGAGCTTGGCTGTAAAAAAATGTATTCTTTACTAAAGTAAGTATTCATGTTATTCAAACAGAGCTTGAGTTGATCTTAAATATTTCCTGGCTCAAGCAGCGGTATTTGTCATATATTAGATTTATACAAGAATCAAATTAAGTTGTTGGAAGTAAAGGTGTCAAATGGGTCAACATGCCTTATAAAGTCCGGTTGATTCAGGTCCAACTTAGATTATCGGGTTACCGGGTCAACCTGATAAACCCGATATCCAAATAAGGTCGGGTTAAGGTCTCAATTAGTTCATTATCGGGTTGACCCGATAAGCCATAATGACCCATTAAAAATTCTAAAATTTTGAATTAAATCCCTTTTGGCATAGTTAATTATATTATACTAGCCGGACCAATGCACATCGGCGGCGATAAGATAATTATATGTGTTTGCTACCCGCTTAGTGAATTCGCTTACAACACTTCGAATGTATATGTGTTAGTTGTAAGTGTTTGTTTGGCATCTGAACTTTCCAGAACTTTCCCGCCGACATCATTATTCCCGTATAGAAATACCGCAATCTCTTACGCACAAACACTACCCCAAAAGTATATGATTTTGACGAATCAAGATTATATTGATTGAAATAAATGAAATAAAGGTTAAAGTTGTAAAATTTTGAATTAAAATAAAATAAACCCATTAAAAATATAAAACTAAAACTAATAAAATATATCAAAATGGATGTTGAATTAAAAAGCATAAAATTTAAGAAAATTTGGTGAAATTAGATTATAAAAAAAATAAGTAGATAAAAGATATTTTAATTTAAAAATAAAGATTAATTTTAATGGAAACGACATATGTCATTTTATAATCGGAGCTATTTATCTTAATTTTTAGTGGTTAGGAGTTAGGTTTGGAGTTTGTTAGAAGTTAGCCGGAAATATAAGAAACGACAAATTTCATCTCACGACGAGCCCTTATCTTAATTTTTGCTAAAAAACTCTTTCTATAATAAAGAAAAGTCGACTTTTGTCTTCTAATTTTAGAAGGCCTAAATGCATTATAAAGATATTAATATTATATTATAATATATACTAAAAATCATCCAGGGGTACTATAGCTACAGTATGAGGAAACTTTCAATTTAGCCCCTGAGGCTTTTGATTCATTACAAAGTTAGTCCAACAGCAGTTACCTAACAGTCGTGACTTAACTTTGCAACAAAACAATAACTTGAGGGACTGTTTCTGTTCAAATATTAAGCAAAAACAGCCCCTATGGTTAAGTGTTATTTTCACCGTTAGTCCTTAAGGACTAAAATTGCAACAAACACATACTTTCAGGGACTAAAATCGAAAATAACGCTGCTACAGTGCGTAACTGTAGTTGCTACAGTGAAAGACAGTTGGGAATGTACGTGTACTTTAGCTAAGCAATTTACAAAAATGGTCCCTCACGTTAGCTGTAAATCACACCGTTAGTCCCCCGTTATCGCTCTTTTGCAAACTTAGTCCTTAATAAAAAAAATATGACAGACTCCCGTACATAAAATAATAGAGGCCAACGACTCCAAGCAACGCTGGTTAACCCGCCGTTAGTCACTATTCTTAAATCAAGATCATCGCTTAAAAAAAAAAAAAAAAAAGGCCTATTCTTAATCAAGAAAGCTCTTTACACAAAATATGATAATGTGCATCTTCAAATTTAGTTATGGTGCCTTGCAAGTCTGCATCAGTAGCTTTCTTTTTGGTTTTCTTTGTTTCGCTGGTGCATGACGCAAGTAACTACATGCCCACTGCCCAAAAATCCAATGTCTACTTAGAGCATGGGGTATGGGGTTACTAATTTCATTTCGTTTCCGACGTGTCCCCTCGCCGTTGCATTCCGTTTCTCGCCACGATACCACGCACGCTCGCCACAAGCATTTTCGCCGTTGCAACGAAACACAAAACGACAACTTAAAAAAACGAATATATCCGTTAACTTTTCAAACGGTTTGATTTAAAAAAAAAAAAAAAAACTTTTTATTTTTAAAATAAAAACTTTACCCACCCTCTTATAAATAATACCTCATTTTCATAAAATTATCCACACTCTTTTCTTTCAAATCATTCACACACTACCTCATTTACTTAAGCAAAAAACATGAGTGGTTCGGATTAGATCTTGATGATATAGAAGATATCAAGATGATTCGAACGCCGCAGTTATGGGCAATCGTTGGGAGAAGATGAAGTTGAAAGTTCACGCAATTGTAATTACATCCGGCGTGACCGTGAAATTGCCGAAACCGCCTTATATCGACTATTTTTCCGATCCTCCAAAGTATCCGAGTACTATTTTAGGCGCCGATTTCAGATGAGCCGTCAACTATTCTTACAAATAGTACAAGGTATTGAAAATTATATTCAAACCGTTGATCCTCTTCCACCGCATTTTGAATTCTTTAGAGTCCCACCGATCGTGTGGTGTAATGAGTATGAGTGTAATTATGAAATGCACATCCGTCAGACGCCAATTGGCCTACGACACCGCACCGATGCATTTGATGCATATTTGCAAACGGGGTCACACACGCACGCGATTGTCTAGATTTTTTACTATGTGTGTAATTGAATTGTTTATGCCCGAGTTTTTAAGAAAGCCTAATTTGGGTGACATTCACAATTTATATAACGATATAACACGGTTCATGGGTTTCCGGAATGCTTGGGAGCATTGATTGTATGCATGGGAATGGAAAACCGTCCCGCTGAGTGGAAAGGGCGCTTCATAGAGGCGATAAAAATATCCAACTATTATGCTTGAAGCCGCTTGCATCATCACGATTTATGGATTTGGCATGCATTTTTGGGGTAGCGGGTGCGAATAATGATTTAACTGCTTGAATAATTCACCGTTATTCGACGACCTTCTTGATGACATCGCCCCAAGGTTTCGCTTTCAAGTAAACGGTGCAACATTTGAAAACGGGTATTACCTAGTCGACGGATTTACCCAACTTGGTCATCTTTTGTCAAATCTTTCTCCACCGCATATTCGGAGAAAATGCCTTGTTTAAACAAAACAAGAAAGTGCTCGCAAAGACGTTGAAAGAGCTTTGGGTCCTTCAAGGACGTTGGCATATTATAAGCCAACCGCGCTTGCTTGGACTATCAACAAGCTAAGAAGAATCATGTACACGTGCATCATATTGCATAACATGATTTTGAAAGATCAACAGTTTGCGATATCCGAATTGAATGATATTTATGTTTGTCCGCGATCAAATATACAACGGACATGGATTGAGCGCTGCGATGTACAACGAAAGAATGCCAAAGAACTGCGTGATAAAGCAACGCACGCAAGACTTCAACGAAATATCATTGAGCATGTTTGGCAACTACATCAGCAACAACATTAGTTTAAATTTCTTATGTTTTTTTATTTCGCAATGTTGTTTAAATTTCGTATGTTTTTTTTTCGCAGTGTATTTTTTTTTGTTGTATTTTTATTTTAAATGAATGGAATGAATTTAATTGTGTTTGAAAAATATGGAAAAGAAATAAATTGAGGGTGGGTGAGGCCCAAATGAAGAGAAGTGAGTAAGGTGGTGTTTGTTTTTAAGAGGCTCAACTCAATCAACCGCACATCCGAATCAACTGAGGCGAAATGTCTCAATCACCGCATCTCGAACGGAAAAAACTCATGTTTGAACCGCACATTTGCTTGCTCAGACAATTTTTTTTTTTTTTTGTGTCAAGAAGAGGCAACAAGAGGCATTCAGACACCCTCTCAAATCTAGACCATTAAGATCTTACGCCTCGAACGCTCTGAAGGAAAAAACAAACGGTCTGAACGACCAAAATGTCTGACCGCGTCTGAACGGTTCAGATTAAGAGGTTGTTAAGAGACTCTTAACGAAAAACAAACACCACCTAAGTTGTGATTGGGGGGTATTTTTTAGTTAGTGTGTTGGAGTGATGTGGAGGTGATGTGGCACACGTGGGGCCCAAATGAGAAGAAGTTGTAAACTCATCATACCCCATGCTCTTATAATATGCTATTCATTTCGTTATATATTGTGACAAAAGGAAACTAGTGCTTGGTTGGTTCTATAATAAAACTAATTTAATGTTGAGTGTTATTTTAGTATATGAAGTACATTGTGTGATTAAATTAACATGTGATCCTATAACCCGATAGACCCAACCCGACAACCCGCAACCTGATAGACTCGCACCCGATTGACCCATTGTTGGAAAATTTAGTGTACTTGTGGGATTAGTTCACACCTTGTAATGGGTTAGGAGGTACGGAGTGTACACCCATAAGGTCCATGAACACCCTGACTCTAATAGTGGTTTGTATTGGTAGTGCTAGTGGAAAATACCGATTGTGGTTTCCACTCATATGCGATTTCCATCGGGCGCGCTTTCCATCGAAGCAATGTACCCACTACTAGTGCTATGAAAGCTTGATGAAGTAACGCTTGTAACGCTTTGACATATTCAAGTGGCAGTTACAACTGCATAATGACCACGTTTAATTGGTCATGTAACCACTAACGGCTATAATGGGGATAATTATGAGGCAATTAATGGGCCGATTAATTCTCATAATTCCATTTGACTAGCTCAGAGTAACCTCCTATAAATAGGAGATCTGATTATGCATGAGAAAGAGACTGAAAACATAAACGCTATACGCAAAAGAGTTATTGAATTGTGCCTAATTCTATAACTACATTTGGTCTTATCCCAAGTAGATATTCGTGTAACCTAGACATTAGGGTCGAATAGTTTACTTTGGAAAGTGATCACACGATTCCAAGTGATATCCGTAACCACCTAGTGGTATTTGTTTCACGACATTGATTATCTAACCTCGCTCGGGAGTTACACACCAACAATCAAAGTAAACTATTTTGTGATAATCAATGGCAACTGCCGCAATGAACACATGGCTTCAAACTTTGCCAAGTCGGATAAGTTTGAAGGGTGGACTTTAGAGGTGGCGTAAGAAGATGCATTTTTGTCGTCAAGTATGAGTGTGTGTATGTGCTACTACACCTATTCCTCGATGATGGGGATGATGCTACCGTGGAGCAGACAGAGGAGGAGCAAATGGGATAATGATGACTACATATGCAGAGGTCTAATTCTCAATGGTATGTCCGATTCTCTATTTGATATCTATCGAACATTGAATCTTCCAAAGAACTGGGACTCCTTGGATGCCAAATATATGGTCGGGATGCATCAAGTAAGAAGTTCCTTGTTAGTAATTTCACAAATTACAAAATGACCGATTCAAGACCGGTTATGGAACAATACAATGAACTTTGATATACTTGGAAGGTTTACACAACATAATATGCACATGGATGAGTCTATTTCGCCTCTTGTGTCATTGACAAACTCCTCCTTCGAAAGATTTCAAGCATACCTTGAAACATAAGAAAGAGGAGTTAACTCGTTGAGTTGAGCGTCATCTGCGCATTGAGGAATCTCTCAAGGTGCGGGATAATGACAAGCCAAAGAGTAGCAATGCTATCGGTGCATTTGTTGTCAATATGGTGGAGCATAATAACTCCACCAGTACAATGACAACAAAGGCAAACGCAAATATCATGACAACACAAGGGCGATCCTAACAATAAGGAAACACCTACTTGTTGGAAATGTGGCAAACCGGTCACATTAAAAGGGATTGCAAGGGTGTTAAAGTTGGTGGTAAAGCCAATGGATCAAGCACTAATGGTTCAGGGAGTGGTGGTTCTTCCAACTCACCGAAAGGTCGAATATGGTTAATAAGTCTTTTCGATTTATTATAATACATATGTATCCGAATCTCATTATGTGCGGATGATGATGTTGCGTGGTGGGTTGACTCGTGCAACAGCTCATGTGCAAAGATAGAAGTTGGTTAAAGACTTATGAGTCATCGAATGATGGTTCTATTCTTCCCATGGAAATGAGTCAACGACCTTGGTGCAAGGTCATGGTTGTGTAGATCTTAAGTTTAGTTATGGAAAGATTGTAACTTTGTGATGTGCTTCCACGAGGTTTTAAATTAAACATGAATTACCGGTTAACTAGGAACACATTCGGGCAAGTATACCCTAGTCAAGTTGTAGTATAGTATATGGTAAATCAAGATCGTCCCAAGAGACTTGGTTGCACTACAAGTGTTGTTTGTTTGTTTAAGCAAGTAACAAGTTGATGGTTATGATTGTCACATATCAAACCAACAAGAAAAGCAATATAAGAACAAGCATGTATCAAGGTCGTGGTTATGATTGTCACGGATCAAACCACTAAGAACAAGCACACAAAGAACATACATGTTTAGACAAATGATCACAAGGATATTAGGATGTTTAGTTTGGAAAACATATTATCAAAGATAGAACCTATAATAATAGTTTAGTGTTTTATAAATCAAATGTGCATAAGCCTCAATCAAGTGGTCATGTCATGAGCCTTATACCAACAACAACAAAGAATCCTTTCGCCATAGACTTTGATGTTATTAATTTGTAAAGTTCCATTTACTTGAAAGATAATGAGAACACATATTCAAAAGATTCCTTTCGCCATAATCCAAATTAAACCTTTACTTGTTATGTTTATTAATTCTCTTGCACAATCGTCACAAAGTACAAGACCAAAATCATTTGTCACTAATGAATTGAAACTAACCATTGTTAAGAATACTTTCGTCCATTGAACTCAACAATGATCAACCAAAACAATAAACAAGAACAAGTTCCAATTCAACCAAATATGATGTTATCAACATATTCCAAACAAACACTACACTTATCCAAACATCCTTTATCACAAGTTCTCATATGAAATAAACAAGTATCACATAATCAACACAACCAAAGAACCAAACATGAATCATAGCATTCAACATCATAAAAGTAACAAGGATTTACCCAAAGTAAGATTACATTAGGCAATGGTGAAGGATTATAGCACTCCTTCAAGCCTCCAATCAACTACAACTTCTAACCAAGCATACTTCGAAAATGGCGAGAGGTTTGTGGTCTTTGGGAGAGATAGGTTGGTGGAAATTCGTCCTTAAGGGTGGAGACAAGAATTACACACAAAACTAACCAAAATGGTCTTATTTATAGGTAGAAGCCACCCTTAGCCACCAAGTAAGTTTCTTGGGCACAAAGTGTCATAAAGTAGCAGGTTTAGGAGTTATTAGAGCCATATGATCGGACTTGAGGCTTAATGACACTTAAGGATGCATTAAAATAACTTGGAGAGGTCGACTTGGCGTAACTGTTTGGTTGGGCCCCAACCGATCCGGTTGCGACTTTCGATAGAAAGGTTAAAAGCCAAATTTGTAGATCTTTCTCTTAGCTTTCCGGGCCGTGAACGGGGGTCAAACGGAGTCCGTATGCAAAAGTTATGGCCAAAATGGTGAAGGTGTGTCGGGAACAACGAGGCTTCCAATATTTCTTCGTTTAAGCTTCTTTTCTTCATTTCTTTCTTGTTTTCCTTCTTGAACTTTATTCTTGAGTCTTTGGACCACTAACTTGATGACTTTATCTTCTCGAATATACTCAACAAGTCTTGCTTATGACGGGAATTCTTCGTACATAGAGAAATCTTCGTATTTTACTTCTTTTTCCTTCTTTTTCTCCACTTTCCTGTACTTGGCTACAAATGAACTAGCAAACGCACTTTGATACGATTAAGCAACAAACGCATATGATTATAACCAAATAACATACATAAAAACACGGATAACGCTACTAAAAACATGCATAATTTGAGCGTTATCACTTGGTGCAAGGTCATGGTTGTGTAGATCTTAAGTTTAGTTGGAAAGATTGTAACTTTGTTTAATGTTATTCATGTTCACGATATAAGGAAAACTTGGTTTCAAGTAGTGTTTTGAATAATCATGGATATAAACAAGTTATTGAATCGATAAATTTGTCTTGTCTAAATGTGGTGTTTTTATTGGTTTTGGTTATTTATGTAATCAAATGTTCGAGCTTAATGTTTCCATCGATAGTGTATATTTTGCCACCGATAGTATAAATTCACCTTTGTGACCACCACCGACGGACCGACTCTACCCTTTGGCATGCTAGACTTGGCCATGTACACTATAAGAGAGTGCAAGATATGTCTAAGGATGGGTTAATCCCAAGATTTGACATGGACACCGAAAAGTGTAAAACTTGCATGTTGACCAAGATAACCAAGAAACCTTTTCGTGGTGTTAGTCGTGAGACTAAGCTCTTGGAGCTTATACACGATGACTGTGTGATTTGCATGCCACTCCATCTTTGGGGAATAAGAAGTACTTTGTGACATTTATTGATGATGCTTCTAGGTTTTGTTATGTCTATCTTTTACATACTAAGGATGAAGCATTAGATAAATTCAAAGTGTTTAAAAGCGAAGTTGAATTACAACTTGGGTATTTGATCAAAAGATTAAGGACCGATAGGGAGGTGAGTACATGGATACTCTGTATTTTCGGTCTGTTGGTATAATCCATGAAACGATCGCCCTTATACTCCTCAACAAAATGGTATTTCGAAAGGAAAAAGCGGTCTTGAAGGAAATGGTTAATTCCATGTTGTCCTATTCAGATCGAGTCAAGGGTTCGGGTGAAGCTATGTTAACGACTTGCTATTTATTAAATAGGGTTCCCAACAAAAGGAACAAGGTTACCCTTTATGAACTCGGACTAAAAGAAAACCCAACTGAACTATCTCAAAGTTTGGGGTTGTAGGGTCATTGTAAGACTCCACGATCCAAAGTCGAAAACTTTGGGTGAAAGAGGCATTAATCGCATCTTTGTTGGATATCTTGAGCATTCCAAGGCTTTTAGGTTCTATGTTATTGAACCTAATGAATATGTTTCGATTAACTCAATAATTGAATCAAGGGATGAAAATTTTGATGAGAATAGATTCTCATCGGTCCCTAGACCAAGTATGAGGATTCCTAATGGAACTCATGACACCGGTGTATCGAGGTCCTTGATGATGAACCATCGGTGGTCCCGATGAGGTTGTGGTTCAACAACTCGAATCTGCGCTAGAAAGAGCAAAAGGGTCGGGACTCCAAAGTCATTTGAACTCGAGTTTCAACTATATTTAGTTGAAGGAACAAGGATGAGGTCTCGGACCAATACTCCTATTGCTTCATTGTTGAGGATGATCCCAAGACATTTGAAGAAGCAATGAAGTCCCGTGATATTGCTTTACGGAAAGAAGCAATCAATGATGAGATGGATTCCATCATGGGCAACAACACTTGGGTGTTGGTTGATCTACCACCGGTTGCAAACCTTTGGGTTGCAAATGGATTTTCAAAAGAAAATGAAGGTAGATGGAACTATTGAAAAGTTCAAGGCTAGACTATTCATTCGGGGCTTTAAACAAAAGTCGGGGATAGACTATTTTGATACTTATGCCCCTGTGGCTCGTGTCGATTACCATAAGGCTAGCGATTGCTTTGGCATCTATTCACAATCTAATTATTCATCGGATGGATATGAAGACAACTTTCTTGAATGGTGAATTAGATGAGGAGGTTTATATGAACCAACCTCGGGCTTCATCATGCACGGTAATGAAAACAAGGTGTGTAAACCGATTAAGTCTCTTTGTGGACTAAAACAGGCACCTAAGCAATGGCATCAAAAATTTGACGAAGTGATTTTGTCTAGTGGTTATGTTCTTAACCAAGTCGACAAATGTGTATATAGCAAATTTGATGAATCGGTAAAGGAGTCATCATTTGTCTATATGTTGATGACATGTTGATCTTTGCACCGACCAAAATCGAGTTGACTTGACAAAGGAATTTTGTCATCAAGGTTCTCCATGAAGGATATGGGGAGGCGATGTTATCCTTGGTATAAGGATTAAACATGAAAGTAATAGAATATCTATCTCTCGGTCTCATTATATTGAGAAGGTGTTGAGGAAATTCAATTACTTTGATCAGTACTCCTGTGAGTACACCTATGGATACTTGTGAGAAGTTGATGCCTAATAATGGCGGTGTATCTCATCTTGAGTATTCTAGGGTAATTGGTCGCTTGATGTATGCCATGACTTGTACAAGACCCGATATTGGTTTTGCGGTGGGAAAATTGAGCGGTATACTTGTAATCCTAGTGCTCATCATCGCAAGCGCTCAAAGGGTGCATCAAGTATTTGAAGAACTATGGATTATAGTCTCTCATATATCGGTTACCCATCGGTGTTGGAAGGATACACCGATGCAAGTTGGATCGATAACTGCGAAGACAATTAGTCTACCGGTGGTGGGTATTCCTACTTGGTGGAGGTGCAATTTCTTGGGCATCCAAGAAGCAAACTTGCATCACCGGTTCAACAATGGAATCTGAATTTGTGGCTTTGGCGTTCTTTGGTAAAGAAGTTGAATGGTTGAAAATTTTGCTTCTTGAGATTCCATTGTGGCCTAAACCTATAGCACCTATTTCTATCCGTTGTGATAGTGCAACTACATTGGCTAAGGCTTATAGCCGGATGTACAATGGTAAGTCTAGACACTTAGGTGTCGGGCATAGCATGATTCGTGAGCTTATCATGAATGGGGTGGTATCTATAGAGTTTGTTAGATCTCAACAAAATTTAGGCGATCACTTGACGAAGGGTTTGGCTAGAGACTTGGTTATAAAGTCGCTAAAGGGATGGGTTTAAGTCCAACTTAGTCCTTTGAATGCTAAGACACCAAACTCCTCCTAAGGAAACTTGGGAGCCGAGTTCAATGTGGAAAGTCGAACATTCGATGGACCGGAGCACATGTTTTATTTGCATCCCAAGGTTGTGCTCGGAACCTCTTTGAAAGGAGGATGAAGTCTTCACTTCTTAATGGTTAATTTTCTTTGAAAAAGTGCTTGGCGGGAGCATGAATAAAGAGGAACCACCTATGTAAATGTTGAAGTTTTACCGCTTGAGGAGCTTTTGGACTTTTAGCTTTTACAACATTTATGAATTTAGATATGGACACATGGCTTGTATAGTGTCGGGAGTCGATAAGTGTTTGAAAACTTGTGTGTATTTTATCTTCGGTATTCAAATGGGTTGAAGGGTTCAATTCTTAGAACACCACGATTCTCGAATATTTGAACGTGTAATTTACTAAGATGAAAATGCAATCCTCGGGACATTTTCGTTTATGCACATGTTTTGATTAATGTTTGTTTTCATGCAAAGGAATTGAACTAAATTTGGGGAGGATTGTTGGAAAATTTAGTGCACTTGTGGATTAGTTCACACCTTGTAATGGGTTAGGAGGTGCAGAGTGTACACCCATAAGGTCCATGAACACCTGACTCTAATAGTGGTTTGTATTGGTAGTGCTAGTGGAAAATACCGATTGTGGTTTCCAGCGATATGTAGTGTTTCCATCAAGCGGTGTACCCACCGCTAGTGCTATGAAAGATCTTGATGAAGCATCTTTGTAATGTGCTTTGACCTATTCAGTGGCGATTACAACCGCATAATGACCACGTTTAATTGGTCATGTAACCACTAACGGCTATAATGGGGATAATTATGAGGCAATTAATGGGCGATTAATTCTCATAATTCCATTTGACTAGCTCAGAGTAACCTCCTATAAATAGGAGATCCGATTATGCATGAGAAAGAGACCGAAAACATAAACACTTATACATGAAAGAGTTATTGAATTGTGCTAATTCTATAACTACATTTAGTCTTATCCCAAGTAGATATTCGTGTAACCCGGGCATTAGGGTCGAATAGTTTACTTTGGAAAGTGATCACACGATTCCAAGTGATATCCGTGTCACCCAGGTGGTATTTGTTTCTGACATTGATTATCTAACAGCATTACGGGAGTTACACACCAACACCCATTACCTTATAGAGTCGGGTTCGGGTTAGTTTTTATTTTTTAAAACCCGTGAACCAACCCGATAGCCGTTTAACACCCCTAGGTGGAAGAATAAAAAGATTGGAGGATAAATGTGCTAAAATAGGAAAAATGGCTATAAAGCCCATGCTGCACGTATGTTAACAGTAGTGATTATTTTCCCTAAAACTTCTTAAATAAGTTTCAGTTCATCATCTGAGGTGATGGGCGAAAGTAAAGGACCGCGACTCAGCTCCGATCCATCCAAGGTTGTGAGAATTGATTACACGACATCTGAGGTGATGGGTGATAAAATAATAAGTTCTGATTCTTCCGCGCGCGGTTGTAGGGAGTGATGAAAAGAATGTCACTGTGTGGAAACGTGATGATAGAAAGCTACTTGGAGTAATGAGGATGAAGACGAAAACCAAACTTCGAGTGCTGAGGATGAAGACAAAAATGCAATTTTGAGCCCCGAGGATGAAGAAGAAAATTATACTTTGAGGGCTGAGGATGAAGACAAAAATGCAATTTTGAGCGCTGAGGATGTAAAAGAAAATGATACTTTGAGGGCTTCGGATGAAGAAGAAAATGAAACTTGGAGCGTTGAGAATGAAGACAAATACACATATTGGAGAGCTAAGGATGAACAAGAACACTACTTGGAGCGATGAGGATGAAGAAGAGACTGCCACTACTTTGAGCAGTGAGGATGAATACGAAAATGCATGCTACTTGGAGCTTTGATGATGATGACGAAGACACTACTTGGAGCAGTGATAATGAAGACGATGATGGAAACACTACTAGCTAGGAAAAACGATGATGATGACGACAGCGGTGATGGTGGTTGTGCCACTCTGAGTGGGAAGTGATGATGGGCTAGTGTCTATCTGTGAAATATACCTCCGCACTTTTTCTCAGAAGTCAATTTCTTTTAGTAAAGTGTCATTATCGTGTCTTTGAACCTATGAAAACATTCAGTTTTTGCTCGAGACGAGTTGTGCTTAATTTTGATTAGTCTATGGACCTCGTTGATATAGTTTTGCAAAACTTATTCATTGAATGATTGTTTGAATAAAGGACTTCTTAAATGAATGATTGTTTGAATAAACGGCAAGCTGTCGTATGTATCCTGGGCTCCTGGCAAATGTTCTTATTCGGTTGTTCTTGCTATTTGGTTGGGGTGATTTTTTTGTGTTCTAGCGGGTATTACATGTATCATAAGTTCTTATTATGGGTGGTTGCTTCGTTGTGTAGCTGCAGGTAGTTCTGATTTTGTTGCAGTTTTTTGTGTTCTTGCGGTACAGCCATTTGGTTCTGATCTGGTTTCCTTTTTCTCTGTCAGCTAGATATGTCTTAATCGGAAGCCATATCATTTTAACTACCAACATACCAATAAATTATTATTTCACATCATAACCATATCCAAAAGATAAGTTTGTAGTGTATTTATGTATGTGGACTATCTAAATTACATTAATGTTACAACATACAAAAATTGTATTACGATGTATCACAGCTCTGGATGCTGAAGGTTAGAATCGACGGTTGGCGTCTTCAAGCCATATGAACTTGAAGGCTTCTTGTCTGATAACCGTGACAGGATCAACCGAGCCATGTTCTCAGCTGCAACAGCACCCGTTTCCATGGTGCTGGCAGCATTCTCAAAAGCATTTATATAATACAAGTGGTCATCATCCAACATAAATGGAGCAAACTGCTCAGGAGCATGGTAATGAGGGTATGCACCCCAGTTGATTCTGAAAGTCTCGTTCCTTATGCTGTCATATGACAAGAGTTCATTACAGATCACAATCCGCAACCAAGAACACATAATGATTTGAGTTAACAATTCATAGAATGATATAAGTGTGATAAAGTGTTACCTAAAGATCTTATCCAACAGCGCATCTGTCATGCTTTGACGAGAGAACATCTTGTAAGTTATGTCATTCGCGTTGTTTTGCTTGAGGACAGAAATGCATGTAAATGGAAGTTCAGGGCTCTCTATAGTTCCTACTAGTTCTGGAATATCCGATACTTTATCCAATCCGAAGTATGCCTACACAAAGGGAAACATTCGCTTATAATAGAGAACATCTTATTAAGGGTAAACAGGTTGATTCGGGTAATATTGTCTCTTAACAGGTCAGATGCATAGATGTTTTTCAATTAACTGAAATGGAAATGGGTAGACAGTCATCCTATCTGTATTCAAATTGCATAAAACCAATTGAATAGTTTGTCAAAGACTAGATTATCATTGTAGATGTATATGCTTTTCAATCATATCCGAAAAAGAATAAGTGTTTGTGGTTTCATCTAACCCGACCCATATTGACCCATAATAGACAATTACTTGTTTTCACCCAAAACTTCATATTATGAGGATTTAAATGATAAGAAGGAACTTACAGGATTCAAGAGCCCTCTAATAAAGGTTGTATATGTATGCTGTAATTTTCTTTCTGGTATATAAATTTGAGGGGTAAACTGAATGTTCAGCTCGTCTAAGGGGGTAGCAACCACCGCCACTTGACAAGTATAACTATTTCCATTGGTGGAGTTAAGCTCATAAAGACCACCAAGATTTGTTACTGTTGATATTTCTTCTTGGAGATGTAAAGTAACGTCTGAACGGTTGAGTAATCCCGCAGCCATTTGCCAGTTTCCTCCTTCAACTGCCCATAAGTCTCCCCCCGATCCAGCCAGAGAAACTGCACCAGCAAGTCCACTCATACTAACACTCTGTCCATAGTTGATTCGTGTTATCACCTGCAGAAGGTATAAAGCTAAAATTGAGCTTTGATAGATGTAAAATAAAATAAAACCAGCACCATGTTACCAAGATTATCTCATCATTAGCTTACTAATCATAATAAATGTATACCAAAAATTCCCATGAGCCATTAACAACTACTATTGCTACTAAAGTACATATGATATACGGCTTGTTCTTCTATGTCATACATCATCCTTTTTCACGAACCTCATGAAGGAGAAACGAGGTTCTGGCATTGTGACCCGATGTAACCATGCCTTTTTACTCTAGGTTTAGTAGTTGGGTTTCAAATTGGTTTTCACTAGACTTCCTCATACTGGTTTTCACTAGACTTGACCTTAACGATTGTAGAATGTTAGTGAACAGAGAGACTGGCTAACGGTTTTGGAAAAACAAATTTCTATCGTTTGCAAAGAGGATTCCTCACACTTGAAACACTGCCATTGAATATTTCATATTCCTCCCATAACCAGAAGAAAAAAAAAAAAAAATGGTACGATATTTCCTTTAGGATGGCAACCAATTGTTGAAATGTAAATAAAAAGTGGCTCATAAGAAAGTATACCTTCCAAAATAATAAAGAGGTCTGGACACTAACTCCATAAGAAAGTATGCTTGTCAGTTAGATGAATTCATTCTGTGAGGCTTAAAGGGATGACTTATGAAAAATGAATGTCGCAAATCCTACTGGGGTACTTTATACGTCCTAATTCATAATCGAGTAATTTTACCTGCTAAAAACCGCCTTTCAATAAGACACAGACACGAGCTATATAACTAACTCACTGTCTTACAAATTATAACAAACAAACTATGAATTAACCTTGCTAGTACATAAACATTCTACTTGATAAAATACTGAGCATCTAGAACCAATGTAATAACCAGCCTCAAAGTTGCAATCCAACAGCTCATGAGCGTCCAAGTCACAAGTGAGGTTTAATAGTTGTTAACCTGAGCACACTCAAAATTCAACCACCGTCCATCACATTCATGTGGTTGAATTTATAATTGGATGTTCCGAGACATGGAAGCAAAAGACGGAAACTTAAGCATGTAGTAAGGTTTAAAATATGAATCATATCCCATTTTACTTTAACCCTCCCTACATTTTCACATCCCTTTCACTGGGATTTTCATAAGATGCAAGTTTTACATTACTAAAGAAATCGAGGTAAAGGGAAAACTTAATTATTGTCTTCTTATTTGTATTTCCTTATGTTTTCGTTCCATCCATCAATTTGCAGGCCTATACATTCTCTTATAGAAAAACGGCATATGTGTTTAACTTGAAACATTGTGCTTCTGTATTCAATTTTGGGAATGAGTAGGCCATCATTTATATTGAATTTAGTTATCTTAATCATAACTCATATCATAGTACCATCAATCTATTGCACATTAACACTAATTTGTAAATAGAAAACTAGAAATTGTGTGTGCCATCAATATAACACCAATAGCCAAAGAGCATTATTAGTTTAGTACCAACTTCAAGTATCAGTCTAAGGTCTAATCTACATAACTATATTTCTCCTCGAAACTGGTACACTTGGAATTGTTAGCAAAGTCAGCAGAGCCATTATTTCATGTCATAATCATAAATCTTATCATCACAAACATAATACCAACATAGCATCATAAGTTTCTAAGACCAGATAAAACCACACAAAAACCATATCAACATTCAGAACAAAAATTTCTAAATAGAATAAACAAGTAACTTACAGTAACAAGCTCTTGAATTAGCAGAGGTGAAAAATTAAGACCAACTAATTCATCCTCTAATGTCTTAGTCGTCAAATCATATAACCCTGCCCACTTAAGCATATCCTCCACATTGCTAAAGATCGGTCTAGTCTCTGTACTCTCGTAATACTTCAAAAACTATCCACCGTAACCTGCCAAGATGGTATACCGTGTTAGTTATAATACATTCGAGGAGTCATGCAAAATCGAAAGTCAAAAAGAAACCAACTTACTTCAAAGTTCTTCTATTAAATCAGATTAAACACAAAATAACATTACAACGCCTCTAGCAATAATCAAAATTTACCAAACACTGAAAACCAAACACCATTTCCATTTTGCTGCAATGCATGCTGTTACAACAAACTATCTCTTTATGATTATTTCAAAAAGCATAGGCAGTTTTTGGGGTGTAATAAATTCGAGACAACTCAAAATACTCAAAATCGACTCAATTTTAGTCGGGTCGAGCTTGAGTATCAAAATACTCGATTCAGAATCCTTGCGAGCCTTATTGAGCTTGTTTCATTTAACATTTTACCCTTTACGTATATGTATATTTACATGATCACTATACTATTCAAGTGATCAAGTGTAGTCAAACCAAGCCCAAAAGTGTCAACTACGTAACTGTTAAAAGCCGAGCTCATGAATGTTGACTACTTAAACATAGCTCAAGCAAAAAATTTACTACTCAGTCAGGTCAAGTTAAGTTTCGAGTTTAACACTGTTTGAGTAGTCTTGACTTGATTACACCCTAGGCAGTTTTAAGAAAGGAATCCCGGAATGGGAATGAGGGAATGGAATCTCATTCCAATTATGTGTTTGTTTAAGATGTAAATCTTTCAAATATGCGAATGAATGATATATATGTTCCATACTCCATATACCTCACAAAGGCAAGGTATGCATCTATCATACCGAGGGGCCCACCACTACTATCAAACTCATACCTATTGTGATTCATGATGGCATACCAAACGCACAAGCAACTAATCACTATTTATAACTACAAAACAATACTCCCTCTTTCCCAAAATAAATTGCATCAGGTTAAAAAATCACAAGCAATTTAAACAAAACATAAACACTATAGCTGACTTTTTACAAAGTAACAATTTTAACCTTAACTAATTAAAAAATTTATTATATCTCGGGATATGGTAAACTTAATTAATTAGAGGGTGTCTGGAATAGCTTATTTTTGAGCTTATTGGTTATCAAGATCTTTCAAGGCTAATAAGCCCACTTTTCCTTAAACTCGAGCTGATAAGCTTGTAAGCCTAAAAAACTGAGCTAATCAGCTTTAAAAATCCCAACAAGCATATAATCCCAAAAAGTAAGCTAATCCAAACACCCGGACAAATAATTGGGTATGTACTTAACAACATCTAACAGAATTACACGCCTTAATAAGAAATCCCAAAACATTAATACAACGCAACTAATCATCAAATATAACCATATAAATACACAGGCCAATGTAGTACCTCAACGAAGCTATTCATCTTAAGCAACGAAACACCATACCGCAGCAACATCCTAACAGAATTCACCACCGAAACCAAATACTGAACAACGGCGCTTTTACTCGTGGAATCAACCGTCTTAAACAAAAACCTCCCGCCATCCCATATCCCCAACGACATTGCCTTCTCACTATCTTTCTCAACTCCAAGTCCCAACATTTTAGTAAAATTCAAGGCGTGGTAGTTTTTAGGATGGAGAATTGACGCACCTGCTTCGAAGGTGTTGCCTCCGACTGTGACGGTGGCCATGCGGCCTCCGGGTTTGGTGTGGCGGTCGAAGAGATGGATGGTGTGGGGTTGGGGTTGGGAGGGGTGTAGTGGCGGAGGAAGTGGGAGAGGGAGGAGCCTGAGATGCCGGTGCCGATTATGCAGATGTTGGTGGTGGTTGAGGTGGTGGTTAGGGTGAGTGTGAGGGTTATTAGGGTGATGAGAGTTGTGGTGACCATGGTGGTGGTGATTGATGATCCGGCGAGTGTGTAAATAATTAACTTAAAGGCATGAGATAATTATAGAGACTTTAGAAAGTCAAACAAGGTGTGGTGCCATTTTGTTTGTGAACGTTTGTTGAAATGTGTTTTTAGTGTTATTTAGTTATTATATTTATAAAAAAAGTTTGTGCATTAAGTAATATTTGGTTTTGGTTTTGTCTTTGGTTAGATTATTTGATACTATGGTGTTACATAAGAAAAAGAAAACGATCTAATGGCGTTATAGGTGTCGGCATAATTCCTATAGCCCAGAGAATGCCTAATATTATCTTTCTTTCTTTCAATATGCAGCAGTCGAGTATGAAACGACTTGAAAATTCAAATCTAAAAAACCTAACCACCTTTTTCAAACCAAAAAATGAATAATGAATGGATCATCAAATGCTCAACAACCCACAAAATCAAATATTTCGTCTAATTTAAACACACCATCGTCGTAAGATCCCGTTACCCAAATTCTAATCAACTTCCTCCATTTGGTATATGATGTCCTCGTCAAAAGCCTTTTCGCCCGTTCTGTCAATTCCTTTAGTTGGTCCTTTTAGAAATGAGACAACCTTTTTTGTTTGTTTTAAGCTAGCAAATTTATTGCAAGACTTTAATCTGTTATCCGTCGCGCGAGTGTCTTCATATATTATTTGCGTGTTTCTTAGTTGTCCTCTCAAGCTCACTGGGACGCCCAGATGTTTCACCTTTTAAACAAAGTTAAATGGATTTGCTCCGTATATGGAGGTCTAGAGTGTGTCAAGTATCATTCGAAGTACTACTAGTTTATTGAGGTAAACCCTAAAATATTTGCTGCTATGCTTTAAAGTTATTACTAATGGCAAGATGGAACTAATTTGGGATTTAATACTTCAGTTAAATTTAGGGACATCGATGTTTCTTTAGATAATTAAGAAGAGCTATTTTTCTTTATTGGCCCTTCAAACGCTATTCAGACAAGTTATCTGTTACTTGTGCATTGTAACATCACAAAGGAAAGGGAAGAATTGTAGAGGAATTTTCAATCTTCTTTCTTATTTTGGTCTTCTAGGGACAAATCTTGTATCCATCTAGTTTAATCTAATGGTGAGGATAAGCTAAGATTTAATATGGAAACACAAGTCACGTTTTTTTCTCTTTTTTCTTTGTCTTTTGTCTTTTCTTATTTATTAACATTTTTTTTTTTTTTTTTTTTTTTTTGAATTCACGCTTTTATTTAAAATCATTTTTTTTTTAATTCACGTTTTTTATTCAAGTTTTTTTTTCTTTCATACGTTTTCATCCGTATTCTTACGTTTTCGTTCGTTTTATACGTTTTCGTCCGTATTCATATATATTCGTCCTTTTATTTACGTTTTAAATCGATTTGAGACGTTTTAGTCTATTTTCATCCATTTTCGTGCGTTTACATCCGTTTTACGACGTTTTCGTCCGTTTAAATACGTTTTCATACGTTTATATCGTTTTAAATGCATTTTAGATGGTTTTTCCGTTTCGTCCATTTTAGACATTTTCGATACATTTTCGAGACGTTTCGTCCGTTGTATCGTTTTCGTCTATTTTCATCGTTTTCATCTGTTTTCTTACGTTTCGCCGTTCGTCCGTTTTCCTACGTTTTCATCTGTTTTCTTACGTTTTCTTTTGTTTTCATACGTTTTTGTCCATTTTCTAACGTTTTCGTTCGTTTTTGTTCGTTTTCTTTCATTTTCGTCCATTTTACATACGTTTTCATATGTGCTTTTATGCTTTCATCCGTTTTCGTATGTTTTCTTACATTTTTGTCCGTTTTCTTACGTTTTTGGCCATTTTCATACATTTTGTCTATTTTTAGCTTTTCATGTATTTTCGCCCGTTTTAGGCGTTTTAAATACGTATTTTTACGTTTTCATGTATTTTCGTCCGTTTTACGTTTCGTCCGTTTCGAGACGTTTTCATACGTTGTCATCCGTTTTTACATTACATTTTCATCCATTTTAGACGTTTTCGTGCTTTCGAACGTTTTTATCGTTTCGTCCGTTTTCATACATTTTCATTCGTTTTTTGTCTGTTTTATACGTTTTTGTCCGTTTTCACACGTTTTTGTCCGTTTTTATACGCTTTTACGTTTTTTTATTCAATTTAATATGTTTTTGTCCGTTTTCAGACGTTTTCATTTTGATATTTGTAAGTGACACTTATTTATCTCTTGTGATATAACACTATAAGGAAGATGAAAAGTATTACATTCTTCATCATGTATGTGTTATCAGTTGTGATACTCAACTAAGAATGTGATGGTTAGGAAGATTTTTGTGTTTTATGATATTATGAAATATTAGAAAAGTTGTTCAACTAAAAACAAGAGATGTTATGATACTTTTGTTAGACTCGTGGTGGATTTTTCTATTTAATGGATACATTGTGCATGTTTCGATAGGTTTTATAGCGGGATTTGAAAATATCTATAGTTGAATCAGCAAACTAAATAAGCTATGGTTGAAGATAGCATACATCTTTATAAACAAACTGAGGAAGCTCAAACACTTGTGATATCACATGTGATATCACCTCACTTGTGATATCACACTTGATATCATGTGTGATAACACCGTTAATATCACCTGTGATATTACCGGTGATAGCATGTGTGATATCATAGTTTATATCACTTGTGATATCACCAGTGATATCACTTGTGATATCACAAGTGAGGTGATATCACAGGTCTTTGAGCTTACTCAGTTTGTTTATAAAGATGTGTGCTTTCTTCAACCATAACTTCTTTAGTTTTCTGATTCAACGATAGATATTTTTAAATTCCGCTATAAAACCTATCGAAACATGCACAATGTATCCATTAAATAGAAAAATTCACCACAAGTCTAACAAAAGTTTCATAACATCTCTTGTTTTTAGTTAAACACCTTTTTTAATATTTCATATTATCATAAAACACAAAAATCTTCTTAAATATTTTCAAAAACACAAATAAGAAAAATGAAAAGAATTATCACATTAATATAATAAGTGATGTTTATTTTCATTTCTTTCATATATACTTGGTAAAATACTAAATTATTATCACATTTGGTATGAATTTAATATTTCACATTCTTAGTTGAGTATCACAACTGATAACACATATATGATGAAGAGTGTAATACTCTTCCTTTTTCTTACAGTGTTATATTACAAGAGATAAATAAGTGTCACTTAAAAATATCAAAATGAATAAAAAGGAAGCAAACTATGAAAATAGACACTTGACATATTCTCAAAATCAAACAAGTGTTGCATTAAATTAGCATTTTTTTGAACAAAATAATAATTCACCTAAAGAGACTTTAACCCTTTTATTTCTACTAAGAGTATAATATCACAAGTGATAGATAACATTGGTTGCATTAAAAAAATATGCGCTTGTCAATTACGATGAAAGGCATAAAAACTATCTTGTAACTGAAAATTATAAAATTATTAGAAAACACATAGGTGATAATATATAAAAATATACAGAGCAATGAAATATCTCAGGTGATATCACAGGTGATATTAACGGTGTTATCACACATGATATCAAGTGTGATATCACAAGTGAGGTGATATCACAAGTGTTTGAGCTTCCTCAGTTTGTTTATAAAGATGTATGCTATCTTCAACCATAGCTTATTTAGTTTGCTCATTCAACTATAGATATTTTCAAATCTCGCTATAAAACCTATCGAAACATGCACAATGTATCCATTAAATAAAAAAATCCACCACGAGTCTAACAAAAGTATCATAACATCTCTTGTTTTTAGTTGAACAACTTTTCTAATATTTCATAATATCATATAACACAAAATCTTCCTAACCATCACATTTTTAGTTGAGTATCACAACTGATAACACATAAATGATGAACAGTGTAATACTTTTCATCTTCCTTACAGTGTTATATCACAAGAGATAAATAAGAGTCACTTAAAAATATCAAAATGAATAAAATGAAGCAAACTATGAAAATAGACACTTGACATATTCTCAAAATCAAACAAGTGTTACATTAAATTAGCATTTTTTGAACAAAATAATAATTCACCTAAAGAGACTTTAACCCTTTTATTTCTACTAAGAGTATAATATCACAAGTGATAGATAACATTGGTTGCATTAAAAAATATGCGCTTGTCAATTGCGATGAAAGGCATAAAACTATCTTATGGCGAAAATTATAAAATTATTAGAAAACACATAGGTGATAATATATAAAAATATACAGAGCAATGAAATATCTCGGGTGATATTAAAGGTTAAAACATACTTGTTTGTTTATGAAATATCACAAGTGATATTAGACCTTAACTTTTTTATAATAAAATATCACAATTGATATTAGACATGTAATATAATAAAGTTTAACAATAAGCATGAAAACACATGAAAATAGACGAAAACGGACAAAAACGTATAAAAACGAATGAAAAGCGTATAAAAACGTATGAAAACGGAAAAAAAAGCGTCTGAACGGACGAAAATATAAAAATGGATGAAAATGGACGAAAACGTATGAAAACGGATGAAATCGTCTGAAAACAGATGAAAGCGTCTAAAAATGAACGAAAACGTAAAAAAAACATACGAAAGCGTATGTAAACCTATGAAGACGTAAGAAAACGGACAAAAACATAAGAAACCACACGAAAACGTATTAAAACGGACGAAAACGTAAGAAAACAGACGAAAAGGTATGAAAACGGATGAAAACGTAAGAAAACGAACGAAAACATAGGCGAAAACGGACAAAAACGTAAGAAAACAGACGAAAACGTATGAAAATAGACGAAAACGTAAGAAAACGGACGAAAACGTAAGAAAACAGAAGAAAAGGTAAGAAAACAGACGAAAACGAACAAAAACATAATAAAACAGACAAAAACGTATGAAAATGTAAGAAAACAGGCAAAAACGTATGAAAACGGACGAAAACGTAAGAAAACGGACGAAAACGTATGAAAACGTAAGAAAACGGACGAAAACGTATAAAAACGGACAAAAACGTAAGAAAATAGACGAAAACGTAAGAAGAGTGACGAAAACGGACGAAAACGTAAGAAAACAAATGAAAACATAAGAAAACGGAAGAAAACGTATGAAAACGGACGAAAACGTAAAAAAGCGAAAGCGTGAAGAGAACGGACGAAACGTATGAAAGCGGACGAAACGTAAGAAAGCGGACAAAAGCGTAAGAAAGCGAAGAAAATGTAAGAAAGCAGGAAAACGTGTTAAAGCGGACGAAACGTATGAAAACGGACGAAAACGTATGTAAGCGGACGGCGTATGAAACGGACAAAAACGTAAGAAAGCAGACAAAACGTAACAAGGCGGCGAAAATGTAACAAAACGGACGGAAACGTAACAAAGCGGACGGCGTATGAAACGTAAAAAGACGAAACGTAAGAGAACGGACGAAACGTATGAAAACGGACGAAACGTATGAAACAGACGAAACGATATAAAAACGAAAAAACGGACAAAACGTATAAAAGCGGCGGAAAAAAAAAACAAAAACAAAAAAAAAAAAACATGTAATTATAAAAGTGATAAAAAATACAAATAATGAGAAAATAAATAAGAAAGATAAAAAGAAAAGAAAAACAAAAAAAAACATGGACTTGGGTTTAGACATATAAATCTTAGGTTAATTACCACCATTAGATCAAAATAGATGGAAGGTGAGGATTTATCCCTTAGTATGCAAGAATTTTTGAGTATGCAAAATAAAGTGCCTCGTTGTATTGTAACCATAATAGCTTGATATAATAATGTGCAACTAGGATTCTATTATGACATATGCAATAACATGTTATTGACATAAAACACACGAACAGGAGCTATAAATTAATTAAAATGGCCATACATCTTTATACAGGGACATATCATCTTAAATGATGAGGATACATCTTGGTAGCATATATCAATGTCTCAAATGCAGTGGGTGAGAGAACTCTAATCCTAACTCTGTTGTCCCGTCGATGCTGTGTCATACGTTCAAAGAGAAAGTAATTTGTCAAATTGATTATACTCAAAAAACTCTTGAAATGTTCTATACCTGTAAGCATTTAAATCATACATCCGTTTTTTTTAGCAAGGAAACACACATTTTCAGACATAGAAAAACGGAAGTATTCACATATCAAGCTCCCAACATAACTATCTATTCCATATTACATGGCAATCTTAATTTATGCAAATATATTGCAATAGCCTGAGAACATTTATTGACTAATTGTAATCAAATATATTAAACATCAAACCCTTATTCTCAAACGAGTTACTTCAATACTGAATATCCGAAGCTGAAAATCAAATACACCCACATACACACAAATATATAACGCAAGAAATGAGATGATAAAAAATGCAAATTTACTTTGAGGCGTCGGCCATATTTATCGCTCTTGGCCTCTTGGACAGAAACAAGTAAAGGCCCTTCGAAGTGAGCCAGTAAAATTGCTTATTTTTAGGTGAAGGCAAGCGTTTTGGCTCCATATGCTCATCCTCTATTCCGACCGTAGGTGAAGGTAAGCGTTATGGCTCCATATGCTCATCCTCTACTCCGACCGACGATTCTTCATTCTGAAAAATCAAATTTAAATTAGAGTACGTTGTACTATCACAGTTGGTTGAGTGAGGTTTTAATTCATTTGATTGAAATATACCTCAAGTTCAGCCACGGGCTCACGGACTATATGAGGCAACTCCTTTCTAAAGTACACTCCCTTTTCTATTAAAAAAAATAGAAACAAATTTACTTTAGTAATTAGTCCTGTAACAATTATTCACATGGGCTTGCTCTATGGTAATAAGAAAAGAAAAAGATTTTCAGAGCATATACCTTCATAACAGGTGCCATTGGCAAGGTAGGGACGGTTAATTGGACAATCAATATGCCACAAATAGAAACGATGATTATCGAGGAAGTATTCTCCAGATGTTAAGCGAAAAGCAGAGAGATCTCGACCAATGATGTGATCCCATGATTTGTAATAACCCAACGGATCTTGTTCTCCAATATCATCATACACAAGGCTCACTCTACGCTCTCTTATACCAGCATCATCCTCTGGTATGGTAATAGTAACTTCACTACCCACTTCCATCTCGTTCTTCCCAAACATCCAATGGCTCAACCATACGAGACACTCTTCTTTCACTTTAACCCAGTGGATATAAGGCTTGTATATCCAGGTGCGCTTGTTTGTTATATTTCTAACTATGACTGTTGGCAAATTAGCACCACCAGCACTATCTTGACTCTGCAGATAGCAGAAATTCAATCCTCTAAGATTTTCAGAAGATGACAAAGTAAAGGAAATTGATGACTCTGGGCTCTTATGATCGTCAATCCAGTTAGGAATCTCTTTGCCTCCATAATATGTGCTGAATATTCCAAACTCATAAAACAACTGCAAAATGAAAACTTTAGGAAGAATTGTAATGGCTTAACTAATTTACTAAATAGACAACGAACCTGGACTTGAGATCTCTTTTTTCTTCTTAAATCACGCCTAGTTTCCACAACCTGATTCATCATTAAATTTAAATTGCTCCAACCCAGTCTACATTTAACCACTTCTTCGACATCTGCCATACGTTGGATTTTGACTATGCCTTCCATTTCAATCAAGGAATGTGCGAATAAATATATAGCGAGTGCTATAGAAAGCGAGTAAGTTTCTGCACAACTTTTAATTTTCTGTAGCAACTCCCATCGGCTAAATTTCAAATTTCTTGGGGCACATGAAGTGTGTTTGATTGTCTCTAGCATATAACCTTCTTCCGAACTGAGCAACTCAATCCTGCGAAGACTACTCACACAATTGGGCAAGAAAACGATCGGATTGCCATCTAAAATTAACTTCTCAGACATGGATAGGGTGCTGAATGCCATAGGGAAGGATTCATTGTGCAAATTGTTCTCGCCGTGTAATGAGCTTGGTAAAATAATTGAGAAGGATCGTATATCTCTCGGTAGAGACTCGGGATTGTCAGACGACGACACTTGTGAATCTATGTCAATCATGTTAGCATTCACCGATCCAAAGATTTCTGTATCACTGTTTTCAATCGGGAGCTCAAGAAAATTACAACCATCTAGTGAGAGTGCTGTGAGTTTCTGTTCGAATACATTTTTCGGAAGAGTTTCAAGCATACTGCAGTAACTCAAGTCAATAAGGACAAGTCCATTACAGTGCTCAATTGATTCATCAATCTCAGTCAAACTTCTGCAACTCGCGAGTATTAACCTCTCAAGAACCGGGAGTTCGTGAAATCCACGGAGACTACGAAGCTCATAGCAAAAACTTAGATTAAGAATCTTTAATGATGGAAGCAACGGATTGTCATTAGAGTGTGATTTATCCAACTGTTGAAATGGAGATAAGCATTAACAATCAGGGAACTGCTTTAAGTCAATATGGTAGAATGAATGCAAAAAACTGAAGTAGATGCTTCCAGTTGCCTACCTGTGCCGTGTTAAGTAATAGTTGCCGCTTATTCTCTGACATATCAAAAACCTTAATTTTGCTATGAGACAGGTCAAGAGCAACCAAATTCTTCATGGGTAACTCTACAGGTATGGCTGGTCTAGGAAACCCATGCATACACAACCATCTTAACTCTTTCGGAAAATCCTCGTATGACCAGTTGGGCAGCACATAGTTGAGTTGTAGGAGCATTAGATTATTCATCTTACTCAAATGATATATTTCCGCCTCGTGTGATTGACATGATTTTTTTTCTCAAACACTCTCTGGTCGAAGACCATGCCCAAAATATTCTTCTTATTCTAACAAGAAAAAAAATGCCAAAAAGTAGAAAAGGTTATGTAACTGAATACAGAGTATGCAAAATACTTATGCCATGCATTATTATGGATGAGTATATATATTGAAAAATGATTGTTGTGCCTATTAATGAAGCCTACAAATGAACCTAATGATTTGATTGGTTAATTTAAAAAAATGATTGGTGAGAATTTGGAGAGAGAACATTCTTAATGTAAATGTACAAGTGATTTATGCATTAGGCTTATAATTAGGTTTTTGTTTTAGGTCTAAATAGCATTACTCATATATATTCTCTTACTAGTTCTTGCCGCAACACCTTGTATGAATCCGTGTAACACCATAATCGGCTACGCTTCCATGGGTAAGTCGATTCTTGTCGTACCTTTTGTCTCCCCAAAACTTGAAGCAATTGATGCATCATTAACTCATTCCTTGGCCCAATCGTGAGAAGGCACCTATCAGTGAGATTTTGTATCCGTGTTTTTATGGGGATAGGAGTCATATCAATAACTTTATCTAATATTGTTTCAGCAAAAGTTCTATCTTTTCCAGCGAAAAAAAAACGCAATATGTTTAAACAATTCCTTGTTACGCTCGGATTCCAAAGAGTCAAAACTCCTTTGCAGTATATCAACCATAGAAGAAGGAATTTCTGAGTTTTTCCAATCTTTTATGTGTACCTCCCAATAATCTGCCTTTCGCCCACGTAGATCTCGCACTAAAACTTTAAGAGCCTTTGGGTGCCCTTGGCAATACTTCACGAGCTTTTCGCACACGTTTTTATATCCTTCCCACGGACTGTTGCACTTGAATGCTTTAGAACATAATAGTTGTAGTGATGCAGTCCTATCTAAGCCTTCATGTAAAAGCTTTGTATGCTTGGGTTGAACTTGTGATGAGGTGAATAGCGCACACCTCTCTGTCAATGATGCGTCCCTCGTTGTTATTATGATTTTGCTTCCTGGATGAAAACCCGTTTCTCCAACTCCAAGTAACACATCCAACTGGTCGAGATTATCGACATTATCAAGAACTACAAACACCCTTTTATCATTATCCGGAAGCGAACTTGGTTTTAAAACTTCTTGAAAATACTTTTTCTTTACATTTAGTAATGTCTCCTCGATGTCACCGATAAAGAAATTTCTCTGGAATCGACAATAATAGCGAAAGTAGATATATTGGGCCAAGGATGTCTTTCCAACCCCGTCCATTCCGTAAATAGTGAGAATGTCTGCTGTATGAATGGATCCATTTTCTAACCATGAACTGATGAAGTCAACGTGATCATCCACCCCAGTAAGGACTCGTTGATCTTTCCCTAGGAGGATACTTAATTCTTTGTGGATGTCTTTAATCTTTAATTATTTCGTCAATAAACTGTGGCTCTGTCCTGAAATTTTGACTCCAATTATATTAGGTCTACAAAATTGCAACTCGAAAACTACGGGGGTGTTTATTTAATCTTATATGTGGCTTATGAGCTTTTTTTTTCGCCTTATATTTCATAAGCCTTAATTTTCCGGGTTATTTTGAGTCTTGTGGGCTTATATAAGTTTATGATAATATGATAAACTTATATAAGCCCACAAAATCTCAAAATAAGCTAAAAAATTAGGGCTTATGAAATATAAACCGAAATCAAATAAGCTCAAAAGCCCACATGTACTTAAACAAACACCCCCTAAACAAACCAAGTTGATCTGAAGATGTGGATGATTGACATATCCAAATCGACTGTATATCATACTACGTTTATATATATTTTCAATATTATAACCAAACAAGTATAGTGAAAGGACATGAATCACCGATGCTTGTCGACTAATCCACGGGGTTTAAACTCAATGCTACACATACTCAAAATGGGTAAAGCCACCAAGCACAAATTGAACTTGAGACCTCACATATCCAAGAGTGATAGTCACAAGTTCTTTTACCACTATGCCACCTCTGAGTGGTTATCACCGATGCATATTTAACTTCATTACTGGAAGATGTTCCCGGCCTTGTAATTGTGAATTAGGTTATACAAAGTGTTCAAATCACAATTGCATGACAGTTCGGGTGTTTGTACAAATAAACAGTATAAAGAACAAACACAATGTATACTTTTCAATGATTAATTCCTTATTAAAAATAAATCAAAAGAATTACAAAATGTGTTGCGGAATACACACTTAATTGAAACAACAATTTAATGCTCTCTGACGATACAAAATTTAATAGTGGTTAAAGTTTGTAAGTGAACTCTTGACTCTGATTTAATTTTTATTTATTTATTTATTTATTTTAATATATAAATGATGTGAAAGAGATGATACTTAATTTAGAGTAAAGTCTAAAATACATCTATGTGGTTTGTCCCGTGTCTCGCTTTATATCCCTAAACGTTTTTTTGGTACAAAACCATCCATCCGTAATTAAAGTTGGCACAAATACATCCCTCTATTAGTAAAATCAGTCAATGAGGACTAACGGTGCAAATATTTCTCCGTTATCTCCTAACGGAAGAGAGAATATTTGTATCGTTAATCCTCCACCACCATCACCACCACCTCCACCGCCACCTACCACCCAACACCACCACCACCTACCACCCATCACCTTCACACACCACCACCACCCGCCACCGCAACCACCTCCACCCAACGCCATCACCACCACCCACCTCCAACGCCACCATCACCCAACGCTACCACCACCATCACCGCCACCCACCACCACCATCAACAACCTTGGGAGTGGTGGGTGGTGGTGGCAATGGTGGCGGTGGATGGCGGTGGTAGAGGTAGTGGTGGTGGTAATGGTGGCGGTGGTGGTTGTGGTGGGTGGCGGCGGTGGAGGTGGTGGTGGTGGCAGTGGTGGCGGTGGTGGAGGTGGTGGGTGGCGGTGGTGGCAGTGGTGACGGTAGATGGCGATGGTAGAGGTAGCGGCGGTGGAGGTGGGTGGTGGTGGCGATGGCAGGCGGTCGGTGGCAGTGGAGGTGGTGGCGGTAGATGGCGATGGTAGAGGTGGTGGTTGTGGTGGGTGGGTAGCGGCGGTGGAGGTGGGGGTGGTGGGTGGAGGTGGCGGTGCAGGTGGTAGGTGGCGGTGATGCTGGTGGAGGACTAATGATGTAATTTATTTTCGAAAATAAATTGCATAGTTGGTCCTAAGGACTAACGGTGCAAATATTCTCTCTTCCGTGAGGAGACAACGGAGAAATATTTGCACCGTTAGTCCTCATTGACTGATTTTACTAACAGAGGGATGTATTTATGCCAACTTTACTAACGGATGGATGGTTTTGTGCCAAAAAAAAGTTTTGGATTGTAAAGCGAGACACGAGACAAACTAAAGGGATGTATTTTGGACTTTTCTCTTTAATTTAACTAACATTATCTGTATACAATCAATTACACAAGTGTCACGTGTGGGTTTTTTTTATGTGCAAGTGTTCAATGGACAAGTAGCACTTAATGCTTTATCTATTCTATACTATATATAAAGGAAAAACCTTTAAAGTGAAAAAGTGAGAAAATTAAGAAAATTATTTATAGAAATTATAAACTTTTATTATTATTTTTATTTATAACTCATCGTATTTTCATTCGGTTTAAATAGTGTTAGTGTTTAATCAATGTTTTAAAAATTGGGTCTCTAATCGACCCCATCACGTCACCGGGTTAACGGTTCGACCACCGGGTTAACCCGGTCTTCCACAAAAATTAAATTTATATATATTTAGAATGATACGAAAAGAAGTATATATATATCTCGAAAACCCGGTTGACTCGGGTCATTTCAAACCCGGAGGGTCTAACCGGTTTCGAAAATATAAAAACCGGTTTAATTTTCACCTGTTTTTACAAACGGAACCAATCGGGTTGAATTGGGTTAGTTTTTGTTTATAACCCATAAACTCTTTTTTATCACTACAATTATATGCCGCTGTAAAATCCCGTTGCTATGCACGGGTACTCGTCTAGTGTTTTTTTTTGGGTAAAGGGTCTATGACCCGGTAAATTATATTACACCAAAAAATCGTTTAAGTACAATGAAAATGTGGTAGAAGTACCACATTAACCTCAAAAAATCGTCTAGTGTATTTAATGCTTATATTCTATCAAACTATACTTTTTTGAACATTGTTGACAACTTTTCACAACCTTTTCACCAACTCATACTTGTCTTGATTTTTTTATTTAATAATTTATCTTGCTCTTTTTCTTTCTTGAAAAAGTACCTCCTAAATATCTTAAAGATATTTTTGAGTTATGCTCTTGATTTACTCAGAAAGCTGATAGGATCATCAAGGCATTATCAAACCCTGATGATCCCTTTGTCTTCAGCCTTTGGTTCCCCCGCTCAGAGACCTGACACCGCATCTAGTATGTTTATCTTCAAGTTGGAACCTTGCTGAAGTTGCTCACTGATTTCATTATTAGCGAGAGTTTTATATGTAAACTAATTTATGTCTAAATCAAGTCAGAGAACATTGAGCAATGAACTGGCACAACAAATTGAATGTTAAACAGCTATGATTGTTAACCATGTATAAATCCATCTATGAAGTTTAGTCAAACAACGCCTCATTAGCTAAATTTAAAATGAACTTTATTGTCTATATACATTCTTTTATACATAAAAATATGAACTTACAATCATAAAGAAAAATATACTATCCAAACAGGGATATTTGGTATTGCTTCTTTAAATGCTTGAAATTTCAAACAAACTGAGCAAAAGTTAATCAGTTTTGTTGTTGTATGCAATTTCTAAGTATTTAAAACATACTCTATTACATTACTTCATTTACCAATTTTCATATTTCTTTTGAACAGGTACTTATATGACAATTTCTGAACAGGTTTTTGGTGGAAAAGTTATTGTCTTTGGTGGAGATTTTCGTCAAATTCTCCCGGTTATTCCAAATGGCAACAAGCAAGATATCGTACATGCTTCATTAAATAAGTCTTATTTGTGGAATCATGGCACTGTGCTTAAGCTTATAGAGGATGTGAGGCTTCGTGTTGGTTGCAAACCTGAAGATGCATAACAAATTAGGGATTTTGCCGAATAGATTTTGAATATTGGTGACGGGAAAATAGGTGGCATTAACGATGGCATGCTGAGGTTGAATTTCCCGAAGAAATGCTCATACTTGTTTATGATGATCATGTAGAATCTATGATACAAGAAACTTAAGAGAATTTAGAGCAAAGTCGATCAATCTTATTTTCAAGATTGAGCAATTCTTGCACTAGCACACGAGGAGGTTGACAAAGTGAATGAGCGAATGATGTCGAAACTACCTGGCAGAGAGAAAATTTATTATAGCTCAATATTGTTTCAGATTTAGATGTTTATTTCAACCATAACGAGTCGATGTACTCTCCATAATTTTTAAATACGATCAAAATGTCCGACCTTCCACATCATAAGTTACCTTTGAAGATTGGCGTTCATGTTATGTGTTTGCGCAAAATTCATCAAAGATGTGGATTGTGTATTGGAATTGTTTACGTATGGTATGTGAATCAGTTTAGAGATGGGATGGGAATGGTTTTGTTGTTTGGTATGCCGTGTTGAACGGTAAGGACGCGATGAGATTGATTTAGATCAAGAAGCTTGGGTAACACTTAAAAAAGAGCCATACTACACTATTGTGAGGCAGCATTTTTCAAAGTGTGTGAAACTTCTGAAGTTGTGTGTGTTGCTCTATTTTTATTAAGAGGCTTGTAGGGTTTAGAGATAAACCCTTTGAGGATGATCAATGGCTATTAAAGAGCCAAGTGTTGATCATCCGTGAGCAGAAAAAGAGGACATATGTCATTCATCCTTTAGCTCAAACATAGTGGTCGTTGGTCCGATATATTGTGTAAAACCATGAGTTGTATGAATAAAGGCTTAAGCAAATGAAAATAACTTATGTTCATTAGAAATAAGGGCATGTTTACACAATCTTGATATGAGTCAACGAATAATACCCATTTGTACATTACGATGGTATCAGTCTCACTTAGGTATTAAGGTGAAGGCTTTACGAGGTATAGTTGCCGAATACTATTCCTGGTAATGACAAATGTTACTCTTCAGGTTATGAAGAGGAAGATCCCACTTAAAAGAGGAAGTTTCTATTGGTCGAATCGATTACTTATCACTACTACTAACCTCCATTTATATAGTAGGGAGATAAACTGTTAGCAGTTACAAGATAATAGTGATATCTTAACTGGAACAAACTGGAAGTAAGGTACACGTGCACTTGTGTGGCTATGGTTGCTTTACTATGCTGAATTTTTTTTTACATGCAAGTTGCTTTCCCTGATCTCGATGAGTCCTTATCTTCCAAAGGGTTTTCCTGCTTTAGTTTATCTCAAAATACTCCCGCCTAAGTGTGTTTGAGAACATCAGCCAGATTTCTAATATACTTTATAAAGTATCTTGAGGTATACTCTAAGTGTATCTGATCAGTGCAACTAGTTCTTCTGCATGGCTAAAGATGATAAGTCATTTCAGAGCCCTAAATATATTTGTCAGTCCTCTAGGTCACTGATTGTTTGTAATCTTCTTGTCATTTGCTAGCTGACTCCGCATCAGGTTACAAAGTTTTCATTCTGTTTTGGACTTCGACTTTTGTGAAGATAGATTCATTTTTACAAAGAAGATATACAACATATCTGAGGTGTTATCCCCTGATATGTGAACACTCAGTGAGTCCCTTAGAACCGTTGTTCTCTTTATGAGTGGTTTTGACTCGGACTTCCTTGAGGTTTGCTCAAAAGGTGTATACCTTTGAGTCTTTTGGATAGCTAATTAAGATCAGCTGTGATGATCATTAGTCAGGAGTTAAACTTTGTTCATGGTTTACGTTTTTGACTTTATCTATAACACCCTAAAAATTGGACTAGAATTTTATTAAGAGTTTGATTATATCCTAAGTTGAATAAATAAATAAGTAATATAAAAACTATATGTTAAGAAATAAAATACAAAAATTAAAACCCATACAAATCCAAGCCCAACCCAAAATTTTGTAAACCCATATTAGACAAAAAAAAAAAATTTGGTCCATCCCCCCCTATAAAACCGTTTTACGGGAAAAAAAAGAGAGAAGGAGAAAACCCTAGCCTCCATTGTTGTTTTTCAAGAAAACTCAAGGAACCAAGAATCAAGTCTTATTTTCGAAGCATAGTAAGGGTAAGCAATCTTTTCTCCTCCTTCCCTATGATTAATTATGTAACTTACAAGATGAATTAGGGTTTATTAAAATCTCAGTATTTAAGTATGTTGACCATCGAAACATAATTATGGATGTGTTAAAGGTTTAATCTTGCGTTGGTTAGGGTTAGTTGTTCTTAAAATCGGAATTATGATGCTGTCCAGAATTTTGGGTCGGATTCAAAGGGGTCTAAATTAATGATTCTAACGTATTTTTGTGTGATTTTTGAATCTAAATACAAGTTCAGGTTATGTAGTTTCCAAATATGTAAATTTCTGAGTATTTGGAGGTCGGGAAGATAACTTTTTGATTTAAAAAATTGGTTGTCGAATCTGAGAATCTGAGTATGAAAATCAGTCAATGTTTATGATTTTTCATTTTCAAACCACAAGGAGTTAAGAGCTCCCCTTTTAACGAGGTAATATATAAGTAATGTGTGACTTCCTAGAATTTTAGTATATTTTTCTAAAGGGTCTAAACAGGTTAAATAAATATAAACTTTCGGGGTGTACCTGCAGTTAACTTTCTGGACATTTTTGGATAAATGATTTTTGAAATGGTGTTTTCACATAATAATTAGGGAGAATTTCATCTGTATCCTTGCAAAAACTCTAAATTACATCAATATCCTTATAAAATTTTCAATTACATCAATATCCTTTCAAAACATAAGAAATTCACAAAATTACCCAAATACACAATTAAACTTTAAATAAATGTCTTTATATTTAAAACTTTAATTTAATAATTTCTATGACTATTTTACCCTTCTCTTCAACACTTAACAATTAAAAGACATTACTTGAAATCACTAAACTGAAAGCGTATTAAACCATGATTCATAAGAATACTAAGTACAAGACGAATGTATCTTGTATCACCACAATAAAATATTAAATAACAATTTCAAATACAAAAAATGAGAAGTGTTCGTCACATGGATGTTTCAGTACATCAATTGTACTTGTTACATATTATAATAATAATGACTCAAATAAATATAGTGAAACAATTTGCAAGCTGTAACTAGGATGGAACTTGCGAGACTAGTAGAAGGCGAAATGGGCGATTGATTAAATGGGGATTGATTTATTTGATTAAGATTCAAGGGCATAATGTAATTTGTTATGTTATTTAATATTTAGCAAGGAAGATAAAAGATTTAAGTAATTTAGTTATAATTTAATTTTACATTTGGACATATTTGTTAATATTTTGTGTTTTGAGAGGATATTGATGTAATTAGAATATTTGCTAGGATATTGACGTAATTTGAAGTTTTTACAAGGATATAAATGAAGTTCTCCCTAATAATTAAATCTGGGAAAATTCACGTAAGCTCATAAGACATATAGGTACATAGAAAAAATATTGTGGCTTCTGAATAAGAGTCTAAGTATGGTTTAAAAATTCATAAATTGAAGGCTGAAACATACTAAAATCAGAAATTTGTTAAAAAGCTAAAGGTTTTGTGATATTCATACCATTTGATGTGTTTGGACTTTAAAAGGGTACTTAAGTGAGAATTATCATATGTTGGGTCATATGTTAACCTAATTTTGATAATGAAACCCTAAGTTGATTAATTGTGAATTGTAACCCGAAGTTACGAAGTTACTAAATCTGGAAAGTTAGTAAATACGGAAAGCTACTTAATATGGAAAGTTACTAAATTTAGAAAGTTACTAAATATGGAAAGTTACTAAATCTGAAAAGTTACTAAACATTAAAAGTTACTTAATATGGAAAGTTGCTAAATTTGGTAAGTTACTAAGTATGGAAAGTTACTAAATATGGAAAGCTACTAAGTTTGGAAAGTTACTAAATACAGAAAGTTACTAAATTTGAAAAGTTACTAAATCTAGAAAGTTACTAAATATGGAAAGTTACTATAAACAACAGGAAAACCTAATATGGCAATCTGAACAACAATAAGTACTAAATCAGTAATAACTTATGAAATGGTTGCTAAATAATAAGACGATCATTAATTCGTGTAGATTCGCTGAAGAAGGAGTAACTTCTAATCTTTGTGTTTTCTGATATGGTTTCATTGCGGTTGAGATACAGATATTCTACCCTTTCTCAATAAGGGTGTTTTCTCATGACTCTCATTATGATCCTTGCTATGATCCTTTTGATATAATTTCTGATATGATCCTTTGATATGATTCTATTCGTTATGACATTCGTTTTGCAATGATATGATTTCGTTCAGTATGATATGTTTCGTTTGGATATGATATGATATGATATGATATGTTATGCTTCGTATGCTTTGTTTTGTTTTGTTTGCCCGAGCTAACTAGTCATGGAGGTAACATGACCATGTCATTGATGGCACCAATGGCATGACACTATCTGTGGCGGTGTGATTAGTCCATGGCGTCCCCATTTGTTATGTATGATATGTGATCACTTGGCCATTATGATATGTGTGTATACTTGTATTAAGCAGAGTACATATATGATTTGTTATGTGGGGGGGGGGCGTATGGATGCAACCTAGGTATTATAGTTCATGTGATTTAGCGATTGGTTGTGTATACCTTACACCCCTCTCGCCTTTGGGAGCTAGCTACTCCATTATGGTACTTGAGAAGTCTCCCCTACTTGTACACCTATGATTTGACGAATATGTATGTATGTAGTGTCTTTCATGTATCATGTTAGACGTTAGGTTATGAGCTCGTGGCACTTTCCATATGATTCGTATTTTGATTCATTATGATTATCTGATTCGAATTATCGTTTGATCTCTCATTTCATTTGACTCATTTGACTTATGATATTTGTTCAGTTGATCCTTGATCTCTCGTTCTTTTGATTGATTATATTCGTTTCAGCAGGAGCTTATGTTTCCCTTTCCTATACTTATATATGTTTTGATTATTCGTTTTTGTTATATATCTGTTCAATCGACTTTTTAAGCTCAACCGCATTTTATTTTCCTGCGGCAGGTTTTAAGAGGAAAGCTGGGATATGAATGAAGAGTGCATAGGAGCTCTTAGTGGACTACCCTGATGATAGATACCCATTTGCTTCTGGATTAGACTTGGATTTATTTTCATTTAGATTTAGTTTGGATTTGTATTTTAGTTTTGGAATTCTTTATGTTTCAAATTTAGTATTTCATTATCCCTTTAGAACCACATTTGTAACCTTAATATTTATTAAGTCTTCCGCTTGCGTATTATGCTTTGTGTGACACCAGAATCTGTGACATTTGGCCCCTTTTCGGGTTGAGGTGTTACAATTATGGTATCAGAGCCCAGGCTTCGAATTGTAGTACATAAGTTATGGCCTGTGAAGATTTGGACCCTTAAGTTTGCACTATAGGAGCTTATGGAATAACATTTGAAGGATTTGCTTTAGGTTTCTCCCTGTAGGAACTTCAGTTATGACCGATGAGGATTGGGTAGATTATATGATACGACATTGGTTAGTTATCTTTCTTCCGCACCACTCTGATTTGTGCCTCTGCTTTCAGTTAATCCTTTATAAGATCATTCGTTCCTTAGAAAATTTATCAAGTTACGCAACATAAGTTTAGAATGCTTTGATACTTTTGTAGTATGATATGTGATCACTTGGCCATTATGATATGTGTGTATACTTGTCTTGAACAGGGTACATATATGATTTGTTATGTGGGGGGTGTATGGATGCATCCTAGGTATTATGGTTCGTATGATTTAGTGATTGGCTATATGTGCGTTACACCCCTCTCGTCTTTGGGAGCTAGCTACTCCATTATGGTACTTGAGAGGTCTCCCCTCCTTGTACACCTATGATTTGACGGATATGTATGTATGTAGTGTCTTTCATGTATCATGTTAGACGTTAGGTTATGAGCTCGTGGCACTTTCCATATGATTCGTATTTTGATTCCTTATGATTATCTGATTCGTATTATTGTTTGATCTCTCATTTCATTTGACTCATTTGACTTATGATATATGTTCAGTTGATCCTTGATCTCTCGTTCTTTTAATTGATGATATTCGTTTCAGTAGGAGCTTATGTTTCCCTTTCCTATACTTATATATGTGTTGATTATTCGTTTTTGTTATATATCTGTTCACTGAGCTTTTTAAGCTCAGTCGCATTTTCTTTTCCTGCGGCAGGTTTTAAAAATGAAGCTGGGATATGAGTGAAGAGTGCATAGGAGCTCTTAGTGGACCACCCTGATGATAGATACCCATTTGCTTCTGGATTAGACTTGGATTTTTTTTTCAGTTAGATTTAGTTTGGATTTGTATTTTAGTTTTGGAAGTCTTTATGTTTCAAATTTAGTATTTCATTATCCCTTTAGAACCACATTTGTAACCTTAATATTTATCAAGTCTTTCGATTGCGTATTATGCTTTTTGTGACACCATAATCTGTGGCATTTTGACCCTTGTCGGGTTGGGGTGTTACGTTATCAAAGAAGGAGAGTTGGTTCTCTGATTTAATCAACTATTAAACTTAGGCTGATTTAATGTTTCAAATACTCGCGAGAGATAAATTTGTCAGAATTTGACTCAACAACCTCCCCTTATTTAAACAAAAATTTAGCCTAAGTTTTATCAGAATTAAGTGAGCATAACGGCTTCTTCTTACATTTTTATTTACAATCAAGAATGAAAAACATAAGCATATGATTTTAAGGTAGTCTAAGCTTATCAGATGTAAGTGAGCATAAAGGCTTCTTCTTACACTCTAATTTACACCAAGTATATACATATATTTTATTAAGGTGGTCTAATTATATCAGAGGTAAGTGAGCAAACAGGCTTCTTCTTACACTTTGATTTACAACCAAAAATATACATATAAATTTAAGCAGATGTCTGATTTCTTCAGCTTTCTATAGATGCTTGGCTCATCCTTAAGCCTTGTCTTGGGTCTTGTATTTTACAGAGACTCCAGGCTTTTGAGCTTCTTCTCGAAAAGGATGCAAGATACTTTCTTGATTAGAACTTTTTCTTCTAATTCTTAAGGACTGTGTCCCTTAGTCTCTGGTATTTTCAGAGACCAATGGAAGTATTGGGTTAAAAGGTATGAGTCTAGTAGTTTTTACTAGGTTTTCAAGGGTCAGGAATAATTTTGAAATGAGTCTAAGGAACTTGGTTCAGAGGTAGGGTATGTGTTGGAGTGTGAGGTTGTTAGTAGTGGCTAGTATACTATTTTACAACTTCATTTCCAAACACTGTTGATGGTGGTATCAGTGCATCGCCCATTCTCTGACTGTCTTCTAGCTTCTGGTTCTCTTTAATCCCTGATGGTTATCAGTGACCTGGGTTGAGGTGCCAGCTGTGCTGCTAGTGCCTTCTTACCTTTGGTCAGTTCCGCAATGATATCCCTAAGTTTTATAACTCATACCTTTTTAATGCCACAGAAGTAAAACATTCTGAGAAGCTTTGAATTTTTTTCAAGTTTTAAGCAAACCTTTCAAAATCAAAGGCTGAAAGTTTTGCATTCAGTGTTCTTTATTCTAGGCTATGCTAAGCACCTTTCAAGTGACAGTTTGATCAGCTATTTTTGGCTAGCTATCTTAGGTCAACTGTCTCCTTCTGTTAACCTTTGGAATAGCCTAGTCTAATCAGATGTGAGTGAGCATAATAGCTTATTCTCACATTTGTAGTTACAACAACAAGCTAAAAGATAGTTCATGTAAGTTGGAGCTTTGTTGTTGAAGTATTCTTAGTGAGGTTTCACGATGATCGGGGACTGTTTAGTTTACAGAACACTCCCCGATGCACCTGATTTAACCTCAACCGAAGACTGATCTCTATCCTTCCCCTGATACTCCATCATATGTCGCTTCTAATCCTTCATCTAGGGTCTGATGCTTCATTCTCCTATGTTTGGTAGCTGCTTGAAATCTGCCATTAACGATTATTTCCATACTTATAGCTTGTGTGTATGTTGCATACATTTACGCTGATAAGTGTGGTTAAAAGAGCTAGAGAAGAAGTATTTTTGGAACATTTTCTACTCAAAAGAGCAGTAGGTGCTCATTTTGTGTAGAGGTGAAGATGAAGGCGATTATGAGGTGGGTGTTCTTGGTGGGGAGTTAGTGAGGACAGGGTTCAAATGTTATAAGCCGTCATTCGAGAACGGCTTGGTATTGTTAGTCATCATTCAAGAACGGATCTAGATCATGGAAGTGATCCACCTGCTCTGATACCACTTGTTTGTCAGATATATTTGTGTAAAACCATGAGTTGTATGAACAAAAGCTTGAGAAAATGAAAATAACTTATGTTCATTACATATAAGGGCATGCTTACACAATCTTGACCTGAGTCAACTAATAATACCCATTTGTACATTACGACAATATCAGTCTCACTTAGGTATTAAGGTGAAGGCTTTTTGAGGGATAGTTGCGGAATACTATCCTTGGTAATGACAAATGTTACTCTTCAGGTTATGAAGAGGAATACTTAGAAGAGGAAGTTTCTAGTGTTAGAATCAATTATTTATCACTACTACTAACCTCCCTTTATATACTAGGGAGATACACTGTTAGTAGTTACAAGAGAATAGGGATATCTTAACTAGAAGCAAATTGGAAGTAAGGTACATGTGCACTTGTGTGGCTAGGGTTGCTTTACTATGCTGACAACTTTTGTACATGCAAGTTGCTTTCCCTGATCTCGAAGAGTCCTTATCTTCCCAAGGGTTTTCCCTCTTTGCTTTATCTCAAATTACTCCCGCCTAAGTGTGTCTGAGAACTTCATCCAGATCTTCTTATATACTTTACCAAGTATCTTGAGGTACACTCTAAGTGTATCTGATCAGTGCAACGGGTTCTTCTGCATGGCTTAAGATGATAAGTATTTTCAGAGCCCTAAAGACATTTGAAAGTCCTCTAGGTCTCTTATTGTTTGTAATCTTCTTGTCCTTTGATGGTTGACTCCGCATCAGGTTACATAGTTTTCATTCAGTTTTGGACTTCGACTTCTGCGAAAATAGACTGTTTTTTACAAAGAAGATATACAACATATTTGAGGTGTTATCCTCTGATATGTGAACACTCAGTGAGTCCCTTATAACCTCTTTTCTCTTTATCATTGGTTTTGACTCTGATTTCCTTAAGGTTTGCTAATAAGGTGTATACCTTTGAGTCTTTTGGATAGCTGACTGAAATCAGCTGCGCTGATCATTAGTCAGGAGGTAAACTTTGCTCATGGTTTACATTTTTGACTTTATCAGAGAGAGAGAGAGTTGGTTCTCTGATTTAGTCAGCTATTAAACTTAAGCAGATTTAATGTTCAAATACTTGTGAGGGATAATTTGGTCAGACTTTGACTCAACAGTGGTGCCTGTCGTGTGTCCCCATTGTGTAGTGTCAGATGGTACATCTTAACCGCTAGTGATAGTTAGGGAGCAGTAGTACTGTCTTACTCAGTATGGCCTGATAGGTTTTACCAGGCTCTACGTGGCCTAGGATCTAAGTCATGCTTCCATCAACTGTTGATGGGATTTGGTAATGGGCTTGGTTCAAGCGTGTAATTGGTGGGCTTGGGCCACTAATATTGATACGCAATCAAGTCCCCCCAGTCTAGTATTAGATCATGCACTGATGTGTTGCTAGACTTTGTAACGAGTATCCCCAATTCGTGCAACGCTACCTTTAGGATTTATTTGCTATCTTTGGGATTTGACGTGTCTTTATTGTTTTTGAGACTGTAGACAGCGTCAACCTATCATTTCTTAAGCGATGTGTATAACCTATCCCTTCAACTGTGTATGACGTGTGTGTTGACGTCAGCTGTACTCGCGCCTTTTCAGGGTGTTTGTCACGCGCCTCATTAAATGTCTTTTGACCCAGTGGGCGTTTGCCAAGTGTAACTCATTGATTCGTTTTTTTGCCCATAATCAGGGCTACAAAGGTGGGGAGGTTACAACTTGACACAATAGAGCCTCCTTTCTCCTATTTTTCCACATCCCTTCACAAACCCTAAAACCTTCCTTCAAGAAGATTTTTCGTATTTTCTTCATAGTATTTTTTACGAAGGACATTTGTATTCCTTTGGTTTTGTGGTGTGAGATGAAGACTAGTAGTGTTGATGGCGAAGACATTTGTGGTCTGGGATCCTTTACCCGTGTATAGGGGTTGGATTTAGGGACACTTACTCTTCTTTCATTCCTGTCTAACATTGCCATTCTTTGGGTGTATTTTGATCCCGATGGAGTTTTTCAAGTGATTGTTAGAATGGAAGACATGGAGGGTCTTGCATCAGAATTTCTATCTTCTTTCTTTAAGTCCTACCTGGGTGATTTTGTCGTCCTGATGAGAAACTTAAATGTTTCACCGTATATGAGATTAACGACTATGCCCGTCGTGCCTATAGGGTTATAGTTGTGCTTTGTCACGGCAGGCGTGGATCCTCGCACTGGGAGTTTTTGCCAAGTGAAACAATTTCCAGTGGGATGTGCTATGGCCTGCCATGCTATCATAACGGTGACAGAAGGGCTGTTGGTTATTGTTGGCACAAGATATACGGATCCCAAGTGGCAAAGTTTGGTCCTTACTTGCTTGTAAGGGACTGATCTCGTACTTGGGTAATTGATAAGGCTCTAAATATACACATTTATTCCATAGATATTATATTATTTATCTACTTGTTTATATATATTATTATGCTTTTTGTATATGCTTGGTACTAATTAATTGCAGGAAAATGAGTCGAGATAACTTGGAAATATAGCGAATATCCGTTAAAACCACAACCGATGTCAAAGGAAAGGAGTATAATTGTAAAAGAGAGAAAAAGACGCAAGTACGTCGGTTTTACTAACCGAGTGCGGCGTACTTGATTGGCGGGAAAATAACAATTAATTCAAAGTGAAGTACGACGCACTTTCATGACAGTTACAAGAAAACAACTTAATGAGCTTGGCATTCATTGTGAGGCCGATCAATTGCCTCACCATCACATCTCTGGAGTTAAACCACGTCCCTATAGCCTATAAATAGAGACCTAACATCAGCGGGAAACAACACATTATAAGACGAAAATCAAGAAGAGAGGAGATTGAACTTACACCAAGCTCAATCTACTTAAACCATTTTCACCAAAGCAAGCCATTGGGACAATTTTGGAAGCTTAATTCTTGTTCATTAGCTATTGTGACAGAGAGCTAAGAAGCAGGAAGCTAGGAGTTGGGTATTGTAATAGTTATTGATTTGGAAAAGTTGTTCTAATACACATTTTATCTTGTAAGCCTTTGGTACAATCTTATTATCCTTTCTAATATGATAATTACTGGATTACTTGAGTTTATGTTGAGTTTTACTTCTGCGATTATGGAGTAGTCGATTAGTGTTTGCTTGGGCTAATCTAGGAATTTGATATGATTTGATATGTTGGAAATATGCTTTTGACAATATGATACGTATTCTTGATTTTAATATTATGAGATAATCGTTTATGTTTTGGTTCATCTTTGTAGTAACATAGGTCAAAAGATTTACTACTCGATGTAATTTCATAATTATTTGTCTATGATAATGTGATATTGATCTTGTGAGAATTGATTGATAAATTCATAAACATCCTCATCATACTATTGTCTAATACTTGATCCCATGTCTAACGACCGCATTAAAGGAAGTATCCTTTTTATGTTTTCAGCTACAAACCACACTTTATGCACTTGCTACACTTAGAATCAAAGGTCGAAAGAGATTCTTTGTGTAGCAGGGAGATATATTTGTTATTATGATTACTCGTCATTCATAACTTGTATGCATTGTCTGTGCGTGCTTATTATCATATTATCATCTCTAATTTCATGTTCCTCGACCCTAGCAAACATATCTTTAATTATTCATAATATAATAAAAGTAACCCGTTTGGAATAATCATTTTTACTAATTCTTTTGATAGTTACGATCTCTAGACTTTTTCACAAAACATTTGTTAACTAGAAACACGCCAATCCCTTGGGACACCTGGTCTTACCAATTACTAGATTACATCGAGGGTTATACTTTACCTGTGTGTTAGTCAAATCGGCAAAAACTAGTTTAATAAATTTAAAGCTTTATTAACACATGAAAGTTTTTGGCGCCGCTTTCGGGGATTGTAATTTGTTTGCTTTTTGTTATTTAGGTGTTTTGCAATCATTTACAGCTTATATCATTCAAATTTCTCAGAAAGTTGAGCAAACAATTGCTTCTGTTACTGAAAGTACGCCGCACAATTGGTCTTGTGTGTCGTACTTTCTTAAAAAATCCAAACTACGCCGGTTTGTAACAAAAACCGCCGTACTTTCTGGGAAATTTCAAAAATAAATTTTGAGTCGATTTTAAACCAACATAAAAACCTTTTAATGCTTAAATTCATTGTTGAGAACATGAGGATTGCCTACTATGTGCTTATGCTATCTGGATCTTTGCATTTGTTCATATCATATATTAAATAAAAAATACAAAAATATTTGCTATTTTGGTTATCTTACATACTCATATATGAATTAAATCAAAAATACAAAAATATTTGCTATTTTGGTTATCTTACATACTGATATATGAATTAAATCTGAATAATTTTAGTTTTTCTTATATGCTTAATTTTTGCTTACATATGTTACATGAACTTTTAATCGAGATAAAAAATTATAAAACCTATACTAAATTTAAAATGAGAGATTATGATAAGTTTAGTTTTACGGTATGCTACGTAAAGTTGATACTATCTAAACTGATATATGTTACTTGTAATATGCATTATTGGTTTACGATGATTTATGAACTGATTATCTATGAAACAGTTCAATTTGAACCTGGAAACATGAAAAGTATGCCGTACTTATTCCTAAGTACGCCGGTTTTCTCTAGCCAATTTCAAAACGTTTCTAAGTTAAAAACAAAAGTACGCCGTACTTGTTACCAAGTATGCCGGACTTTTGGACTTGTTTTGTCACAGAAGGATAATATCTTCTTTGTAATGCTTAAACCAATCCTTCTTTTGATTTATGAATGTTTATTAATATTATTAGAATACAAAATATCATTAAGTTTTATTTGTACTAACAGACTCATATTTAATTTGATGTTGTGTTGTTATACGATAGAAATGAATCCAAAATCAAGTCTTGGACGCTTGTGTCTTGATGAGGGAAATTCCTTGTCGGATAATAATTTGGTAGAGAGTGAAGGTAACTCGAATAGATATGATACTTGGGATACCGCGGATAGTGGAAAGAAGGAGGAAATTAAGGCTTACACATTCTTTAAGATGGAAAACAAGGTCACTTTGGAAAAGTACATTACAACGTGCTTTGTGACACGTTTACACGCTTTTGATGGTGTAACCGATCTCGACTATGACAAAAACTTAATCTCTAATAAACTCATGATCCAAGTAAATTTGAAGTTCAAGGTCATGGAAAATGGTGATGAATTGGTTGATAGGAATTTTCTTGTTAACTTGAGAGGGGAAATATTCTTCTTGGATTTCTTTATGAATCCCGAGGAGGATGATGTGGAACCTAATGTTATACTTAGTAGGCCATTCATAAGGCTTGATAAGGCCATAATTGACTTTCAACATGAAACTCTCACAATATGGCCCGAACCACATGTGCTTGATTCGGATGATGATGAACTAGATGCCTTGTTAGCTAGTATCTCCGTTGATGAAATACCACAACTAAATATCATCACCACTACCGATTTCCCAAACTTTATATGTAACATGAAGAAAGGTCTCCAAAACAAAAACAAACCACACAAAACCTATGACATGACATATGATGGGGAAGGTCCTTCATTAACCGTGAACCGTCCAAAAACACAAGAAAAACTAAGTAGGGAAGAGTTAAAAGCCGATGTGCATGAGCGAATCTTATTGCTCAACAAAAAAGGCTCGTTATTGAAACCTTGAATTATAGTGACAAACACAAAATGTTACTAGAAAGTTTTCTTGTTGATAAACTAAAGTTTTATGGGGAAGTTGTTGATAGTGATGATGAAAGAACGACTAAGGAAGTAGTAAAGGAGTACAAAGTTCTTAAGGAAAAGGAAGAACCGGGGTGTTTTGTGCTACCAATCCGTTTGGATGGTAAACTCACTTTTAACGATCTAGTTGACACCGATCCAACATAAACATGATGCCATACCATATTTATGAGCTTTTGGAAAGGGGAAAAGCAAAACCAAAGATCGACAAAGTTAAGATGCTTGATCACTCGAGCGCGGAAACTATGGGTCGTTTACTAAATGTGCTTTGCCAAATTGGTACCACCACTATGCTTGTCAGTTTCTTGTTACTTGATGTTCTCATAGAAAAAGATCTTTCATTAGTTGTTGGGAGGAGTTTCATCTACACTCTTGGTTCAATCATGGATACACAAAAACGAAAAATGACTATTCTTTTATAGTTTTGTTCACCAAAACTATGAAATGTCAAAAATAAAGAATTGAAGGAGGATGGTGATAGTGAAAGTGACGAAGAGGAGTATTCGCCTAAGCATGATGAAAATGGAAAACCATTCTATGGGCCAAAATGCCCAAGCTATGTTGATTGTGATGATGCTTTAGACCGTGCTTTAGGAGAGTGTTAATACAAATAAGCCGTAAAAACGTTTATTTATATTTTACGATCTTCTAATGTTTTGTCGATAACAAACGTAAAATCATTTTAACGAAACAAATAAAATACGTAAAGAGTTTGAACCAATAGTTTTCTAACAAACTTACGCTTTCACATAAAACACTAAAACAAGTATAAGTGATTTTATGATTTAGTAATACATATGTACAACAACTAGTGTTTACATATTTGGGTAAATATATACTTAACTAGTATATACTAAAATGGGTAAAAACTAACAAATGGTATTGACCCATAGCCCATGGTATTATCCAAACCACTTGACTAGGTACATTGCTTCCATGAGATACATTGTATCTAATAAAAAGAACCATGGATCAACCCAAAACCCATGACCCATGATCCATAACCAAAATACCCATGGGCAAAGAGGAGTGTCCCACGGATCCCTAGCATTACGCTAGACGGATCCCTTGTGGTAGGGATCCGTGGGATCCGGGGAACAGTAAACTTTCTCCTCTATAAATAGTGAGCCATTTCTTCCTTTTGGCTCACCACTTTCACACATACTTTCTCCAAGTATTGTACCTTTCTAACCACTGATCCAAAGGGATCTTTCTATGTAGTTTGTCGTTTTTTTTGTGTGATTCTCTAGGTTCCTCTTAAAGGCGAGATCACCACTTCTTGAAGTCGAGCAAGCTCAAGTCCATGAGTTGCCATGCTTCATCATCATCAAGACAACTGAGGTTCTCTTGTTGATAGTTCTTTCTTCCTCCGTAGAGATGTTGTGTTGAAGGCATTAGTGAAGGATGTAGAAAGGTGTCAAGATGATAGCATTAGTGGTAATACATTGTGTTATAATTTCTAAAGTTCACAAAAGACCAAAATACCCTATGATCAAAAGTATGAATAATTAATTTAAAGAATACCAAATAAGCTATGTAAATTCGAGAAAATTTTAAGAAATATCACATATGATCCAAATAAATATTAAATGACTTTGTAAAGTTAATTTTATAGTTTATAATTTTATAAAATCGTTTTGTATTTTATAAATATAGTAGAATATATTTAAATAACTTTTATAAGAGAATAAAATTAATAAAAGCCCAATATAAATTTATATTATTAAGAGTCCATTTATTTTAAGTCCAATACATTATAAAGCCCACAAGAAAAATAGTAAATCCTATATAAATACATTATTCGGTTCATATATAAACCCTAATTAGCGATTTACCCAAACCGACTCCCAAAACCCTCAATAATTCGACTTCCAGTTTCGAGCTTGAGACCATTTTTCTTGGACAAGTTTGAAGGTAAAGAAGGTGGGAAAAATAGTGTTCGAGTTCCAAAGTTGCTGGTTTTGATCGTGGTTAGTTTTGGGTTGATTAGGGTTTCGTGAGTGAGGTTTTGTGCTTCTTTTGTTCTAACGATCCAAGCTCATCAAGGGTATGTTTCTAATGTTGATTTCAGTCCTATAAGTCATATATAACACATAAAAATTAGCCATGCATGTTTAATAAGTCGTATGAAATTAATTTGGAATCTAAAACCCTAAAATCGTATAAAAATAACGAATGAGCTTATAATAATTTTAAGATCATGAATTGATTTTTCCAGAAGCTATTACATGTTATAAGACCTGAATAAAATACATATTTGTGAATTGAAGCTTGTGTGAATTGTTTTGAGTTTTATTGTTCGATTAAACATGGAAAAAGGAAAGTTTTAAAAGGAACGATTAGGGTTTGCATGAACTAGGGTTTTCTTGTTATCATTAAGGGTAATAAATGAAGTAATAATGATGAGCTAATGATTGGTTTAACCTAGGTTTAGGGCTTGTACTTGAATTGTACATTATTCGGTTTTACATAAAAGGTTTGGGTTGGTTTTGTAAATATTGAAACTTAAAGGTTATTTTGTGAACAGTAAAATAAAGGTACTAAGCGTATAAAAATAAGTATGGGGTTAAGCGTGTAATTTTGGATATTTAGAGGGCCATTCGAATTGTATTTAACTTAAAGGGGTATGTTTTGTAAATTCTAAAACCTTTGGGCTAAAAGTGTAAAATCGATAATATAAGGTTAGGTCGTATAATTAAAGATGTTAAAGGTGCAACATGTAATTTTGGGTAATTATGGGTCAACATGTGTAAATGAATTACGTAAGGACATGCATGAGTTTGAGTTAACTTCGGTTGAGTTTCATATCGTTCTAGGTCAAAGTGGAAATCATTAAAAGAGGTAACATGTAAATTAAATGCGTAATAAGTAATATTAAAAGTATGGAAACCCTAGAACATAAATAGGAAGTTGATTAGGGTTAAAAGCTAAGTGTGTAATTTCGTTATTTCATGTAAGTTATAGAGATTATGTAAACTATTTTGAAAGAGAGTCTTAAAATCCGTTATTGACATTTGTAAACCCTATACTTTGAATAATGATCATATAAGTCCTCAAATAAGATAATTATCATATTAAACCCTTAAGTTTACCGTTTGTCATTTGCAACCCATAAGTTTGGCTAATTAATGATTAATACTCTAAAACATTGTAATTAGTCAAGTCACTAAAAATGAGAATAATCGACAACTCTAAAAGTATTAATGAGATTAATCCGTTATACTAATAAGTATTAAATAAATCATAATCCGTGTAGATTCGTTGGAGGAGGCGCGACGTTACATCTTCGTATTCGTTCATTCGTTTGCTTTTCTCTCATTTGCTTTAAGGTACGGATATTACATCTTACTTTAAGACACTTGTGTTATCGTCTGAGATATTACGACCTTTTCGATAAAGGTCCTCATGTTTTCCTTCTTCGTCATATCTCTTATGTTTATTAGGATTCCCAATGCCATTGCTATGAACCCTTTTACGAATGTTTGATCATTACTTATACGAACTTATGTTCTAGTGAACTATGCAATATCGATGTGAACTTATGTTAGGAAGACTTTGATATATACATTTGTTGAACCTTATATTGGATTATGAACTTATGATTATGAACCTCGGTTATGAACTTACATTTATGAATATATGATATGCCACTATGATATGAACTTATGATTTCGACTATCGAATATGAACCTTATGATATGAACTATCGATATGATTACGTGACCTTGTGTGTGACTATGATCATGCTATATCGAAAATCTGTTTGACTTAAGTTGGTTGATAATAACCAAATATTTAACTAGTCATGGGGTTCCATGTCCGTATCGATGATGCACCTCGATATGACTCTAGGGCGATAGAGTGATGTTACGCGCGTCTACGGATGGTGAAGCATATTTTTGAATATGTAGGAAGGCGTATGGATGCATCCTAGATCGATCATTATCCGATATGTTATCGGTGAATGATGTCGGTATGCAATCTGCGTCTTCACAAAATCTGGGAGCTAGCTACTCCATATTATTTTTGATGTTACTTTTGAAGAAGAAAGATATTTACGATATGATATGTTAGTGAATGTGCTTATGACGTATTTGTTTAAGTGATTATTAGTTGCCATGCTAGGATAAGATTAATACGTTAAAACATGATTCGTATATCGATATTATGATTTGTTATCGTTACGTGAATGTGTTGATCTGCGAGATGAATGTGCTAGTGTATAATTGAGTGTTTTGAAGGTTAATTATCATGCGCATATGTGACTGCCATGTTTAAACTCTGCTAAGGTTAGGATTTGATATGAGCTGGTTTAGCTATTATATACGCCATGACTTGTCGCCATTTCATTGCTATAATATTGAATTAAGTGCTTTAAATGTTGATTAATTGATTTGTATGAATGCCATGTTTATTTACTAGAAAGTGTTTTCCGTTAGTTTTTAGACTTTCCGTTTGGCTTATCGTGTCTGTTATTTGATATGTTATGTGTTTGGTTGTTCGATGTGTTTGTGTTTGTGTCATTAATGTGCTATGTGATGTCTAAAGCTGTTATGTGGTTGTTTGGATTTACGTATATTTGTGCTTCATGAAAATCCTAAAAGATCCTTCGTCATTATTTCATTTTGATTTCGTTATTTGTATATTTGTTTTGTTTAGCTTTTGTTTCGTTATATCCGTTCCTTTGGGCTTTGTAAGCTCGGCCGCTTTTCTTTTCTGCGGCGGTATTTAGCATTCAAGATGAGCTTATGGGATAGGCGATGCGGGTTTGAGAGTAGAGTGAGAGCAAGATTTGACCATAGAGATCTTAGATTTATTTTGAATATAAGTTATTTATATTATCTTTTGTAAGTTTTTGTAAAGGCTTCCGCTATTGTATAGTTATTAAAGTTCTGATATGAAACCGTATTGTGATATCTTTACCCTTGTCGAATTGGGGTGTTACAATTTATGGTATCGAGCTCTAGGTTTTAGGACCCTTAGAGCTTAGGCTATGACACGTGAGAAGTGGGTAGATTTAGGATTTTCCTTCTGCGTACTTCTTTGCGTACCTATCGTATTTAAGTTTTCTTGATAGTTGGTATTTCTTTTAGATGGTTATTCCCGTCGCCTAGTTCATCGATAGGAGTAATCAAGGACCGGCTAGGCAACATAAGGAGAAGATGAAGTGGGCGTTATCATTGCTAAGGGCTGCACGGGTATGGTAAAGTGAAGCGGACTAATAAGAGGATAAGAGTTCCGGCCTATATGTGGCCATGCACCATCGAGGAGAAGGCGACCTTGAAGACCATTGACGGAGAGGTGGTGGAAGAATATGAAACTAAGGTTGTTGACAACCAAGGTTTCACTACTAGATATCTGATAGGTGTCCCAAGTTCGTTGAGGATGAAGGAGTAGGACGGTGAGTCGCGATCTGTATGCCTTTGTGGATCGTGTCTTGGGAGGAGGAAGAGGAAGCGTAAAGGTGGCTTTGCTGGTCGCTTACTACCACGGCATGAAGGAAACAAGAGCGGATGGATAAGCGAGGAAGGCGAGGAAGGCGAAGAGGAAGAGGAAGAAGAGGAATACGAGGTGGATTCGGTTTGGAGTCTCTGACTACTAGTAGGTTCAATCCGACACAAGAATAGGAGTTTCGTTTCGATTAGTTACCCTCTTTATGAGAATTTTCGACATTTGATTTTGAGTTAGGTTCTTTTGTTTTCATTTTGACGTTTGAATCTGGGATTATTAAGTTTTGTTTTGGAAGTTCATCTTATGATGATTTTGCAAATTTTGTTTGATTAATGGAAATAAAACAAAATTTTGAAAGTATAGTTCTGTCTGTTGTTTCTTTCTAGATTCGTTAAGTTTCCGTTAGTCCTCATAAGTTTAAATCGCTATTTATTTTCTTAGTGATGTTGTTTAATTTCCGCTTGAATGAAGTATGGCCATCATGATGGTATACTCATGTGTATCTGGTTTGTTATAGTATGTTACTTGCTATCGTGTGTTATCTGTATGTGGTATGTTTTGTTATGATATTAGTTATGTGTTTTGTCATGACCCGAGACCGAATATAATGACAATAAGAACTTGTTATGTGATGCAAGTATTATGGCCTTTGATCAACGTAATAATACCGAGATCACATAATCTGAACTTATTGAAGGTATCTGACGTCTGGGAAATGCACATGATTGATGTGTGATAGACTTTGACTTGTATCATTATTTGGTGCTTCTCATGTTCGTTTGAATTCCGTACCTATTTGTGAGATTTTCGTCGATATCTGTTTTACGTATAAGTTTTGTGCGTTTGGAATCCGAAGTTGTTATGATCTGCGAACCTATAGATTGCTATGACCACCTTAAGCTTATATGTCTCCACATATTTACTGCGACTATTGAGGCCGATAGGATTTATTTAGTCTATGCATATGATGTCCTCATCATTAGATATCTGAATAAGTTAGAATTTGTCGTTTGATTTTCTGCGTCTCATCATTTCTCCGCCATTATTCGATAAGTATATAATTATCTATTATAAGTATTTGACTATTGATTTAATTTACGAATAAGTATGAGTTCAAATATTACGATAAGAAATTCATTTGTTCGAGATAAGATTAACGTTCGTTATATTCCTAGAAATTACGAAATCCGATTAGTTTTACATTACATTCCGTCTTGTCCAATTTCGAGGACGAAATTTTCTTTTAGAGGAAGAATTGTAATACACGGAATTTCTAAAGTTCACAAAAGACCAAAATACCCTACAATCAAAAGTATGAATAATTAATTTAAAGAATACCAAATAAGCTATGTAAATTCGAGAAAATTTTAAGAAATATCACATATGATCCAAATAAATATTAAACACTTTGTAAAGGTAATTTTATAGTTTATAATTTTATAAAATCAGTTTTGTATTTTATAAATTAGCGAATATATTTATTAACTTTTATAAAAGAATTTAATTAATAAAAGCCCAATATAAATTTATATTATTAAGAGTCCATTTATTTTAAGTCCAATACATTATAAAGCCCACAAGAAAAATAGTAAATCCTATATAAATACATTATTCGGTTCATCTAATCCCTAATAGCGATTATACCCAAACCGACTCCCAAAACCCTCAAAATTCGACTTCCAGTTTCGAGCTTGAGACCATTTTTCTTGGACAAGTTTGAAGGTAAAGAAGGTGGGAAAAATAGTGTTCGAGTTCCAAAGCTGCTGGTTTGATCGTGGTTAGTTTTGGGTTGATTAGGGTTTCGTGAGTGAGTTTTGTGCTTCTTTTGTTCTAACGATCCAAGCTCATCAAGGGTATGTTCCTAATGTTGATTTCAGTCCTATAAGTCATATATAACACATAAAATTAGCCATGCATGTTTAATAAGTCGTATGAAATTAATTGGAATCAAAACCCTAAAATCGTATAAAAATAACGAATGGGCTTATAATAATTTTAAGATCATGAATTGATTTTTCCAGAAGCTATTACATGTTATAAGACCTGAATAAACTACCTAATTGTGAATTCGAAGCTTGTGTGAATTGTCTTGAGTTTTATGGTTCGATTAAGCATGGAAAAAGGAAAGGTTTTAAAAAGGAACGATTAGGGTTTGCATGAACTAGGGTTTTCTTGTTATCATTAAGGGTAATAAATGAAGTAATAATGATGAGCTAATGATTGGTTTAACCTAGGTTTAGGGCTTGTACTTGAATTGTACATTAATTCGGTTTTTACATAAAAGGTTTGGGTTGGTTTTGTAAATTATGAAACTTAAAGGTTATTTTTGTAAACAGTAAAATAAAGGTACTAAGCGTATAAAAATAAGTATGGGGTTAAGCGTGTAATTTTGGATATTTAGAGGCCATTCGAATTGTATTTAACTTAAAGGGTATGTTTTGTAAATTCTAAAACCTTTGGGCTAAAAGTGTAAAATCTGATAATAGAAGGTTAGGTCGTATAATTAAAGATGTTAAAGGTGCAACATGTAATTTTGGGTAATTATGGGTCAACATGTGTAAATGAATTACGTAAGAACATGCATGAGTTTTGAGATAACTTCGGTTTGTTTTCGTGTACGTTCTAGGTCAAAGTGGAAATCATTAAAAGATGTAACATGTAAATTAAATGCGTATTAAGTAATATTAAAAGTATGGAAACCCTAGAACCTAAATAGGGAGTGATTAGGGTTAAAAGCTAAAGTGTGTAATTTCGTTATTTCATGTAAGTTATAGATTATGTAAACTATTTTGAAAGAGAGTCTTAAAATCCGTTCTTGACATTTGTAAACCCTATACTATAGATAATGATCATATAAGTCCTCAAATAAGATAAGTATGCCATACTAAACCCTTAAGTTTACCGTTTGTCATTTGCAACCCATAAGTTTGGCTAATTAATGATTAATACTCTAAAACGTTGTAATTCCGTCCGTCACTGAAAATGAGAATAATCTGACAACTCTAAAAAGTATTAATGAGATTAATCCGTTATACTAATAAGTATTAAATAAATCATAATCCGTGTAGATTCGTTGGAGGAGCTGCGACGTTACATCTTCATATTTCCTACATTCGTTTGCTTTTCTCTCATTTGCTTTAAGGTACGGATATTACATCTTACTTTAAGACACTTGTGTTATCGTCTGAGATATTCGACCTTTTCGATAAAGGTCCTCATGTTTTCCTTCTTCGTCATATCTCTTATGCTTATTAGGATTCCCAATGCCATTGCTATGAACCCTTTTACGAATGTTTGATCATTACTTATATGAATTTATGTTCTAGTGAACTATGCAATATCGATGTGAACTTATGTTAGGAAGACTTTGATATATACATTTGTTGAACCTTGCTATATTGGATTATGAACTTATGATTATGAACCTCGGTTATGAACTTACATTTATGAATATATGATATGCCACTATGATATGAACTTATGATTTCGACTATCGAATATGAACCTTATGATATGAACTATCGATATGATTACGTGACCTTGTGTGTGACTATGATCATGCTATATCGAAAATCTGTTTGACTTAAGTTGGTTGATAATAACCAAATATTTAACTAGTCATGGGGTTCCATGTCCGTATCGATGATGCACCTCGATATGACTCTAGGGCGATGAGAGTGATGTTACGCGCGTCTACGGATGGTGAAGCATATTTTTGAATATGTAGGAAGGGCGTATGGATGCATCCTAGATCGATCATTATCCGATATGTTATCGGTGAATGATGTCGGTATGCAATCTGCGTCTTCACAAAATCTGGGAGCTAGCTACTCCATATATATTTTATTTTATGAAGTTACTTTTGAAGAAGAAAGATATTTACGATATGATATGTTAGTGAATGTGCTTATGACGTATTTGTTTAAGTGATTATTAGTTGCCATGCTAGGATAAGATTAATACGTTAAAACATGATTCGTATATCGATATTATGATTTGTTATCGTTACGTGAATGTGTTGATCTGCGAGATGAATGTGCTAGTGTATAATTGAGTGTTTTGAAGGTTAATTATCATGCGCATATGTGACTGCCATGTTAAAACTACTGCTAAGGTTAGGATTTGATATGAGAGCTGGTTTAGCTATTATATATGCGCCATGACTTGTCGCCATTTCATTGCTATAATATTGAATTAAGTGCTTTAAATGTTGATTAATTGATTTGTATGAATGCCATGTTTATTTACTAGAAAGTGTTTTCCGTTAGTTTTTAGACTTTCCGTTTGGCTTATCGTGTCTGTTATTTTGATATGTTATGTGTTTGGTTGTTACGATGTGTTTGTGTTTGTGTCATTAATGTGCTATGTGATGTCTAAAGCTGTTATGTGGTTGTTTGGATTTACGTATATTTGTGCTTCATGAAATCCTAAAAGATCCTTCGTCATTATTTCATTTTGATTTCGTTATTTGTATATTTGTTTTGTTTAGCTTTTGTTTCGTTATATCCGTTCCTTTGGGCTTTGTAAGCTCGGCCGCACTTTTCTTTTCTGCGGCGGTATTTAGCATTCAAGATGAGCTTATGGGATAGTGATGCGGGTTTGAGAGTAGAGTGAGAGCAAGATTTGACCATAGAGATCTTAGATTTATTTTGAATATTAGTTATTTATATTATCTTTTGTAAGTTTTTGTAAAGGCTTCCGCTATTGTATAGTTATTAAAGTTACGATATGAAACCGTATTGTGATATCTTTACCCTTGTCGGGTCGGGGTGTTACAGTGAAACTTCTTATATTATGATAAAATGGGATTTTATCATAATCTTTGATAAACCTTCAAGAATTGTGACTAATTCTTAAAAGGGGACCACGACTAGTAGGATTAGTACTAAACCGTCAAAAACTCAAATCACAAGTTATTGAGCTTAAACGTCAAACTCTATGAGATTTTAGAACTCCCAAACCAAAGTTATCAAGGAATGCTTAAGGCGATTTTTCTTTGTCATGCGGATCCTGCGTTTACACTAGCCGGATCCCAAATCAGAGGGATCCGTGGGACCCGTGCAACAGAAGACATCATAAGTTAGTAATGATCACTGTGGATGTTCCACAATTATATTCCCTTCAAAGACTCACGAACAAGAACACAACTACTGTTCAAAGGAGCAATTTGATCATTTCTCTCAAGCATAACAATCACTTGTGTAAGTATAATCTTCACTACATTGTTAATTTAATTCCTTGATTTCTAGGATTACAATTTCATCATCTTTAAGAGTTGGGTTCAAATGGGTTTTTATCATAATTTGTCATCACATTGTTTTCTAAGATAATCTAAGTCAAAGAATTAACATTGTTAATACAAATTAAACACATTTCTTGAATTCAACAAAGATGATGAGAGCAAAATTGTGATCAAACCCTCTAGGTTACTATTCACAATTAACACCACATTGTGGTTGTATTGTTTAGGAACAATCATGCCAAGCAACAAACAACAAGATTACCAAGACACCGCTCATTACATACCAATGTACCATAGAAAAGATGGACTTAGTCCGGACAATAGGAAAGCCTTTAAAATGCTTGAAAAGAGACTCTTTCACGAAGGTCGAGTTGTTGAACCATCATTTCTTGCCAATACCAACATAAGGGAAGTTTTTGGAACTATTGGGTTTGATTGTTTATCTGACATAAACGAACAAATTTGCCCGGTCTTTGTACTCGAGTTCTACAAGACCATGAGGATTGCTAGAAATGATGATGGGTCCATCTCGATTGTCTTCACCATAAATGAGCATGAATGCACCCTTTCGCTTGAGGAGTTTGGAAGAATAATAGGGGTTCCATATCAAGGTGTTTGCATGTATTCTAATGAGTGGTCGTTGGAGGAGATACACTCTATGGTTGATCATCATGAAATCTATCACATGATAATCCCGGAAGCAACCACGGTGAGGGACACCGTGTTTATGCCAAGAGCATCCCCATCGAGGTTTACTAGGAATTCGAAAGTGATCTATAGGGATCCTTTCTAAATGGAGCTCTCAGAGATGTACGAATTGTATATGAAATGGGAAAATGTGATAAGAGATAATGTGGCGTGCCTAGTAGGAAACAAGGATCACCCCAACGCATGTCTAAGTTTCATGATCTATTGCCTAGTGACCGAGACTCGCTTTAACCTTGCCTACTACATGATCAAGAGAATGGCAAGTGTAAAAAGCATGGACAAGATGGTGCTCCCGTATGCTATGATCCTAACCCGTCTTGCTAAATTCATCTTTGCATTAGATCCTTCTCCGCAATCCTATGATCATAGCTTTTGCAACAAGGTTATGGTGTCATTGACCGAGGGAAGAACTACAAGGTTTATGGTAGATGGCAAAAGGCCTCACCCACCCACGGATTCCTCAGAAGAAAGGGAGAGGCAAAGAGAATATGAAGATAGTAGCAACCCACTCAGAAATACCGATCTCGACCCCTTGGACTACATCAACCAATTGCCAGACGTTCCTGGTGCATCACCCGAATGGCAACAAACCAAGGGAATCTTCAAGTGCTTTGCCAACTTCTTGAAGAAAAATAAGTAGAGATGGTATGATAAAGTGTGGAGGACGGGTGAAGACGGGAAGGGGAGGAGAAATGAGGTAAGGTCATAGGACCTAAATTTGTGAAGAACAATTTCAAACAATGGGTTGTAACACTTAAACAATGCATGTGTAGAATAGTGTAGTATGTAGGTCTTGCCATATCTTGGCACTAAACAATCTTAACTTAGGAACTTGTAGAATGAGATTTTACGACTCCTTGAAAACATTCGAGTGGTCGTCGTCACTCATTTTAGGAACTTTTAGCTCTCCCTACTTTGCTATGCCTTATATTTGTTGTGTTCTTGCATTTAGCCTTTATAGAAATAACTAGGAGAAGCATTTGCTAAAAGTGAAATGTTGCACATTCTTTGTAAGCCTTCGATCTGCGATGGCGGATCCCAACGTATAACTAGCGGATCCCTCCCGAAGGGAACCGGGGATCCGTGACTCGATGAACAATGCGGACTTACTTACATCAAAATAGCTCACTAGATCACATCACACTAGCCAAACATAAAGAATTAGAACCAACTAAGTCTTCCGCATGAACATTTGAAAGCCTCACACTCACCCATGGATTACCTAGGATATATTTCAAAGTGTTTTTGATTTATAAACTCATCAAAACTCACCATACTCCCGCTCCAACGCTCACACATTATTTATCACATCTCATAACACTTAGTTTGGTATATCCATCAATTTTAGCAAATTGGTTTTAATTACTTTTGACTCAAAATTAGGCTCAAAACTAGTCTTTCATTTTTTCTTTATTTTTTAAGATTTTAGTAAATTTTTCTTGAGTCATCATCTGACTTCTAGGACTAATTACCACCATTTCTCCATATCAAATAAAATGGTATCCTTTTCAAACACTTAGTTAGACTACCTAAAGTCAAATTTTCTTACCCAAAACCATCATTAAGCACCATCGCCCATTATGGTTGAGCATTTAAGATATCCACAAGTTAAAAACTTCAAAAATAAGTCAAAACCTCGAAATACATAGGTAATAAACCTCACAAAAGCATAATCATTTCACCTAGAACACATCGGCAGACGGATCACGGCTTATAACCGACGGATCCCTGGTGAGAGGGATCCGCGGGATCCGTGGGCTGCGAAGCTTAAATCGGTTCCTCTTCAATTTTAAACCACCTTTTGGTTATCTAACCACTTTTAGCCTTCATTTATTGTCTCTCTAGAGCTGATCAAAATCCTAAGTGCATGCTTAATCCTCTTAGTGGCCAAGAATTTAATTATCTAATTCAAATTACCCTTTATAAACCAAACACTCTTAAGGTTAGGGCATCACTTCCAACTAGCTCTCAAAAATCAGTCACTAAAAGCTCATATAGCATTCTTATCACCACCATGACTAAAGCTCTTAGCAACAACTCCTCAACAAAAGGCTCATCCAAAAGAAAGGGTCATATGATCCATGAAATCTCATCCACGAATCATCTCCCATAAGAGATAACAATGGAGAATCTCACTCAACAAACTCATTCAACAATTGCTAAGAGAACCGCAAGGATTAGCATCAAACCTTTTGGGCTACAAAAAGGGTCATCTAGTTCAAAACCAAACATAGCTAGTTCTAGCAAGCCGTCAAAGTCCTCATTCCTTGAGCATAGATTTGATGAGCGTCTTCCTCACCCAAATCTCTATGCATTAGAGCACTCACCACCAAGAACCTCCCACTCACCAACGTTCTCATTAAATAGGGAACCACCCACAACACCGAATAGTCCATCATGGGAAACAAGGAACAATCATGGACATGATCATATGGAGGAATTTCCACTACCACCACCCTCACCTTTAGTAGAACCTCATCCCACACCTCAAAATGAAACCCCACAACCATTCGTAGAGCCTCCTCAAAACATCCATTTTCCTCTGGTTCCCAATCAAGGCAATAGTTGCCCAAATTGTCTAATCACCCAAGGACTTGTTCAAGAAGTACGAAATGAGTTACATTTCATGTTTAATCATCTTCTTGAAAGATTGGACCAAATCAACAAGTCTACTCATCCTTAGACTCTAGCACCTTGCTGCATTCTAGGCTTTAGTAACTTATTAGTAGAAAATGTATGGCTATATCATTCTCTTAGTTTTAGAGATTTGTTGATTATCTCGTTGTTTTAATGAATGATAACTTGTTTGCCATATTTCTCTGAGTATATGTGTGTTGTTTGTATACATATCTTGATCTTATATTTAGTATTGCTTGATATATTACCTCTGCTGAATAACCTGTCACCAGACAGACGGATCCCTTCAAAATGTCTAGACGGATCCCTCCACAAAGGGAACCGTGGGATCCGTGGTACAGAAGTACAAAATACTACTAATTTGAGTCTTATTTGCAGGAAATTTTGTACTATACTCTTGTTTTCTAACCTTTATTTTGTAGATTTTCAAAATACACATGAAGATTTTGACACCATAAAGCTAGGGGGAGCTTTGTGTCAAACCATACATTGCAAATCCACTTGCAACTTAATCCTTATTTGGATTACTCTTCATGACACCCCATTGCAAAATTGCAATCTTCAAGGGGGAGCATTTTCGTCACAAGGACGAAACCGTTTGCAAACAAAATTGCAATTCGTTGGCTTTTTAGTTTATATTTACTTGACGCCCTCACAAAGGGATGGACTCGTCAAGGGGGAGTTAAGACGAGAACCATTCCCGTCACTTTCTCTCTTTACATTTTTCTTTTACATGTTTTTCTTAAAACTTTGTGTTAGTTTCTTTTCGGCTCTTTTGTTTCGACAAAAGGGGGAGAAAGAGTAAAACTCAATTCGAACTTTTGCAATTTTAGTTTTCCTTAAAATAATTTTATGTTTTGTCATCAACAAAAGGGAGATTGTTAATACAAATAAGCCGTAAAAGCGTTTATTTATATTTTACGATCTTCTAATGTTTTGTCGATAACAAACGTAAAATCATTTTAACGAAACAAATAAAATACGTAAAGAGTTTGAGCCAATAGTTTTCTAACACACTTACGTTTTCACATAAAACACTAAAACAAGTATAAGTGATTTTATGATTTAGTAATACATATGTACAACAACTAGTGTTTACATATTTGGGTAAATATATACTTAACTAGTATATACTAAAATGGGTAAAAACTAACAATTGGTATTGACCCATAGCCCATGGTATTATCCAACCCACTTGACTAGGTACATTGCTTCCATGAGATACATTGTATCTAATAAAAAGAACCATGGATCAACCCATAACTCATGACCCATGATCCATAACCAAAATACCCATGGGCAAAGAGGAGCGTCCCACGGATCCCTAGCATTACGCTAGAAGGATCCCTTGTGGTAGGGATCCGTGGGATCCGGGGAACAGTAAACTTTCTCCTCTATAAATAGTGAGCCATTTCTTCCTTTTGGCTCACCACTTTCACACATACTTTCTCCAAGTATTGTACCTCTCTAACCACTGATCCTAAGGGATCTTTCTATGTAGTTTGTCTTTTGTTTTTGTGTGATTCTCTAGGTCCCTCTTAAAGGCGAGATCACCACTTCTTGAAGTCGAGCAAGCTCAAGTCCATGAGTTGCCATGCTTCGTCATCATCAAGACAACTTAGGTTCTCTTGTTGATAGTTCTTTCTTCCTCCGTAGAGATGTTGTGTTGAAGGCATTAGTGAAGGATGTAGAAAGGTGTCAAGATGATAGCATTAGTGAAAGGTGTTTAACGTCCGTGTCAAAAGCATTAGTGAAAAATGCAAAAGGTGTCAAGACGAAGGCATTAGTGAAAGGTGCCAAGCGTTGTGTCAAAGGCATTGGTGAAGAATGCCTAGGAATCAAATCAAGTGGCATTATAGAAGAATTCCTAGGTCGTATAATCGATGAAGTGCATCGTTATACATATAAGTATTAGTTTGTTTGCAAGGATGGTGATATCCTTGATGGTGTTGTAATAAGGAGTTGGTCTCCTTGGGAATAGGTGTTGTATTGTGTTGGGTAGTAGTTCCTCCATAGTAATGGAACTAGGTGCTTAGCCTAGTACCTAATAAAGGGTAGGCGACGTTGTGATAGATGTGGTTCACCTTGGTGTGAAAGAACCCGGTGGTTAGCCTAGTACCGGAAAAAGAGTAGGCGACGTTGTGAAGGCTTCTCCGCCATAAGGAGATTGGTGTCGTGTAGTGTTTACGAACTCTCGAGTAGGTGACTTGGGGAGTGTAGTAGGGCAAGGAAGGTGTTCTTGTAGCCGAACCACTATAAATACTCGTGTCGTGGTTATGTGCTTCTTACTCTCTATCTTTCATTACACTTTTATATATCTATCTATCAACGTCCAACATAAACAACCAAAGATATTGACATAAGTTAATTTAAATGTATTAAAACAAAGTTTTAATTGGTAAAACTATTCAACCCCCCCCCCTTTTAGTTTTCCACAGAGAGCAAGACTACCTAAACCCCGTTTTGTGACGTTTGTGTTTGGAAAAAACTAGTTTAATTTCTTGGGGCTTTGCCCGTATCTCTGAAAAACACCGACTGGATACCTAACTATTCGGGTGGAAACTCAAAGGAAAAAGGAGATCGTAAATGGCACGTGCTCCATGCCTTCTCTTTCTTTGTATACCACATCAGTAATCCTATCCTGGGAGCGGTATACCACCTGCTCCATGCCTTCTCTTTCTTTGTTTCCCCAGTCAGGTTCCATCTATGTTCTCGATTGATGAGAAACATGTTTGCGATGGGCAGCTGTTGCGCCTAAAGGGATCTGATTGCGGGAGGGTCTGGATTTCCTCTGAGCTCTTCGGTTTATCCATGGGTTAGGCTCCTCCCTTTGAGCCGCCCTTTTTAGTTAGTTGAACAATGAACTGTCCGTTTCGATGCATCCGGTGCGTGTTTCGGATCTTTTAGCTACTATAGAACTTGTAGGCATATGTATGTAATTTGTGATGTATCAGGATTATTTTTGTAGAGTGTATCAGGCATGTTTTGTCCTGGGTTTTGTAACAGGGTGGTTTACCCTGATTTTATAATGATATTAAATTTTCGTCAATTTATTATATTGCGTTTACCAGGATCGTGTAGGTCTGGTTTTTTAGTTAGGATGCTGTAATCCTGAACTCTTAATGAAATTAGATTTTAAGCCAATTTATTGTATGTGTTTTACCAGGTTTGTGTAGGCCTGGGTTTTTAGTTAGGATGTAGTAATTCTGAACTTTTAATTAAATTAATTTTCAAGCCAATTTATTGTATGTGTTTTACCAGGTTTGTGTAGGCATGGATTTTTAATTAGGATGTTGTAATCCTGAACTCTTAATGAAATTAGTTTTTAAGCTAATTTATTGTATGCGTTGTATTCCTATGTTTAGTGATCAGTTAAACATGAAGAATGTATAGCCTGGCAATGTGTAGCTTGATTTTGCAATCAAGGATATATTTGATCCTATTTTTGTGATAATAAGTACTTATGTTTTGTCGTGCACATTATAACTAGTAACTATAGTCTAGCTATCTACCAGCAACTCACTCGTGGAAAGTTATGCGTATGCGTACTTTAGAATGGGCTTGCGCGATGAAACTTTATCTAAAGCGTCGTTGGGTGTATTCCCTTCTTTATGACCTATAGGCATTTTTTGTTCATGAGCATGTTCATAAAGGCTAATTTACGTTCGAGTAAATGTTTGCTTGTATGAATAGTCGTAAGTGACACTTTGTAAGAAAAGTGCTTGATTTGTCATTGCATATTTATAGAAATAGTACTAATGAGCTATTTTGACCGTTAGAAGCCTTCATGTTAAAAGTAGCAAAAGTTAGCTTTGATTCAGCGATCCACCTTAGATGTAACATCGTTTGAGATAAACAGGAAAAATAAGTTTCAAAGATTGTTACCTAGCAAATTTTTACAGTCTGTTAATGAGTAACCGTCGTACTTTTAATAAAGTACGTCGATCTTTGTAATAAAACCCGACGCACATTTATAATGTACGCCGATTACGGGAGAAATAATTTGAGGAAAAAATTACTATTATTTTTAACTTAGTTTTATAAAAAACGTATCCAGACAATTAAAAATCCGATCTGACTCAGGATTGATAACATTATTCGCACATTTATACTCACTACTGAAAATGTGAGGATATCGAGCTTATATCGGCATATGTCTTTTATGCTTGATTTCTTTGTTTATGAGTGTCCGGTGATCTATTCAAATTCTAGAACTTATGCATGAAATCATTACGAGACCGCAGTAAGATTACATTCGTGTAATTGGAATTTTTTATATTATAAGAGGCAAATTAGGAATTACATCAAAATAAGCCTTCCATTTACTAATTATTAGCTGATTACACCGATTACCTAATTACTCATATTAAACCCATTTATAGCACTTACTTTTAGTGCTTGATACCACTAGTTACACCACAAAGCCAATCTTTTTCATTTCTTACATCCACGAAATATATAAACATTTAAACTTAGCCTTACCTTGTAGGAAGTCTAAATAGTGGAAGTTGATAGATATGATGAAATACAAGGTTTTATGCCATTTTAACTAAGATGAAGAGTGCAAGCTTTATGTTTGTTGTGGGATGAGATTACAAAGTTTATATAATAATAATAATAATAATAATAATAATAATAATAATAATGAGTGAAATGAATGATGTGAAGAATAAAAGTGTTGTTTAATAGACTTTCCGACTATTATTTTTCTTTTTGAACCAATTTCAGTAAACGAAACTCATGTCTATTCCATACCTTAATTACCTTAAGCCTAACGATATAACCCAAATAAAAGTCCTCTTTGATGTTGATACCTGGTGCTTACGCCACGTCAGTGAAGTTTTGTTTCTTGTATAAGCATACGGTAAATTAATGAATCATGACTGAGTAATAGAGTGTGATTTACTAATACCCTTTATTACATTATTTATAAGTGTCTGATTGAATTAAACTTACCTTATTTGTGATTGTCTTGGATACATAAAATTAATAAATATACACGAGCCTCGATTTTGAAAACTGTTTTCTTTTATGTTTGCTTGGGGACAAGCAATGGTTTAAGTATGTGGGGTTTGATGAGTCTCGTATTATACATATTTATACCCCCAATTTTATGTTGTTTATATATTAAAAAATACTTAATTATAAGACTTTTGATACTTCATAGATGAATGAACATGCAGGACTAATGATCTGAGGAATGAGGCATAAAAGAACATGGAATGTATGACTAAAAGACTTAGAAGAAGTAACACATAGTTTGGCTAAAAGACTGCCGGTCTTATGAGAAGTACGTCCGGTTACGGGCGCCACTGGTCAACTAAATATCTACAAGTCAACACTAATGTACGCCGGTTTATTAGTGAAGTACGGCATAATCGCAACGTGAAGCCCGCCGGTTATATTACAAAGTGCGGCGTACTTGTTATATCAGTAAATACTTCTCTATTAATGAGACACTTCAATGACAAGGCCGATAATTTGCCTATCATAACTCATTATGCACGTTCATGGAGCACTCCAGGACCTATAAAAGGGAGACCTAACTCAGAGGGAAATATAAACTATCATCTAAGTTCCATTTAAACAACACAGTTGTTAGGAGTGGTTACACACCATAACCACTTGTTAAGGGTCCGAGGTTACTGTCTAATTCGGGTAGTAGCAATATTTGGGGTTGTGTTCGTGAGAACTCAGTTCATCTCTGTAAACATTGGCAATATGAATAAAGCTAAAGTTTATATGTATGTTACTTGTGTTCATTGTTTGAATATGGAGTAGTCCACTAATTACGTTTGTTTAGGCGTGTGAAATGAAGCTGTTATTTGGATATAAGCTTGTGATTATATAATTCGTATGCTTGATATATTATGATTCAGTTCACTATCTCTTGTTTGGTTAATCATTGCAATTGTCATAGGTCGAAAGTTTCGATTGTTGTGATTAGCTATGAATTGTCTATCTATAACGAGTCATTTCTATGCTTGTGAGAATTAGATAGTAAAATGCTTGATAACCCAAATTATGATATGTTTAAGGCATAATCTAATGTCTAACGACTTGATCAGGAGAAGTATACTTGTTATGTTTCAACCACATATCATTCTTTATGCACATGACATGTTTAGAATTATACCGAAAGGATTTCTTTGCATGTTCGGTATATATATTCACTAATATGATTACCCGTCATATCTTGCTTATATGTACTGTCTGTGTGCGCATCCCTATCCATATATAAGTTTTGTCTCATGTTGCTTAGCTAAACAAACATACTTAAAATCATCTTGGTAAGACAACAAATTCTAAATTCCAACAAAAATGATTTTAGTGATACGTGACAATCATTAGTCTTATTTTGTTTAACCATACACTGAGTCCGAAAACACTCTCCTCCCTTGAGACGACCTGGTCTATTGAAACAAAATTCGTCGAAAATATATCGAAGTGCCCGTCTATTGAAAGATAAAAAATTCTTGCCCGGATGGTGGATTTTTTATCGTTTAATAATATACCGTTTGCAAGATATTGTATTTTTAAAAAACGGCTTTTTTAACTTTTACACGATTTGTGCATTCAATTTCTAATATTTAAGTCAATTCTCTATGTTAGAATTATCCATAAGGTTTAATCCATCGGAGGTTTAATCTATCTGATTGAATTGTTTTGGAATGGTCGGATATTAGAAAGAAAATAATCTAGCGACAATGAACAATCATAATAATATCAAAATAATAATATAAGTGGTGAGTTAAACTTACTTAGTTGATTCATCTTTATACGGATGCCCTGTTAAATTAGCAACTTCAGTAAGTGCTATCTTCCATCTCTCTATCTTTTCACCCCATTCACTTTTTTTTTCACGATTTGACTCTGCTTTCATCTTCTTTATATGCCCTGCAATAGAAACTGCGAAGCTGTTTTCTTTTTCTTTTTCTTTTTTTTTTTCTTTTTCTTTTTTTTTATTTTATTTTTGTGTGTGATTCCTGAGATCAGTGGGCTCCACACGATACAAAATGGGGATGACAATATGGCTGGTGTTCCTACTTTGGTCGAGGATCAAGGCCAATTCATCAAGGCACCACGTTGAAGAGGCGTAAGTGGTGGATAACACAATAACTGAAGCCCTGGATGACTTGATTGCTTTCTCTAATATCGGTTTCAACGGTTTACCGGTTTTACAATCTTCTTCATCATAAAATGTTCTGATTTTGTCCTTCTTGAGTTTCTCAAGTAGGAAGGCTGTGAAATTTTTACGAGTGTCGAAACCTCTGAAACTTAAAAATACATCATATCCTTGATTTAACAAGGAAGATGAAGATGCCATGATGTGCGATTAGAAAGGGAACTGATTAATAATAGAACGGATCAAGTGTTTTTATCAGCATCCACCTAATCATCTTTTTCAATTACTTCTTCTACTGTATTTTAATGTAAGCATAATTACTACGAAACTACCTAAAAACGTGCAAGCAGATGACGTTACAACACACATTACGACAAATTAAGTTGGCCAATGACATGAATTTTCTCGTTAAATTACATTATAAATTTTAGAATCTTTTGTTTCATATTGATATTCATAAGTTCATACGTAGAAAATATATTAGTTAAAACATCAGATATTTAATTAATCCACAAACAAATCTATAATAATAGGAATGGCGAAAAGTCATCAAACTCGACACTTATTGTCAGTTGTATGTGACCTATTTTTTTTTTGTCGTTGTGACATAAACCTTTTTAGATTGTGCGATTGTATGTATCGACTGACTTTTTCTATATGCAACCGGTCATGTTAACGACCGTTAGTGTTTTATTGCACCGTTAGTCCTTTTCGTCTGCTTTTAACGACCGTTATTATATTATTGCACGTTAGTCATTTTCCCGTTTTTACGTTTTTCGTCCGTTTTGCATGGTTTCTTCCGTTTTACGTTTTTCGTTTTACGTTTCGTCCGCTTTTAGGCGTTTTGTTCGTTTTACGTTTCGCACATTTTTACGTTTTGATTCGTTTTACGTTTTCGTTCATTTTATCGTTTTTCACGTTTTATACGTTTTTACGTTTTAAATCCGTTTTACGTTTTTCGTTTTGCGGTTTCGTCCGTTTTACGTTTTATCCGTTTTACACCCTTTTATCGTTTTTTCACGGTTTCGTCCGTGTTTACGTTTCGTCCGTTTTAGACTTTTTGTTCGTTTTACGTTTTGCGTTTTGTTCATTTTACGTTTTAGTCCGTTTTACGTTTTTTGTTTTACGTTTCATTCGTTTACACGTTTTTCGTTTTACGTTTCGTCCGTTTACACTTTTTGTCGTTTTTACATATTTTCGTCCCTTTATCGTTTTCACCGTTTCGTCCGTTTTGCACTTTTTTTTACGTTTCGTCCTTTTTAGGCGGTTTATTTTTACATTTTACACTTTTTGCGTGTAAAAGCGGACGAAACCGCAAAAGCGTGTAATCTGAAAAAACGTGTAAAGCGGACGAAAACGTAAAACAAAAACCGTGTAAAACGGACGAAAACGTAAAACGAACAAAACGGTAAAACGGACGAAACGTGCAAAACGTAAAACGAAAAACGTGTAAAACGGACGGCGTGTAAAACAAAAAACCGTGGAAAACGTGTAAACGAACAAAACGTGTAAACGCGACGAAACCGTAAAACGAAAAACGTGTAAAACGGACGAAACGTAAAACAAAAAACCGTGTAAAGCGGACGGCGTGTAAAACGAACAAAACGTGTAAAACGGACGGCCGTGCAAAACGAACAAAACGTGTAAACGGACGAAACCGCAAAAGCGAAAAACGTGTAAAGCGAACAGCGTGTAAAACAAAAAACCGTGTAAAAGCGGACGGCGTGTAAAAACGAACAAAAGCGTGTAAAAGCGGACGAAAAATGTGCGGCGTGTAAAAGGAACAAAACGTCTAAAAGCGGACGAAACGTCTAAAAGCGGACGAAGCGTCTAAAAGCGGACGAAAACGTGTAAAAGGAAAAAAGCGTGTAAAGCGGATGACGTGTAAAAGCGAACAAAAGCGGACGAAACTGCAAAAGCGTGTAAAACGAACAAAAGCGTCTAAAAGCGGACGAAACGTGTAAAAAGCGAACAAAAAGTGTAAAAGCGGACGGCGTGTAAAAGCGAAAAAGCGTGTAAAGCGGACGAAAACGTAAAACAAAAAACCGTGTAAAAGCGGACGGCGTGTAAAAGCGAACAAAAGCGTGTAAAAGCGGACGAAACGGTGCAAAACGAACAAAAGCGTGTAAAAGCGGACGAAACGGTGCAAAAGCGTGTAAAAGCGAAAAAGCGTGTAAAGCGGACGGCGTGTAAAACAAAAACCGTGTAAAACGGACGGCGTGTAAAGCGAACAAAAGCGTGTAAAAGCGGATGAAGCGGAGTGCGAAGCGTGTAAAGCGAACAAAAGCGTCTAAAGCGGACGACGTGTAAAAGGAAAAACGTGTAAAGCGGACGAAAACGTAAAAGCGAACAAAAACGTGTAAAAACGGACGAAAAATGTGCGAAAACGTGTAAAAAGGAAAAAAACATCTAAAAACGGACGAAAACGTGTAAAAACGAAAAAAAAGTGTAAAAACGGAAAAGACCGTGCAAAAACGGACGAAAAAGTGTGAAAACGGGCGAAAACGTGTAAAAAACGGGCGAAAATGACTAACGGTGCAATAATATAGTAACGGTCGTTAAAAACAGACGAAAAGGACTAACGGTGCAATAAAAACACTAACGGTCGTTAAGATGACCGGTTGCAATAGGTAAAACAAGTCACCGATACATACAATAGCACAATCTAAAAAGGTTTGTGTCACAATGACAAAAAAAATAGGTCGCTACACACAATGACAATAAGTGGCAAGTTTGATGACTTTTCGTGCCATTTTCCCATAATAATAATAAAAGGAACCCACTTGGGAGGGTTATCAAATTAGAACCTAGTTTGGTATTTGAGACACTTTATTATAGCTCTAACTGCTCTAACATGTTACCTTTTGTCGCATAGTTAGAAATGATTCGGTCAGAGTTGGAGGTTTTGATTCCCTCACCACCCCAACATACCTTCGGTAAACCATACCCTATTGACAGTGAAAACCTCTAAACACCTACTTAGAGCACTCCCATCCATAACACCATAACATCAATAACACCGTCCACATCAGCGCCACATCAGCTTTAACATTTAACATTAACATCCCCAAAAAACACTCCCATCCATAACATCCCAATAACACCATAACACCACTAATATTTTATATTTTCAATTTCAACCCCTAAACTAAAACAAACATTTCATTTATTAAACTAAAACAAACATTTCATTAAAACTTAAACCATATTACAACACGAGATAAAAAAAAAAAAAAAAAAAAAAAAAACTTGCAATTAAAAGCGTTATAACAAATTAAAGGAAATACGATCTCTTGACGAGGTTTCAAGTTATATTTTGCGATGATTCGATCTTTTTCGTCATTGATCCATCGCACGACCATTGGATCTTGCCCATCGATGAGCGTCATCAAAAACTTGATCTCTTCCAACCTTGTTAATGTGAGATCTCTTTCCTGCTTGGGCCCGATCACGCCGCCGGAGACTTCTCGTTTCATCGAAACTCGTTTGCCATAGTTTACGTGAAATAAGTGACGAGCTCGTTCCTCCAAAGGTGCTTGTTCCCCGGTACTTGTTGTAGTCTCGGATCGTGCTTTCTTGGTAGCACGTTTCTTTCCCATGGGCGTGGTTGTTCATCATTACCAAACAAAGCCTCGTTTGTTTGGCTTGGGACTTCGCCGGTTAAATCAACCGGTTCGGCGTCTCCATTTCTTATAATGACGCAAAACATCCCAAGCGTCATCCGGACCAAACAGTGCTCCTGCTTTCCTCACGATACCATTGTTTTGCCCGTTTCATCACATCCGCTCACTTTCACCGCTTCGTTGCTCTCGTTGCGCGCACGTAACAAGAGTTGAACTTTGTGCATATCTGTTCAACGATGTCCATTTGCTTGACATCATATCCGCCACACCCCAATTTACATTTTGTAGCGGAATGGAATTCACGGGGATTGATTTGTCATAGCACCACAATCACAGTTATATTGAACGACCTAAAGTGTCGTTTTAAAAACACATCGTTGGATATTTAATAAAAACGTTCAGAGTACAACATCGGTCCCAAAAGATTATAAAGTTTGCGGAAATACAAATATGTTACAAATCCAAACGATGTTTTGAAATAAAGTGCCATAATGTACAATAATGTAAGTCGACGCCGCGACTCAAAAGGTGGTTCCTTAACCATGCCATGCGAATGTCTTAGTTACCTGAAAATACATTGCTAAAACGGTCAACAATAATGTTGGTGAGAAATCATAGGTTTATGTAAATGTTTTATACGACTACACAAGTATAGACCAGGCATGACAATCAAGTCACGTAAAATGTTACAATTGCAATAAGTCCATGACACGAAACTAGATTGTTCATAATGTATGCCCACAGAGAGTGTTTGCGGACAACTCAATAATGTTATTAAATGAAATGCATCCGTATGACTAGTTGGGATTCACCAACCCGGATGGGCGTCACCTCGATAGATCTATCCACTCATCCTCGCTTCTATGATTAACGGTTCATGTTCGGTAATTGGGACTTTCAATTGGCAAATGCGGTAACTTAAGCAATGTAAATGAATTTAACATACTTGGTATCGTAATAAAAATGTTGTGCAATGTATTCTCCCCCGTAGGTTTGAAAATAATTAAAAGCATGATCGACGGGGCTATGAAAACTCACTTGGTAAACTGGTGTGATGACAAGAGTGAGTACACTGAGGTATAGCGGAATGCTTTAATCGGGACCTATTACCAATGATATGATATGTAATGAGTTGCAATGTAATGTTATGCATGCATTTCGTATGTTATTTATACCATTTGCGAGTTTTGAAAATATTACTTGTCGTCGAAAAATACTCTTTTGACGTCTTGACCCTTCAAAAATGACTTTACAAGTTTTTACGTCAAAATGTCATCCTACAATGGTTTTGTAATGATTTATAGTGAAATTATCACTTTTCGTCGCAAAACAATGTCGTCGGAAATTTTGTAAAAGTGACAAAAATGGCTTTGAAAAACTAGTCGTAAAATGGTGTACGTCGATCGTTAGGAAACGAACTCGACGGTTTTGGAAAGTTTGTATCAAAATCTAGAAGTTTCAGTTCAGGAGTTTTCGTCATCGAGGTCTCGAACATAAAGATAATAAGGGTTAAAGATGGTGATTTTGTCTAATTGTTGTGTAAAAAGTGAGTTTCGGCCAATTTTAAACATCCGTAATTAATTTATTACAACTCCGCTATACAAACGACATGTCGTTTTGAAAAATATGCTTTCGGTGATCTTAATTTTATTAGAAGACATTTCGTTCCAAAAGTTCCACATCAAGGTTAAAACAGCCTCCGGCATAGTCGTTTCAACTACCGTAACACTTGTATCGTAAAAATAATATAGTTTCTCGGAAAATAATAGTTATGGCAATTTTATGAAAACGCATATCTTTGTCGTTTCAAATCCGTTTTCTACGTATAATCGTCCTTAGCTTCGTATCAAAGTATACTAATATATTTTTGATAAGTCGAAATAATTTGTGAAGCTTAAGGCTCGTTTTGACCGAACAAAATAAAAATAGTATCTTGAAATTTACGAAAATTATATATTTCGTCAAAACTTGTAAAATCCATAACTTCTTCGTTATAACTCCGTTTTATCCGTTCAAGCGGCCACGGATTCGTTTTAAAGTATATTTTCTAAATATCAAGGCCAAAAAGTCGTGCCTACAGTCGGATTTTCCAGAAAATCAAAACAAGGACAGAACATATTTTATACGTATCGAAAATAGTTTTTCTCGTACTAAACCTATTCCAATCCCTTCAAATCAACTCCAAAGCTAGTCTAATCCTACCATACACCTTCTTAGGGTGTCATGAGTTCCTAAACATCATCAAGACCAAAGTATACCAAGGGAATAATTATAGGATGACCATATATATATATATATATATATGCTAAAATCATGTAAAATGGTATAAACAACACAAATCATGCATGCTTGCTCCAAAAATGAAGAGATACTTATGAAATGAAAAGGAGATATGAAAAATATAAATGATATGCTTACAAGTTAATATGATGAGGTGCAAGGAACAAGGTTAAACCTAAACACTCTTGGTTTTTATTTCAAAACCTTATAAAGAGTATTATCTAGATTGTTAAAACACTTGGACTAGCAAAATTTTTGATCCCTTGAAAACCCTCTTGAAGGCCGGTTATGATGAAGAAAAACAAAGAGAGGAAATGTTTTCTAACACTTGTAAAATTATGAGAGAATGAATGAGAAAATGTATAAATAAGACTTTTATGTATGAGTGTAATAATATACAATCAAAGACCATGCTCAATTTATTACTACCCTCCCCCTTGGTCGGCCAAGGGGGGAGGGATGTAAAGATATTTTGTTTTTTTTTTTTTTTTTTTTTTTTTATAAAATGTATAAGTATGTATTTGTAATAAAAGGTGTAAGTGAAATTGTATAGTTAAATGTAACTTGTAAAGTAAATGGAAATTTTTAGGTAAAAGTAATTGTTAATAGATCAAAATAGAGTATAATGATATTATAAAATTGTAAAATACATTCCTTGTAAAATTTGAGTGATAAAATAATTATCGAGTAGTTTTAAGAAAACGTCGTAATAATATAACTTTAACGATTTATATACCAAATAAATTTAAAGCACTAGGTAAACTAAAAATATAGTTTTATAAACTAAATGTAAGTTTAAAAATACATCGGGATCATTTTGAAAGTAACGGATTAAATATTCAAAATAATAACTCACGCGATAACGTTTATTTAATATATAAAATTACGCGTTAAATGTGAAATGCAATGTCATGAATGAACTATCATGATGCAAATGATGTCAATGAAATGTAGACTAATCTTAGTCCATATGAAATGTTCGTGATGATATGATCATGGATTCGCCGCTAAACCTTAAAGGTTACGCAATTTGAAACACGTAAACCTAGTTTACGATAAATGTTGAAATTGTAAGGCATGAATTGTTTGAAATGACACGAAATACGGGTTGTCACATTCGCCCATCAAAAAGGAATTCAGTCCACAGATTCAATCGTTATTAGGTCTAACGGTGTCGGTGAAAAGATGAGGATACTTGTGGCGCATTTGGTCTTCCGTTCCCAAGTAAACTCGGGACCTCTTCGAGAATTCCGTGAACTTTCACGATAGGAATACGACTCTTTCAACCGCTTGACCTCGCGGTCCATGATTTCTCTGAGTTCCTCCACAAAGTTGAGTTTGTCGTCGAGTTGAACTTCGTCCAATGGAATAACGAGCGATTCGTCCGAAAGACATTTCTTCGAGTTTGAAGCGTGAAACGTGTTGTGCACATGACTAAGTTCGGCGGAAGATCAAGTCGATAAGCTACTGGACCAACTCGCTCAAAATCTTGAATGGTCCAATGTACCTCGGGTTCAACTTCCCGCTTTCCAAATCGTACCACGCCGCTTCAAGGCGATACTTTCAACATAACCTTGTCACCCACTTGAAATTCCAATGGTTTGCGCTAACATCCGCATAACTTTTACGTCGGCCGGGCGGTTCGAGTCTATCTCGAATTTGAACTATCTTTTACGCCGTTTCCGTACCATTTCGGACCCGATGAAGTTGTCGTCTCTACCTCGGCCCAACAAGCGGTGATCGGCACTTTCGACCATAGAGTGCCTCGAATGGTGCCATCTTTATCTTGGTGTGATAACTGTTGTTGTACGAGAATTCTATCAATGGCAAATGGTTAGCCCAACCATTTCCAAAATCAATTACACATGCCCTAAGCATATCTTCTAACGTTTGAATTGTTCTTTCACTTTGACCGTCGGTTTGTGGGTGATCTGTTGTGCTCATCTCTATCGGTTCCAAATGAATCTTGCAACGATTTCCGAGTTTGAAGTGAATCGACTATCTCTGCCGGAAATGATAGAAATTGGTGCGCCGTGCCTCGAGACTATTTCCTTGACATAAAGTCTAGTGAGTTGCTCCATGGAATAAGTCTCTAATTGGTATGAAATGGGTGATTTGGTAAGGCGATCAACAATTACCCAAATAGCGTCGTAACCTCCGATGTCTTAGGAAGTTTCGTAACAAAGTCCATCGTAATCGTTCCCATTTCCATTGAGGAATTTCGGTTGTTGAAGTAATCTCAAGGCTTCGGTATTCGACTTTCACCTTAGAAAGCGGTAAGGCATTTGCTAACATACGTGGCAATCTTCGCTTTCATGTTCGCCACCAATAAAGTTTCTTAAGATCTTGATACATCTTATCCGATCCTGGGTGAATAGAATACTTTGACTTATGCGACTCATGCATAATCAATTCTCGTATTTCGCCATACAATGGAACCCACATTCTATCTTTGAAACATAATACTCCATCTGCTCTCTTTACAAAACCGTTTGCGTTCTCGGGCATGCCATAAAGCTTTTCACTTGGTCGGTTTTCCTCCTTAAGTGCTTCGATTTGTGCTTCATGGATTTTCGATGGTAAAGCGGAATGTCGTCATTCCCAATGATCGAACTCTTAAAGGTTTGGGCCTCTCTTTCCGGCTAAGAGCATCGGCCACAACATTAGCTTTTCCGGGTGATACTTGATTTCACAATCATAGTCATTGAGTAACTCCAACCAACGGCGTTGCCTCATATTAAGCTCCTTTTGATCAAGAATATATTGCAAACTCTTGTGGTCCGTAAACCTTTGTGCACTTGGTACCGTAGAGGTAGTGTCTCCAAATCTTGAGTGCAAAACTACGGCTCCTAACTCGAGATCATGAGTGGTGTAATTCTTCTCATGAGTCTTAAGTTGTCGAAAGCATCGCTATCACCTTCTCATTTTGCATTAAAACAGCCCCAAGTCCTTTATGCGAAGCATCACAATATACAACAAAGTTCTCAATCCTTCGGGTAGTGCCAAAATTGGCGCACTACAAAGCTTTGTTTCAACAACTGAAAAGCGACTTCTTGTTTCTTTCCCCACTCGTACTTCTTGTTTTCTGCGTCAACTTGGTCAAAGGTCTTGCTATCTTTGAAAACCTTGATGAACCTTCGGTAATACCGGCTAGTCCTAGAAATTGTCAATTTACAGAGGATTTGTTGGAGTAGCCCAATCTTTTACGGCTTCAATCTTTGCGGGATCAACTTGTAGTCCTTGTCTATCAATGACGTGACCAAGAAATTGCACTTTGTGATTCCAAAAATCACACTTCGAAAATTTGGCATACAACTTCTCATTCTTGAGTAGCCTTAAAATCGTCCTTAAATGCTCTTCGTGCTCTTCTTTGCTCTTTGAGTAGATCAATATGTCGTCGATGAACACAATAACAAACTTGTCCAAATACGGTTTACATACTCTATTCATGAGGTCCATGAATACCGCAGTGCATTAGTCAATCGAATGGCATCACTTGAAACTCGTAATGACCATAACGTGTTCTAAACGCTGTTTTGGAATATCCTCCTCCGAACTCTAAGTTGATGGTAACCCGACCGGAGATCAATCTTGGAGTAGATACTAGAACCTTGCAACTGATCGAATAAGTCATCAATTCTGGGGAGTGGGTAACGATTCTTCACCGTTAACTTGTTCAATTCTCGATAATCTATGCACATTCGGAAGGATCCATCTTTCTTCTTCACAAACAAGACCGGTGCTCCCAAGGCGAGGAACTCGGCCTAATGAATCCTTTGTCTAGAAGCTCTTGCAATTGATTAGAAAACTCTTGCATTTCGGATGGTGCTAGGCAGTGCGGTGCTCGCGCAATAGGTGCGACTCGGAACTAAGTCAATTTGAAATTCTACTTGACGTTCGGTGGAAGTCTGGTAAGTCTTCGGAAAGACTTGAGAAAATTCTCGGACAATTGGTACATCTTCAAGTCGCTTCTCCTCCGACTTCTTCTCGGTTACATGGGCTAAGAAAGCAAAACAACCTTTCTTTATGTACTTCTCCGTTTTGATGCGATATGATACTAAGTCTAGTTCCACCGTTCCCCACGAATAATCATAGTTTCGCCGTTATAAGGAAGATGAACAACTTTCTCATCACAAATGATCTTTGCACGATGCTTGGATAGCCAATCCATGCCGATGACGACGTCAAAACTACCAAGTTCTACGGGCATGAGGTCTATGTTGAAGGGATGATTAAGAAAATTGAATGTGCAACCGCGGACAATGGTGTTGGTGCTAACTAAGTTACCATTAGCTAATTCGACGATGTATGATGTGTCTAAAGTGGTTGGTTTAATGTTGAGCAAAGGTGCAAATGCAGTGGACACAAAACTTTTATCGGCACCCGAATCAAATAAAACTGAAGCGTAACGATTATTGAGAAGGAACGTACCCGTGATAACGTTCGGGTCCTCCCTATCTTCTCCGCCTCCTATAACGTAAACCCTTCCTTGTGCCGTGCCTCCTTGATTCTGATTTCCTTGGTTCCTTCCCTTTTTACATTCATACTTGTAGTGTCCACATTCCCCGCAACCAAAACATGTAACTTGTGGCGACTTGCAATCCCTAGTTCGGTGACCAACTTTCTTACAATTTTCACATGGATCAGGACATCGACCCGGTCTATGATGACTCGAACACCTGTCACACTTCGGTAAAACCCCCGAGTACCCTTTTCCTTCCTTCGGACCCGCAACATAAGCCTTGGCAACCTCTTGCCTCTTGGGTGGTTGTTGAGTAGCATTTCTACCTCTAGTGTTATCCCACTTCCGTTTGTTGTTGTTGCTATTATTGTTGTTGTAGTTGGATCGGTTATTGTTGTTATTGAAGCGGTTGTTGGGGTTGTTGTTGTTGTTTCGGTTGGTGTTGGTGTACTTACCTCTCTTCACCACTTGTGCCATCAACTTCTGAGTCACTCGAATAGCTTCCTCAATTGTTTGTGGATCAAACGAAGTCACATCTCCTTGAACAACTTCGGGAAGTCCCCCGATGAAAGCCTCTAGCAACTTCTCGTTATCAGAAACCATGGACGGGCATAACGTGGCCAATTCTTGGAATCTCCGAATGTAAGTGTCAATATCATACCCAATGGTTACTAGTTCATAGAATTCTGTCTCTAACTTTTTCACTTCCGTACGAGGACAAAACTTCTTAGTCACCAAACCCTTAAATTGCTCCCAAGTAAGCTTGAAAGCATTCTCCATTCCAATCGGTTGAGCATATGAATTCCACCACGACAAAGCTCCATCGAGTAATGTACTTGTAGCAAATTTGACCTTACTATCATCCGGGCAATTACACAGCAAAAACACGGACTCTAATTTCTCGAACCATCGCACCATGGTTGTGGCTCCTTGATCCCTCTAAACTTGGTGGGTTCACCACTTTGAAATCCTTGTACGAACATTTCTTAACTCCGGATCCTCCGGCATTTCGATAGCGATGGCGAGCCTAGCGGCTTCAAAGACGGCCCAGCGCCTCGGCGACGGCCCATTGTTTCCTTTCAACTCTTAAAGCATCGGCTATGCTATCATTCACCAAATTTTGAATAGCCGCTTGGGTCATTTCAACTGTAGCTTTCTTGATTGCCATAACTCTTCAAAATCACAAGATGAAACAATCATGAGAACTCGTAAGTAGAAACAACCATCATACAAATATATCCACAACCACAACATGCATAAAGATAAATGGAATCTGGCGGAACAATAACGAAATATCACAAATATAATCACAACACCGTGGATAATATACATGAAAATTTCGCCTACATGAACCGATATCATACATAATAAAAACCATTCCTACATAGTAGAGTCAATACTTGATACATTTGTTTGTACAACAATCAAAAGACAACAAGTTCTTTAAACTACGTCACACACCTCGTGACTAGGATAATAATGGTTAAAACTATACATGACAAAAGTCTACATAAGGCACCTCATGGTGCTCCGCCGGCTCGATCCTGGAGATCACGAACCTGAGTAGTCAAGCTAGCAATCAAACTCCTCAACTCTCCAATCTGACCCTGCAAAGCAACAATACTCTCCCTATCCTCTGACTGCCTATTCTGAATACTCTGATGTGACAAATCAATAGAAACCACCGCTAACACTAGGCCCTCGACCTCCTCAAATGGTCTCAACCCTATCTACCGACGGTTCCTCCAAGCGTCGCGACAACCTATCTATCCGAATCTGCGACTATCAATACGGGCTCCTAACGCCTCGGTAGAAGGTCGTCGGCAGGCTGCGACCTTAGAGCTCTCGCTTAACTCGAACCTAACGGTGGCTCGGGTTGTAGATGGTGGTGTCGGGTGTCAAAGCGAACGCTTTTGGGCGGCAAGTCGATGTAGGTAAAGGATCCCTAAGAAAATACGATGAGGATGGTGATGATGATGGTGCTAGTAGTGGTGATGGTAGGTGTATCGGATCGTGAGCAGGGCTAACATGTGGAGTGGGTGCGACCTCGCCCTCCTCAAAGGGTTCAGTCTCCGTGTCAGTCATGATAGGTGGAAAGGCTGGATTAGAGCCAATCGAAGATAAGATCTCAGTGGAGTGCGATGAAACATCATCCATGTTAGGGTCAACTGGGACATCTTCCGTGTTAGTGTCCGATGATATGGTGATGGGATGTGAATCTGAAGACATCTCTGTGACAACCGATGTGAAATAAAAGTAAATAACTCGGATAAAGTGTAAATGAATCCGCATGAAAAGTGAATATGCACTATGATGAAATGATGAGATGCTATGATAATGTAGCTATAGTCTAGGGTCAATGATGCAACCTAGTTCTCTATAATCGTAGCTCGGTACCAATCATCACACCCCAATTTACATTTTGCGGTGGAATGGAATTCACGGGGATTGACCGTCATAGCACCACAATCACAGATTATATTGAGCGACCTAAAGTGTCGTTTTAAAACACATCGTTGGATATTTAATAAAAGCGTTGAGTACAACATCGGTCCCAAAAGATTATAAAGTTTGCGGAAATACAAATATGTTACAAATCCAAGCGATGTTTTGAAATAAAGTGCCATAATGTACAATAATGTAAGTCGGCCTTGCGACTCAAAAGGTGGTTCCTTAACCATGCCATGCGAATGTCTTAGTTACGAAAATACATTGCTAAAGCGGTCAACAATAATGTTGGTGAGAAATCATAAGTTTATGTAAATGTTTTATCGACTACACAAGTATAGACCGGCATGACAATCAAGTCACGTAAAAATGTTACCATTTGCAATAAGTCCATGACACGAAACTAGGCTGCTCATAATGTATGCCCACAGAGTGTTTGCGGACAACTCAATAATGTTATTAAATGAAATGCATCCGTATGACTAGTTGGGATTCACCAACCCGGATGGGCGTCACCCTCAATAGATCTATCCACTCATCCTCGCTTCTATGATTAACGGTTCATGTTCGGGTAATGGGGACTTTCAATTGGCAAATCGGTAACTTAAGCAATGTAAATGAATTTAACATACTTGGTATCGTAATAAAAATGTTGTGCAATGTATTCTCCCGTGGGTTTGAAAATAATTAAAAGCATGATCGACGGGCTATGAAAACTCACTTGGTAGCGGTGTGATGACAAGAGTGAGTACACCGAGGTATAGCGGAATGCTTTAATCGGGACCTATTACCAATGATATGATATGTAATGAGTTGCAATGTAATGTTATGCATGCATTTCGTATGTTATTTATACCATTTGCGAGTTTTGAAAATATTACTTGTCGTCGAAAAATACTCTTTTGACGTCTTGACCCTTCAAAAATGACTTTACAAGTTTTTACGTCAAAATGTCATCCTACAATGGTTTTGTAATGATTTATAGTGAAATTATCACTTTTAAATGCAAAACAATGTCGTCGGAAATTTTGTAAAAGTGACAAAATGGCTTTGAAAAACTAGTCGTAAAATGGTGTACGTCGATCGTTAGGAAACGAACTCGACGGTTTTGGAAAGTTTGTATCAAAATCTAGAAGTTTCAGTTCAGGAGTTTTCGTCATCGAGGTCTCGAACATAAAGATAATAAGGGTTAAAGATGGTGATTTTGTCTAATTGTTGTGTAAAAAGCGAGTTTCGGCCAATTTTAAACATCCGTAATTAATTTATTACAACTTCGCTATACAAACGGCTTGTCGTTTTGAAAAATATGCTCGGTGATCTTAATTTTATTAGAAGACATTTCGTTCCAAAAAGTTCCACATCAAGGTTAAAAACAGCCTCCAACATGGTTGTTTCAGCTACCGTAACACTTGTATCGTAAAAATAATATAGTTTTTGTAAAATAATAGTTACGGCAATTTTATGAAAACGTGCATATCTTTGTCGTTTCAAATCCGTTTTCTACGTTATAATTAGTCCTTAGCCGTATCAAAGTATACTAATATATTTTGATAAGTCGAAATAATTTGTGAAGCTTAAGGCTCGTTTTGACCCGAACAAAATAAAAATAGTATCTTGAAATTTACGAAAATTATATATTTAGGTCGTCAAACTTGTAAAATCCATAACTTCTTCGTTATAACTCCGTTTTATCCGTTCAAGCGACCACGGATTCGTTTTAAAGTATATTTTCTAAATATCTAGGCCAAAAGTCGTGCCTACAGTCGGATTTTCCAGAAAATCAAAACAAGGACAGAACATATTTTATACGTGTCGAAAATAGTTTTCTCGTACTAAACCTATTCCAATCCCTTCAAATCAACTCCAAAGCTAGTCTAATCCTACCATACACCTTCTTAGGGTGTCATGGGTTCCTAAACATCATCAAGACCAAAGTATACCAAAGGAATAATTATAGGATGACCATATATATATATATTGCTAAAAATCATGTAAAAATGGTATAAACAACACAAATCATGCATGCTTGCTCCAAAAATGAAGAGATACTTATGAAATGAAAAGGAGATATAGAAAATATAAATGATATGCTTACAAGTTAATATGATGAGGTGCAAGGAACAAGGTTAAACCTAAACACTCTTGGTTTTTATTTCAAAACCTTATAAAGAGTATTATCTAGATTGTTAAAACACTTGGACTAGCAAAATTTTGATCCCTTGAAAACCCTCTTGAAGGCGGTTATGATGAAGAAAAACAAAGAGAAATGTTTTCTAACACTTGTAAAATTATGAGAGAATGAATGAGAAAATGTATAAATAAGACTTTTATGTATGAGTGTAATAATATACAATCAAAGACCATGCTCAATTTATTACTACCCTCCCTTGGTCGGCCAGAGGGAGGGATAAAAGATATTTTGTTTTTTTTTTTTTTTTTTTTTTTTAATAAAATGTATAAGTATGTATTTGTAATAAAAGGTGTAAGTGAAATTGTATAGTTAAATGTAACTTGTAAAGTAAATGGAAATTTTTTAGGTAAAAGTAATTGTTAATAGATCAAAATAGAGTATAATGATATTATAAAAATTGTAAAAATACATTCCTTGTAAAATTTGAGTGATAAAATAATTATCGAGTAGTTTTTAAGAAAAACGTCGTAATAATATAACTTTAACGATTTATATACCAAATAAATTTAAAGCACTAGGTAAACTAAAAATATAGTTTTTATAAACTAAATGTAAGTTTAAAAATACATCGGGATCATTTTTGAAAGTAACGGATTAAATATTCAAAATAATAACTCACGCGATAACGTTTATTTAATATATAAAAATTACGCGTTAAATGTGAAATGCAATGTCATGAATGAACTATCATGATGCAAATGATGTCAATGAAATGTAGACTAATCTTAGTCCATATGAAATGTTCGTGATGATATGATCATGGATTCGCCGCTAAACCTTAAAGGTTACGCGAATTTGAAACACGTAAACCTAGTTTACGATAAATGTTGAAATTGTAAGGCATGAATTGTTTCGAGAAATGACCTGAAAGTACGGGTTGTCACAATGTCCTTGGTGCGCCGTTGAAAGTTGATGTTGGGATATGAAAGTCTTGAAGATATCAAAATCTTGAAGATATGAAAGTAATGTAAGTCGCAGCAATCTTGGAAGAAGTCAAAGAGTCAAAATCTTGCTAAAGACAGAGTCAAAATCTTGCAAGATAAAGTCAAAATCTTGCTAGAACAAAAGAACTGTTATATTCGTTTATGGAAAGAATTGTATTCCATGTTTAGATTACTTGTCGTACAAGGTTATCAATTGTAAACCGACTAGGATATCCTTGAGCCTATAAAAGGACTCCTAGATTGGCATTAGATGTACGATTTAGAAAAAGAGTTTTAGAGTTTACAATTAATGTTTTAGAGAAAAGTTCGATTATCTTAGAGTTGTATCGAGTATCCGCATAATAAGCGATTTAGAGTTTATAATAAAGTTATTCTTCTTAGATTTGTTAAGTAAATTCGCGTACTTGATAAAGATTGCTCGGTGTTTCTTTGTTAATAACTTAGGATTTATCCAAGGTTATTAAACCTTAACAAGCTAGTTAAGTTAGTTTGATTAAAGTATATCGATCCAACAAGTGGTATCGAGCTTGTGTGGAAACTCGACTAGGAAGAAACCCTACTTCAACAATATTCAAGATGTCGATTGTTGTTCCACCACCCTCAATCACCTCACTCGAATTCCAATAATCAAGAAGGAGAATATGATCTACGGTGCATGAAGATGAGGCGTTATATTGCCATTCTGAGACCATGCTTTATGGAATGTAATTGTGAATGGGAATGAAGTAGTTTGAGATCCCATTGTTGTTCTGGACAACCCTCTGACACAAAGCGGTCTTACCGCCGACAACCTAAGGAATCGGATGGTCATCTTCTCAAATTTCATGATGCTAAAGATGCTAAGCGACTCGGTCTGCTCTCAAAACCAGTTGGAGGAATGAAGCCTCTAAGAAGATGCTGAAACTTCTTTGAAACAACAGTTTGAAACTTTCACAGTGGGAGAAGAGAGAGTCTTGATCTTGCATATGATAGGTTTGAAATCTCCTCAACATGTTGGAGTTATACAAGGCACAAGTATCGAGTTGAGGATGCTAATTTGAAGTTTCTAAGGAGTTTGCCATCTACATGGCATGTGATTGCTACTATGATCGAGGAGGACAACAAGGATTGGATGTTATGGACTTTGATGATCTCTATCATCAATCGAAGGTGTATGAACATGAGATGAGTGGTCAACCAAATTCCAAATCTCATAGTATTGCTTTTCATCATCGAAAAAGAAGAAGATTTCCAAAATCTGCTTCTCCTCAAAGTCTTGTTTCTCAAAGTCTTGCTATTTACAATCCTCATCATACGCTTCAAGAGGCCCCACCATCTACCACTTTGCACTCGGATGAGTTGTGTGCTCCTTCTTTGCACAACAAGCAAGCTTACATCACTTATGAAGAGGATCTAGCAGTTGAAGAAGATGCACTTGAAGAAATTGATGTCGGTGGCAAGTTGCTATGATCACGCAAGGATCAAAAGTACATGAAGAAGGCAGGCAAAAGTATTGATTTCAAACCAAAACATGGAATAACTTTTGACAAATCTAAAATTGAATGCTTAAATTGCCAAAAGGCGGTCACTTTGCAAAGTGCGAGTTTGCTAAGTATCAAGCAAATGAACTTAGAGAAGCCTAAACTTGAGCTCAAGGAAATTCCAATAAGCGAAACAAAGGCTTTGGTTGCTCAAGAGAAGTTATCGAAGTTGTTGGGTGAAGAATTTGATGATGAACCGGTGACTTCTTGTATGGTAGCGATGGAAGATGCGATTGAAGACACGGTGGAAGCATTGAATTTGAGTCTTGTTTTGATGAAGAATCTAAACATCTTTGCTTTGGAATCGATGATGGCTTTGGAGGATTTGATTGGAGCAAAGAAAGTGAAGATGATCCCGTCCTTCTTGCTATGGTGGCTACTTCACCAACTCGGTCTCCTATCTACGAGGTATGCTCAAACTGTTATGAGTTTTATCAAAATTACTTATGATTATGTGATTGAAAAGAGATAATTGTATTAGGGCTAGGTCCGAGGTAGCGGTTATCAAATTACTTTAGAGTCTATGGAAGCTAAAATCATAACACATGAAAATAATGAAATGGCTTGGTGAAAAGTATGAACAACGGGATTACCGGTTAAAACTTAGTGAATGGAAACTAAAGCGTAAAATTCTTGAAATTGAGACATTAACTAAGGAAAGAGATGATTTGTTAGCTAAGTTTCTTGCTTGGGAGAGTGCGGCTTGTCCCATGTTGCTTATGTTGAAAAAGCAGAGAAGGGCTTACATTAGAACAGGCTTAGGATTTGGAATGGATTTTAGTAACATTGATGAAAACCAAACTAGTGATCGGGATGATGGTGTTTTTAAGGACATAACCACTAGTGATGATGAACTCATTAACTATGTAGATACATCTAGTAATGAGGGATCAATAAGTGAACCACCTCACGAATATAAGAAAGACAATGGTTATCATGTTGTTCCTCATCCATTAATCATCAACCCTCTAGGCACGATGTTTCTCGTTATGGTGTAGATAGTCTAGAGTTTAGGAAGAAGCTTGTTGCTCAATCTAGGTCGAGAAACCCAAAGCTGTGAAAATAATGATCAAAATCAAGCGAGAATCTTTAAACCAAAGTCTTGCTCAACAAGCGATACCTTCTCGCAAAACCTTTTCAAAAAATCTTGCTAAACCTTTTGGGATAATTTTGGTCAAAACAGATCTTATCGGTCATCAAGAAGGCAAAATAATTTTGGGCATAGACATAGAAGAAATCACTTTGGTCATATGGGTCAAAAGCATGTTTTGTGTGTTATAGTCCTACTCACTTAATCAAAGATTGTGACAAACACTCGAGAATATCTAAGCAAGTTTCCAAGGAATAAGTCAACCAACGAAACCTAGAGAGCACAAACCGGTTTGGACTAATTCACATAGGGTAAATCACGAAACTTCACAACGGATCATAGATACCCGCATCGAGAAGACCTTCAATATCTCGCGGTACTTTCAAAGTCGCTCATAAACAAAGTCTTGATAACCCTACTTGGGATAGAAATTCTAGGAGATCTCCTATCAATCTAGAAGGTATCACAATTCATATAGGGATCTTGATCACGGGAACCACTGTTAAAATTGAATGGATTAAAAGGAAAATCTGGAGAGACATACGATCGTTCAACAAAAAGTGAATCGAGATGTTTTGTGACACAAGAAAATGCTAAAAATCTAGTGAAAGAGATTTATGTTGAAAAACCAAAAGTTTTGAAAATCCACATGCTAAAAATCGTAATATAATTTTGGATCATCATTTGAAAGATAGTGGAATTACATACTCAAAGAATTTGAGTTTGTAACTCCTCAAGGAACACAAGTCGATAATGGCTTGGGTTCCTAAAAGTTCTAACTCTTTTCTTTGTGTGCGGGGCAACCCGGAAGAGGAGCTTAAAGATCATCTTATTGTGGATAGTGGTTGCTCTGGAAGTATGACAGCGATAAAGAGATCTGTCGATTTTAGAAATATTAGTGGAGGAAAAGTTGCATTTGGGAATGATCCCAATGGAGGAAGAATTCTTGGGAAAGGAACAATTAAAGGCTGGAAGAATCGATTTTGAGAATGTCGGATATGTGAAGGAACTAAAGTTCAACTTGTTGTCGGTTTCTCAAATTTGTGATAAAAGCATCTGTGTTATTCAACGACACGAATGTCTCATCTGTCTTCGACTTCAAACACATTGATGATGACTTGGTAGTACTTAGAGTACCAGGACAAATGATGTGTATAGTTTAGACATGAAGAGTCTACATTCTTATGGAAGAGCCACATGTTTGGTGGCTAAAGCAACATCTGAAGAGGCACATCAATGGCATAGAAGATTGGGCCATGTTAATTTCAAAACATCAACAAAGCGGTCAAAGGCAATTTAGTTAGAGGTTTACCGTCAAGACTTACAAGAATGATCAATCATGTTTGGCATGCAAGAAGGGTAAACAACACAAAGCTTCTGCAAGAAGCTTGAGGAAAGAACTATTAGAGAACCATTGGGTGTTACATATGGATTTATTTGGACTGTTTTTGTGGCAAGTTTAAATAAGAAGAAATCTTGTTTGGTTATTCTTGATGATTGTAGTAGATTGATTGGGTTTTCTTTTGGGCTTTAAAGATGATACTTTTGATGTTATTCGGACTCTAATTATAGCACTGAAAACCAATTAAGACTCAAGGTTAGAGTTATTAGATGCGACAATGGGCAGATTCAAGAACAAGCTTATGGATGACTTTTGTGCTAATAAAGGCATAAAGAGGGAGTTTAGTATTGCTAGAACACCACGACAAAATGGTGTTGCGAGAAAGGAAGAATAGGACTTTGATTGAGCGACTAGGACAATGCTAGTAGATTCCCATCTCCCTATTCAATTTTGGGCGGAAGGCTGTAAGTCTTGCATGCTATGTACTCAACAGGTCTCTGTCACCAAACCACGTATGAAGACACCCTATGAATTCTTGATGGGCAATAAACCCAACATTCGTTTTATGAAGCCTTTTGGATGCCCTCTTACTATTTTGAACACCATTGATAATGCAGGGAAGTTTGATGGCAAGTCGAAGAAGGTTACCTATTGGGATATTGCACTAACAATGAAGGCTTTAGAGTATACAACGAGTTACTAAGAAGATTCAAGATTGTCTTCATGTTGAGTTTTAGAAGATCAAGACAATGAGAAAGGAAAAGGTCACGATTGGATGTTTGATCTTGAGATTTTATCTCCTTCGATGAATTATGTTCTGTTAGAGAAGAAAATCAACCTTTGCTGCTTGAAGAAGATATTCAATATGTTGTTCATGATGTTCATATAGACACGATCTTTCACGATAAAGATCTGTGAGTCCAAAACAAAATCTTCTATTCCTAAGCAAAATCTTGATTCTCCAAACCAAAATCTTTGTTGCACCACAATCCTCATTATCTGCGGAGGATCAATCTATTCAAGAGGAACTTAATCGGATGCTTCTTGAAGATGTTTTAGCACATTCTTACACGATGAACAAAGGAGAGCTTATGAAGAGGCAAAGAAGAAGAACAAGGCGTAGAGTACTCTCACGATTACTTTGGACGATACTTCGACCAAAATCTTCTTTGCACTGTTGATGATGCTAGATGATTTGGATGATCCTACCATGCAGGTTAGAAAAGCGATGATGAGCTTGAAGATGAAGGTATTTTCACGATTCCAATGAAGGTGTTGATTATACTAACTTAGATGATACATATGAAGTTCCACGATCACCAATCTTACAATTCATAAGAATCATCCGGTGATCAAATCATTGGTCCTTCTACTACGGAGTTATTACAAGACACAAAGCTAAGGGTCTCTAAACCTCACAATGCTTTACTTAGCTTTGTGTATAAACAAAAGCAGTGAATCATAAGGACCATCAAACACCTTGTTTACATTTCATCTCTCGAGAGGAACCCAGAATATTGCCCAAGCTTTGACTAAAGAAAGTTTGGGTTGAAGCTATCTGGGAAGAACTTCTTGAGTTTAAACTTCAAGAAGTTTGGGTTTTATGTGATCTTCAGGATGGGAAGAGTTATTGGAACCGGATGGGTTTTAGAGTCAAAAGAGATGAAAGAGGCAATGTTATTAAAAACAAGGCAAGGTTAGTTGCTCGGGGTTATAGGCAGGGAGGGCGGGGTAGATTATGATGAGGTATTTGCTCTGTGGCAAGGATTGAAGCAATTAGAATCTTTCTTGCTTTTGCTTCTTATATGGGTTTCGGGTCTATCGGATGGATGTCAAGAGTGCCTTTCTTTATGGCACTATTACGGAAGAGGTGTATGTGAAACAACCTCCGGGTTTTGAAGATCCTAAACATCCAAACAAAGTCTATAAGGTGGTTAAGGCTCTTTATGGTCTTCATCGAGCACCTAGAGCTTGGTATGAGAGGCTCTCTACATTCTTCTTGCAACATGGATACGGGAGGGCTATAGACAAGACTTTGTTTATCAAGAGAGACAAGAAGGATATCATGTTAGTTCAAGTTTATGTGAATGATATCATCTTTGGGGCTACAAGCAGTCCATGGTTAAGGAGTTTGAGCGGTGATGCGGAAGGAATTTCAAATGAGTTCAATGGGAGAGTTAACATTTTTTTAGGACTTGAGTTAAGCGGTCAAAGGAAGGAATTTTCATTAGCCAAGACAAGTATGTTCTGGACATACTTAAGAAGTTTAATTTTGATGATATGAATCTTTGTTACTACACTATTAAATCTATCAATTCATTGGGCAAAGATGAAGATGGACGACTGTTGAAGTCAAGTTATCTGAGATCTATGATTGGCTCTCTTATGTATCTTCTTGCATCAAGGCTGATATCATGTTTGCGGTTTGTCTATGTGCAAGATATCAAGTCTCACTAAGATTTCTCACATGAATGCGGTAAAAGAATTTTACATTATTTGAAACAACAACCTAAGTTGGGGTTGTGGTATCCTAAAGTCACCTTTTCACTTAGAAGCTTTTTCATATAGTGACTATGCGGTGATAATTATGATAGAAGATCCTGGCGGTGGATGCCAATATCTTGGAAGAAGGTTAGTCTCACGGCAATGCAAGAAGCGGACAATTGCGGCAACATCATCTCGAAGGCGAATATGTAGGCTGCGCAAGTTGTTATGGTCAAGTTTTGTGGATGTAAAATCAACTCTTGGACTATGGGTTCAATTTTAAGAATACTCCTATCAATATTGATAATGAGAGTACTATTTGTATTGTGAAGAATCACATGTATCATTCCAAGACAAAGCATATTGATTAGGCATCACTTTATCGAGATTGCTATGAGCATAGGCTCATTAATGTGGTTAAAGTTCACACGGATGACAATGTGGTGATTTACTCACAAAAGGTTTTGATGTGTCACGATTCAATCACTTGGTCGTGAGCATTGGAATGATTAACTACTAAGCTATGTTTAAGGGAGGACTATAAGGTGTTAGGTATAGTCACGTGTATTGCTGAGGGAGGATGCTTGTTTATACTTAGTTTATATGGCGGTGTTGTGGCAATCTTGTTTTTTTCTGAAAGTCTTGCTTGGGAAAGTACGCTTATGTGGAAAGTATTGTTTGTCGTATTAAAATCTTGTTCCAACGGTAATATTGATGGGTAATTGGTAATAACGGTAACTTTGTTATTTAGGTTTGTGATTTTCAAATCCATCTATAAATAACTACTTTCGATTTTCCTCTCATATTATTACTTTACATCTTTTCCATACTTATCTCCCAATCACCATCTCTTTATTATTCGATACAATCTTTATTGTACTCACTTTTTCAACAATGGCGAATCGTTTAAGCATTTGAAGCACAATATGGTGGCTAATTTGGACAAGGCCGAGGCGAATGTGGCTTTTATGATATTATTGATTATCTTCTTGGGTCGCCTATTAGTTATGCTCTTTTAGTTGGCGGATATAATTGAACCATGGATTCAAGAATTTTGGGCTAATGTTAGAGATAATATGGAGGAGGATGAATATTATATTAGATCAACATTCTTTGGACGGACTATTAAGATTACGAAGCCTCTATTCGAGAAGATTTATTATTTGGAGATGAAGATGGGGCTATTCGATTTGACAAGCAAGCGATTTGGGATACTTTAGGAATCTTGGTTATGAAGGATCTTTGTGAGAACAAACATTCAAGAAAGCATTATTCATCCTCAATGGAGTTCTTGATTCATGTCTTGCTCCATTGCATAAGTTCTAAAAGTACTTCTTGGGAGGCGGTTTGGGTCGAATATAGCATCTCTGCCGTGGTTGGCTTAGCTCTTGATAGAATGTTTAATTTTTCAAGGCTTATTTTGGATGGGATGCTATCACATATATCATCCGGGTCAAAATGGTTAATGTACCCAAGATTTATACAGGTTTTCTTAAACAAGCAATTGGTGATGTTGAAAACTTCTTTGCTTTATACATCATTGTGCAACAAGCCAAAATATTTACATTCATGGCTAGGCGAAGTGATTTGTTCGGGTGGAGATATTCCATTAACTACTACAATGATGGAAGTTGTTCAAGGTATGCGTGATGAAGTGGAGAGGATGAAGAAAGTGAAGTCTTGATTACGTACAAGGTACTACTTTACAAGTCTTTGCCTCTGAGTCTTGCATCTGCAATCTTGCTTCTATTGAAGGTCTTGCTTCTTCTGAGTCTTGTTTCTCCAAGTCACGAGGTTCAAGAAGAGATTGGCGCACACCTACTCCATTTCCTCAACATTACATTCTGCTTTGAGGCACATTCACATCTTCATGATGATGATCATACTATACCTCGTGAAGGTTTGACTTTGGATAATTATGCTTTGACAAGGGAGCTAGTTAGGTTGAACAAGGCTGTTGAGAGTCACGCTAAAGCACTTAGGAAGTTGAGCGTGGGTATATCGGTTGAGGAATTTTATTAAACCGTATATTCAAGGATTCAACTTATGGGTTAAAGAGGAAAACAAATGTCGTAAAGCGCCGTAAGGAATTAAAATGAAAGAAGGTTCCTCAATCATCTTACATCGACTTGGGAGGAATTTAGAAAAGGAAAATTTGAAAGAAGATGTTACGAAGAAGAAAGAATCGTAAGTCTTTGCGGAAAAGATTATTTGATTAGAGGAACAAGAAGAAGAAGTGCAAGTTCAAGGTCTTGATGATCAAGGTCTTGAACATCAAAGTCTTGATTTTCATGATACATCTAGGCAAGAAGTAATAACACCAATAACTCCAAGGGTATTGAATTTTGAAGAAGAAGTGGTCCTTCTATAAGCATTATAGAAGAAGAGGAGGAAGCTACATTCAAACCTATTCATTCTGCGGTGATGATGAATTAATTGCTACAATATTAGATTTGTCACAACCAAGAGGAGGAGTTACTATTAGAGATGTACAAGAAGAAGAACAACCAAGAGCTTCTCAACTGAAATTGACCCTAAAGACAAAGGGAAAGGTATTACGGTTGAAACTAAGAAAAAGAAACTCACTTTGGCGGAACTTGAGCAATTGAAGTTGCTAGGAATGAAAGCTGCTGACTAGAAAAGTTCAAGAAGAGATAGATGCTAAAGATAGAGAAGAACAAGAAGCTCAAGAAGCTCGAATAGAGAACCGACTCAAAAGGTGCAAGATGAATTAGATCTTTGAAACTATTTGAACCTTCTGATCTCCTACACTGTTAGATTTATGTCAAGAAGACCTAATTTAGCTAAAGAAAGGAATGCAATGATGGCATATTTAAAAGCGAGAGGATATAAAGGACTACGAAGCTAAATTATGTTGATATGAAAAGACTCTATGATCTTTGAAAGCGAAGCTTATAAGAAAAGTGTTGCTAACATTAAAGACTTGGAGAAGAAGCTCATTGGATTTGAAGCCGAAAGGAAGAAGAGCTTAAAGAAAAAAAAGAACTGAAATTCTGAGATGTTCGGTTTTCAAAGAAAGAAAAGGTTGAATTAAGATGCGAGACTAGTGATGAATTGAAGAATTATCTCGAGTGGTAGATTTTGATTATACAAAGGAAGATAATGACATGAAGATGAGCGGATCAAAGATTAGTGTTTTAAAGTTGTGAAATCTAAGAATGGAGATTACATGGTTTTCATAAAGAAGATGAAAGCTTCAAAGTTTTCAAAAGGCTATAGGTTTCTTGCATATTATAGATAGAGTAGACCTATTCTACTTGTATCATGTTGTGAAAGCTTATTTTGAAGATAATCCATTAGAAGGGATTGGTTTGGTTTACATGGTGATCTCATAACTATGTGGGAAGCGAAGAAAACACACGATGATATCTAGAAGAATCAAGAAAGGCGGGAAATAGTTTCTTGGAGATTCTTTGAAGAATCTGGAGTTCATGTTTGGAGCTAGAAAATGGAACAATGATACACATGTTTGCGAGAAGAAGATACCCTCTTACAGTTGAGCTCATGAGAAGAATGTTAGAGCATGGATTGGAAGTAGAGGATAATGAAGCCGCTTGCATGGTTACCAATTTGTTTATCAATGGACTACCATTCTTGAGAATGATCTATAAGCGGTATGAATTTTATTAGAATAAATACTTTTGATATATTAGTACTTTTATTCAAAGTCTTGCTTATCGAACGATACTTTCATCAAAATCTTGTTCTTTGAATTAAACCAGTTAAATAAATTTTAGAAGAAACCTTTTGCTAAGTAATAAATATTTTGAAATAAAGGTTGAATAAATGGTTTTGTGATGATAACATCAATAGGTTATCAATCCACCATGGTTACAAAAGGATTGACTAATCCATGAGCAAACGGCTCGGTAAAGATATATCAAATCCGTTTTAGTTGACAACTTGCTAATAAGTTGGATGGTAATCAACTCACCATATCGATAATGTGAAGAGTTGGCTAGCCCACAAGAAAATGGCTTGTGGTAAAGGCGTGGAAAAACCATTATTGGTAATTAGTTCACCATTAGATAGAAGAACTAACTAGTCCGGAAGGTACGACTTTTGGTAAAGACAAAACAAATCATTGATAGTGGTGATTTGCTAAAAATCATATGGTTATCAATGTACCATGGTCTTACACCAAAACATTTGGCTACTCCGAGATAATGGCTTTGGTAAAGAGATCTAAATCCATTAAATTTTCAATGATTCACTTGGAAGTGATGAGAATAGTATGCAACTTAAACTGAATTAATTTACAATTTGTCATATGTTCTTTGTGTTGTTGAAAAGATGGAAGTTCTTTGGATCTTTCTTTGTGAAGAGAACAATTCTAAGAGATACTTTGACAAGCACGGATATTACAGAGATACAATCTAAAGACTAAGAAACAATCCGTTTTAAAGATGAAGCTGTTAAACGATGTCCATTTGCTTGACATCATGTCCATTGCTTTGCCCGTTTCATCACATCCACCTCACTTTCACCGCTTCGTTGCTCTCGTTACGCACGTACGTAACAAGAGTTGAACTTTGTGCATATCCTGTTCAACGATGTCCATTTGCTTGACATCATGTCCTTGGTGCGCCGTTGAAAGTTGATGTTGGGATATGAAAGTCTTGAAGATATCAAAGCTTGAAGATATGAAAGTCTTGTGGTACATGAAATCTTGGAAGAAGTCAAAGAGTCAAAGCACTTGCTAAAGGCAGTCAAATCTTGCAAGATAAAGTCAAAGCTCTGCTAGAACAAAAGAACTGTTATATTCGTTTATGGAAAGAATTGTATTCCATGTTTAGATTACTTGTCGTACAAGGTTATCAATTGTAAACCGACTAGGATATCCTTGAACCTATAAAAGGACTCTAGATTGGCATTAGATGTACGATTTCGGAAAAAGAGTTTTAGAGTTTACGAATTAATGTTTTAGAGAAAAGTTCGATTATCTTAGAGTTGTATCGAGTATACGCATAATAAGCGATTTAGAGTTTATAATAAAGTTATTCTTCTTAGCTTTGTTAAGTAAATTCCGGCGTACTTGATAAAGATTGCTCGGTGTTTCTTTGTTAATAACTTAGGTTTATCAAGGTTATTAAACCTTAACAAACTAGTTAAGTTAGTTTGATTAAAGTATATCGATCCAACAATTGAGTCTATTGAACTCATTTCGACCCGATACCAAAAGCGTAACTCTAGGTTGGCACTTTCAAACTTTGGATCCTCCAAAAGCGACTATGTAACACCTTGCAAGTAATGCTTCCTCTTTGAATTCCAACGATTAGTAACGACAACCTCCTCGTCGAATCAATTGGTTCCGCTCGGGTTCTTTGGATTTTTTGGATTTTAAGCTCATCGACCTTTTCCTTTTTTGGTGGAGATGTGGGTGTCTCGACAACATCTTGTGTTTCGATTTGTGATTGTTGTATTTGTTGTGTGAATTGTAGGTTTTGAAAGTTGGAGTTTAAGGTGTTTTGTTGGTTTTGTTGTTGCCAAAGCAGTAATGTTTGTTGTTGTTTCCACATTTCTTAAGCTTGATAAGCCTAGTGGGTTGGGGTTTGAAGATGAACCGGTGTTCGGGTTAGATGATGAACCCGGGTTTGAGGATTCCACCCATCATTGAGAAGATTGAAGAAAGTATCGTCGTTGCCTCAGAGCGTTATTTTTTCTGATTAGGAGAAGTTGAAAGATTGATAGTATTGAGAGGGTTTAGAAGTGAAAGTGTGATTAAAAATGGTGTTTTGATTGTGTATTTATAGTGGTAAAAAAAGGTTTTTGAATTTTTTTTTTATTTATAAAAAATAGCCGTTAGGGACCTGAAATGATTTTTTTTTTTAAATTTAACGGCTAGTAGCCGTTAGAGGACTACATATGAAAATTTTTGATTTTTTTTTTTTTTTTTTTTGTTTGACCATAGCAGGCGTTAATGTAACAACGACAACCTACCAGCGCGTTAAGTTCGACACTTCCAGCGGTATAACGCCGATAGCAGTTAAAGCCCATGTGGGCGTTATACCGTTAGGGATGAGAGTGCTCTAAGGCAAAAGAACATCTGCACTGGCTTTATGCAACTATTTACGTCTATGAAATGGCTTGTATCCCAAATGTACTTCATTTGTGAGAATGTTCTTTAACCAAATAACGTAAGTTCAAGTCTTATTTAGAATCTTGTGAGATAAATAGTTTTTTTTTTTTTTTAAAGCAAGTTTTGGATTTGATGGTATTTTACACCCAAGTTCAAAATAAAATAGAGCTCTAGATAAATGTGTTGTTTGATATGTTTTGACATTAATTTTTTAAACGAAAATTGATCATTTTTTACTCACATGCAGTTGTTTAATATTCACTTTTATTATCTAATTGTAATGCTAGATTTTGATGGCGTTGCAAAATTAAACAATAAGATTGATCAACTCAAAACATGGGATAGGTTATAAAGAACTTCTTAAAACACCATTTGTATCTTTTTGTTTTTTTATTATTTTTTTTATTTTTATAATTATCTTTTTATTATAAAATTACAAAACTGAAGTCCGGTAAAAAAATATAAAGTTTAACACATCAAAAGAATTAAACCGATAAAAAATACAAAAATATAGAACAAAAACTGATAAAAAAACTATATTCTACTTAATTCAAAAGAAATATTTTGTACTTTTTAGTACTTTTTAATGGAGCGGGGTACCAATAGTAGCACCCTAAGAGCACACGGTATGCTTGATATTTAACATTCCATTCGTTCCATTTTCGTGCCATTGGTGAGTAAAATGGTGCCAATCGGCTGTCTTGGTGGTGAGCCAAACAGAGTTAGTGAAATGGCTCAAGCCATTTGTTTATTTTGTGTTTTTTGTTTTTTGATTGTGAGTGAGTATTTTTAGTGGGGTATTTTGTGAGACCCAATAACAAGTTAGTGGTGTGTTATGAGGGAGGGTGTTTTAGTTATTGGTGTGTTATTGGAAGGTGAATGATGTGGCGCTGAGATGGCATACCAATAACGTGTTATCCGTCAGTGCGATAACTTGTGCTCTAAAAATATTAAACACCAAATTTCGACCCCCAAACACTCTCTCGACTAGAAAAGAAAAGGCAGTCATAGACTTTAAAAAGACTATTATTGGGTGAATGTTAGTAGTTAAATCATCACCTGTGTTAGATTGCTCATACCTTTCCAAAATTAATTATGGCTCTCCTCGAAGAAGCATCTTCGTCTCCATCATCAACTAATGATCTTATATATGATGTATATTTAAGTTTCATTGGTACTGACACTCGTCGTTCTTTCACTGCTCATCTTCATAAGGCCCTTGAGAATGCCAATCTTGTGTCTTTTTTGGACGAAGAAAATGCCGAAAACGGACAAAATTTGAAACCTGAGTTGGAGAGTGCAATCAAATCATCCAGGGCTTCAGTTATTGTTTTGTCTAAGAATTACGCTTCTTCAACATGGTGCCTTGATGAACTTGTGTTGATCTTAAAACAACGTAGGAACTCCAAACATATTGTTATCCCCATCTTCTATCACGTGAAGCTCATCCATGTCAGGAAGCAACGAAGAAGCTTTGGAGATGCAATGAAAAAGCATAAACATAAGATGAAGGCAGAAACAAATGCTGAGAGAAAAAGTCAACTGGGTCAAAGGATAGAGATATGGAAGAAAGCACTTACTGAAGTCGCTAATCTTACAGGGATTCATTACGTACATGACAGGTAATCACCTTCCCTGCCTTAAATATAAACATGATCTATTTGATATGTTTTATTAGTTAATGTTATAAGGTAACATTACTCTTTTGCATTTAGATATACTCTAATTAATCAGCTTGTGTGATTCTGTTAAGTACTAATTGGTTTATGTAGATTAACTATTTGGATGATCTCATGATCATAATATAATATGCTTTGGACGTGTTACTTTGGTTAGATTGATCTATGTAAATAACCCAAGTAATCTAACTGAGCACATATGTCCTTCATGAATATAAGTTATAATTACCATTATGTTGCTTCTATTACCAAGTAGTAAAGGATAACCTTTAGGTGCCGTTTAGTTGTAGAAATTTTTTCTTGTTTTTCCTTTTTTAAATTCCTTGAGAAAGGGAATGGTTTTTCTTCTCTAGAGAAGAGTTGAGAATTTTGAAAACCCATTTAGTTGGAGTTATATTTTTTTCTTTTTGAAAAGATTACCTCGGATTGCGACCGTGGCGGCGCGACGGGAGGTGGCGGCTACGGTGGGCGGTGGAGGATGACACGAAAAAAGTGAAAAGGGTAGAATGGGCTTTACAATTTTTTAGTTAAAGTTTTGAAAATGAGAATTTTACTTTTCCCGAAAATTGTTGGAAAAAAGTGTGACTAAATGCGTTTTCAGTTTTTTTATTTTCAGATAAAAATTTCCTTAAAAAATAGAGTATTTCTCTCCAACTAAACGCACCCTTAGCTTTCGGTGATCCTTTTAATCTTAAGTTATTTAGATACTAGTATCTTGTCTGTTTAGTTTTATGTTGGTGCTTTGCAGTACTCATCAAAGTCAATTTTCAGGCCAGAGACAGAGAATATTGAAGAAATTGTTGTCGACATCTACAATAGGTTAGGTGCAACTAGATGCCGTAGTCTACCAGACCTTATCGGGATGGACACTCAGGTTGACTTCATCTGTTCATGGTTAAAAGATGGATCCTCACATACAGCCGACATTCTTACTATTCTAGGTATGGGTGGGATTGGGAAGACATCTTTGTCACAATTCTCAAATTCCGATCATTCCTCATACTCCATATTCGTCATTTCATAACGGTTCATTCATGATTTTTGCATTTCACATTAAACGCGTAAATTTCATATTAAATAAACGTTATCGCGTGAGTTATTATTTTAAAAATTTAATCCGCTACTTGAAAAATGATCCCGATATATTTTTATACTTATATTTAGTTATAAAACTATATTTTGAGTTTACCTAGTGTTTTAAATTTGTTTGGTATATAAATCGTTAAAGTTATATTATTCTGACGTTTTCCTAAAAACTACTGCGATAATTATTTTATCACTCAAATTTTACAAGGAATGTATTTTTAAAATTCTTATGATATCATTATACTTTACTTTGATCCCTAAAACTTAGTTTAATTCATACTACTCTAATATCACTACTATGTACAAGTTACTACAAATTCTACTTAATATAACATTTACTTACATTTTATTTACAATTTTATACAAGTTGATAAAGAAAAAATATATATATATATATATATTTTTTGCAAATCCTCCCCTTGGCGACAAGGGGGGGTGGCATAATTGTGGTATGGTTTTTCTTGATTGTGTATAATTTTTACACTACTAAAGTCTTACTTGATTCATCTCATTCATGTATCTCACATATTCTTCAAGTGTTAAAAAGTTTTCTTCTCTCTTTTGGTTCTTCCATAACCGGTCATCATCAAGAAGCTAGAAGGGATCAAAATATTTTTCTCAAGTTCAAACATTAACAATCTAGATAACACTCTTTATAAGGTTTTGAAATAAAAACCTAGAGTGTTTAGGCTAACCTTGTTCTTTGCACCTCATCATATTAACTTGTAAGCATATCATTTATATTTTTCATCTTTCCTTTTCATTTCATAAGTATTTTCTTCATATATTGAGCAAACATGCAAGACTTGTGTTGTTTATACCATTTTTACATGATTTTTAGTGTTATATATATATAAAGGTCATCCTATAATTATCCCCTTGGTATACTTTGGTCTTGATGATGTTTAGGAACCCATGACACCCTAAGAAGGTGTATGGTAGGATTAGATTAGCTTTGGAGTTGATTTGAAGGATTGGAATAGGTTTAGTACGAGAAAAACTATTTTCGACAAGTATATAAAGTGTTCTGTCCTTGTTTTATTTTTGGAAAATCCGACGGTGGCACGAAATTTTAGCCTTGATATTTAGAAAATATACTTTAAAATGAATCCGTGGCGCTTGAGCGGAGTAAAGCGGAGTTATAACGAAGAAGTTATGAATTTTCAAGTTTGACGAAATATATATTTTCGAAAAATTCACAACCTATTTTACTTTATTCGAGTCAAAAGCAGGCCTTAAGCTTCATAAATTATTTCGACTTGTCAAAAATATAATAGTATACTTTGATACGAAGCTAAGGACGTATTATCGTGAAAGCAGTTTGAAGCGACAAAGATATGCGCGTTTTCATAAAATTTCCGTAACTATTATTTTGGAAAAACTATATTATTTTTACGAGATAAGTGTTACGGTAATCACAATGACCATGTTGAGGCTGTTTTAACGATGATGTGGAACTTTTAGAGCGAAATGTCTTCTAATAAAATCGAGATCACCGAGCATATTTTTCAAAGCGACCAACCGTTTGTATAGCGGAGTTTTAATAAATTATTCTGGATGCTTAAAATTGGCGAAACTCACTTTTACACAACAATTAGACAAAACCACCATCTTTAACCCTTATTATCTTTATGTTCGAGACCTTTATGTCGAAAACTCTGAATGAAACTTTTAGATTTTGATACAAACTTTCTAAAAGCGTCGAGTTCGTTTCCTAACGATCGGCGCACACCATTTACGACTAGTTTTTGAAGCCATTTTGTTAATTTCATGAAATTTCCGACGACATGATTTTACGACGAAAAGTGAAAATTTCACTATTAATCATTACGAAACTATTGTAGGATGACATTTTGGCGTAAATACTTGTAAAGTAATTTAAGAATGGTCAAGGCGTCAAAAGAGTATTTTTCGACGATAAGTATTATTTTCAAAACTCGTAAATGGTATAAATAACATCTGAAATGCATGCATAACATAACATCATAACTCATTACATATCATAACTTTCATTCTAGGTCGCGGATAGTTTCAGTCTCACTTTCGTGCACTTCATTTTGTTAGCATATCCATCATACCGGTGAGTTCATACCCCACTTTTACTCGTTTAAATTCTTACAAACTATTGGGGAGATACATGCTTAAATACTTATTTCACTCTTGCGAATACTCAAACCATTTATACAATTGTGTTACAATATACTTCTTATACACTTTGGACATTATGTGTGGTTTATTGCGATATGTGCCTTAATGTGCTAAACTAGTTTTCAATTATGCATCAACATACAAACTTTAGCTGGTTAACTCTGCGGGAGCGGCGGAGAGGTATTGATAGTACTATCGGTTTGCCCCCACCTTGGGTCCTTGATGGCGTGACACAGGGTGAATATAATCATTATTCAATGAAACATTACAAACAATTTAGACTTGTCAAGAGGTTCGATTAGGTGTGATTCTTTGCTTTAAGTACATGTATATATCGTATGCACCTATGTCCTACTTACAAACAAGATTGACAATTCTATATTTTGGCAATGGGTTGTAAACACACAGGTTGCAAGTTTTGTATGGTGGAACTTGGGCCGAGTGGATTTACAATGCCTTTCTTTGCATAAACAATTTTTGAAAGGCTATACATTTCATCACAAACTTATGAACTCACCAACCATTGTGTTGACACTTTTAGCATGTTTATCTCGGTCTTAAGGTGTTAGCACTAAATGGAGCTTTGGGTCGCATGGCATACATTGGAGTCTTGTGCTTTTAACAATTACCATTCGACATGTTTTGTAAACTTTTATGTATTATCAAACCTTGTGATTTCTTGTGGTGTAAACATTAACTTATTTATCGAATGGTAAACTTTTCAAAACGTCTCATTATAGAGGTCGTTTTCTGTATCCATACTTTGTGCTATGACGTTATACCCCAATGACACTGTCGTTCCGCTGCGATATTTTGGGGGTGTGACAATCTTTAGCCCAATATGTCTTTGTGTTACATAGTCATGAATTCGACATAAGCAGCTTTATAGATAGTATCAGCAGCAGGATACGTTCAGAACAATCTGATAAATTACTTAATATGCAAATACAACTTTTTTATCAAATTTCAAAAACATCTTCAGTTCAAGATGATACTAATGTTTTTGATTACACCACTAAGATAAAGGAGGCACTACAAGGTAAAAAGGTGTTATTGGTTCTTGATGATGTCGATAGCCTCGACCATTTGAATGTCTTACTTGGAGACAAAGGTTTTCATCCAGGAAGCAAAATCATAATTACAACCAGAGATGCATCATTGACAAACAGATATCTATTGTACAACCCATTAGTCCAACCCAAGCATACCGTGCTCACTCTTGAAGGCTTGGACGAAACCTCATCACTGCAGCTTTTTCGCTTGCGTGCATTCAACCACACACTACAAAAAAAGAAGCTATTTTACACGGTTTATTTGATACATCTTCACACATTAAAGTGTGTACAATTTCATTCTCCACACTTTTCTCTTGTGTGGGGATTTTTGGTGTTACAAAATTATTGTGAATTGCCACACTTATTTTTGTTAATATATAGATAGACTATTCACACAAGTTAGTGTGGAGAAATAATTTTTTTTTTCACATAATTAGTTGTGAACATGAGGAAAGAAGTTTTACAGTGCAAAATGTGGACAAGAATTGAAAAGTCCACACTTGAAAGTGTGAACAAACAAGGAGGAGGTACTATAAAAAGCTCACACTTCAAAGTGTGAACAAACCAACAAAAGCCAATTAGAAAAAGTTCACACCTCAAAGTGTCACAAGTTAAAAAGTTCACACCTCAAAGTGTCACAAGTTATATAGTGCAAATTCTTACACTATAAAAAGTTCACACCTGACATGTATAAGAAACATTCCAAATTCCAGATTTTTAAAAATTCCAAATTCCATTCCAAAAATTAAAAATTCCATTCCAAATTCCAGATACACTTTCAACTTGAGACCAAAATATTACTGGACTCGATTACATCGTATAACCCGGATTCAACTTGACAGTAAAAATCATAACATTTCTTGATACAAGAACTCAATTCTGCAATTACTTCAGATACAATGCTGCTCAATTCTCGATGTTTACTGTAACTCTATTTTGCCCACTGCTTCTATAAAAATTCTGCAATTCTACAAAGCCACCTGCAAATTGAAATGGATTAAAATTGTGCAACCAATGTTTATCAGAACTCTATTTTGCCCACTGCTTCTACACAAATGACATGATTTAAAGTTGATCAACATGCTATTTAATTGTCCCTTGTTTAAAAGTAAAAGTAATGTCGTATTAAAAGTAATGTCGTATTTAATTGTCCCCTGCTTCTACACAATGTTTATTGTCTCTTGGCTTACATTCTGTAGTTTGCCATATATCGTATTAAAAGTAAAGTCGTATTAAAAGCATTTCGATGCATATATTTGCACCAAGCCTTGAACTAAGCAGCATATGTTAGACATGTTATAAAACACATGTGGCTTAATGAAATCTCTGAATATGACGCAATATTGATCCTGCTTAACAATGAGGTTCAAATGAGTTCATCCGCTTCCTACCAACAGCATAAAACTATCTAGGCACTATTTATAAGCATAAAACATTGAAACTTGATGTTCAGTCTAAATGAGCTCTAATTCTAATTTCACAACTATATGGGATTACAATTCCCAAACATATCCTTATGGCCTCATACACATTCATTTGCGACCATGATACCAGCTATACGTTACAGTAACTTAGACATTCAAATTATTGTTCTACTCATCCAACATTGCAACTATCATTTACGACCACTTAAAAAGTAATCAATTCCCAATTAGAGAGGCAAACTATGATGACATTAAGGACCTACTCGCATACCACATCAACACTCGAATCGAGTAACACAAAATAATAGTTCTAGCGACATATTCACACTTATATCGCACGACATAAAGTACAAAAAATAAATTAAGCATCATGAGTTGCATCACAAACACAGCATTTGATGTACGATGCAAAAAAAGCCGAAAGCGGTTTGGTGTCCTAAAAAGTTGTTCATGTTTTCTTCCATCGTCTTCATTTGTCTACTTTGTTTCTCTATTTGTTTACTTTGAGCAACAATTTTGTTCAGCAATCGATTTTCACTAGATACACTTTGGCGTCTCATTCTTCTCAATTAAGTAACTAAATTTTGTTACTTGGGTTTGGTCACTCCAATCCCATGGCCACAAGGTCTTCCATCTTATTAGGTCTAAGTTCTTGCATGACTTCCTTGCAATTTCCAACCTTTTCTCGGGATCAACAGTTACGAATTTCCGACCTCAAATAACTTGTTTGCAAAATGCCTTTACGCTTTACTCTAGAACATTAAACAAACATTCGAGTTCATCTAAGTTTACATTTATATCTATTTATAACATAACTAAAAGTAGTAAAACTATTTACGTACCGCGAATACACTTGACCTATCATCAACGTATGACCCTTTCTTTGTTACATGCATCATATCAAATACTTCAATGTCATCAGGTTCTCGTTTGTGTTCCACAATCTGTAGATTGACAAATTAACCATCAAAAGTAGATATGCATCCTTTTGTACTAATTGCATGAATAATCTATTATAAAAAGTAAAAATAGGTTTAATTTATTTAAAAGAAGACTTACATATGCATCCTTTTCCGAGGAATACTAACTTGACACCACGTGTGAATATGGACTTGGCTACCTCTTGCTTTCTTCCCATTTCTTTGAGAATTTACGTGACTCGGTTAATTGAAAACACATGTTAGTAATTTGTGAAAGAAATGAAACAATTATGCAAATTTTGGAGAAACACATGTCAAAAAAAGGTCATGATGCAAGGTTCGATGTCGATAAGCTAAATGGCATTTCTTTGTAGCGTACCTTTGTTTTAGGTGCTCGAGATAACCCTTGTAAGATTCCATTGGTGATCAACAAAGTATGGTGGTGGTTCTACTAAGTCGAGTGCTTGCAAAGTTCCTCATCCAGTATATTGCACATCTTCATCAACGTTATTAGCTTCTTGTAGTGTTTTGGCAGCTAATGCTAACAAACTCTTTTTCATCCTATGTTTTACAGTCCTAAACTTTTCGTTTAAATGAGAAAGGACAACCTCGTCCACATCTTTACTTTGAGGAAACTCGAATCTTCGCTGCAAATATCAATAATGAGTGTGTGAACAGGGCAACTTACTTCTACTAGTGAATCACAAATTACAAGCAACTGAGCACAAATCGTATTAACCAAAGCAGGCCTAATGTACTACTTTCCGACAAAAATACCTAGAAACAAGATAGGATCTCAAAACCGAATTAGAAATCTCTAAAGTACCTAGCACGATACCACAACGCTTTGTTTGCATTCTTTCAGTCCTTTGCATCGAGGGGCATAAGTTGGGTTCCTTCACAAGTAGGGTCATGAATCGTGTAAATAAACCTCCTGCAGATTTGATGGGTTGATTGTTGTCATTGAAAGGAACCACAATTATTTCACCCGCTTCTAGCTTATACACTTCTTTTGTGGTCATTGTTTGTGTCCTAAGAAAGTTTCCATCACCATCTACAAGATAATTATGCATTGTTAGAATATAATATACACTACAAATATGATAAGCACAATGACTCGTGCAAAGTTTACCTATTATCTCAACCTCGCTCAACAACGTCTTCTCATACTCCTCATCCATATCATCTTGCTTATCCAAAGAGGTCTTTGAGGAAGGCGAAGGTGTTAAAAGTTGACTCATATGCACTTGTTCAGTTGTAAGGATTGAGAATAGGTGGATGTTGATGAAGAAGAATTATTACTTTGGCGAATAGTAGAAAAAGGGGAGATTTGAGAGGTGTGGGGGAAAGATGATTGGTGGGAGTAGTCGAGAGATTGAACATTTACTTGAGTACACGATTGTTGAAAGGTCTGCATCGTGAATTACCAAGGACCATATCGATTTTCTAAGTTTATGCATATGTGGTTGTCTACAAGTATCTATATGTGACCCACCATGTTTGCTTATATGATTGTATGAGGTTACGCATATGTGGTTGTTCAAAAGCCTCCATATGTGACTTACCGACACTTTGCTCGAATTTAGTCCATGGGTATCAATACATAGTGACGACACAGGATTTGCTTATTTGATTGTATGAGGTTACGCATAGGTGGCTCTTCAAGAATCTCCATAAGTGACTTACCAATGGTTTGCTCGATTCTATAAGTGGTGCATCGTGGTTGTCAAGAGTCTCTATATGTTGGGCGGGAGGAAAGTGACTCTTGTGTTTGATTGTCACGGTAGAATCTTGGATGAGTCGTTGCATAAGAATGTAAAGAATAATTTTCACTATGATGGCTTGTAGGATTCTTCATTATTGTTTGAGATTTCAACATTTTCTGCTTAAGAACAAGAATAAATTTAGTATATAGTCGCCTAGACCACAACAAAATTCAGCGTTTATGTGGATCTACATCATATTACTTATTAAAATATATGCCAATAGGTCTTTAAAGAACCTTCTGCATTAAGTTTATAGGCTTTGATCCTCAAGCTTTATAAAGGATCTTCACTCTATGAAGCTTTTAAATCTTTCATGAAACAACCACACAGTGATTCAACAATGAGGTTGATTACTAAAATTGATAATGTCGACTTTGTTACCAGTGTTAACAAGAAATGTTTCTCAGTTTTTCTTAACTGGATCAAAATAAAGCATTAACTAATTAGCTAACAATCCATATGTGCAAGACGTGATTAATGGTCAAAATGTAACATGTAAAGTGAATTTTTCACATGGTTCTTCATACCAATATGATATCCTGTATATTGATGTAGTAACGTTTTTTGCCTTCTAGTAATATAATCAAATGAACGCTTTGCCGATCGATAGAGAGATGTGTGGTGAAAGGAAAAAGATAAGTGAGCATATGATTCTAGTGGTTATGTGTTTCACTAACCAAAGAACAAGAAAAGGATCGAATCACGGAGTTGCCGAGGCGGCCACAAGTGAACTTTTCCCGTTTTCGGCTCGTGTGTTCACAAGAAACATGGGCGCTCACTTTTTCTTGGCTTCTTGAAGCAGTGGTAATCCACAACACAAGCCTCTAGTTCTTTGGCTCAATGGAGGTAACTACTTACATGCCATGCATATTTTTCACGCACTAGTATTCAACTTAGTTTATAAACTTGATGTCTATGAATTCAAAACTCCGTGCTAAAAGTGCGATAATCTTTATATCTATTGTCATCTACTCATCTTAGATAGATAGTTCTCTGTTGTTTTATCGCGCTTGAAATTCTAAGTTATATAATTACGTTGTGTAGTCACTCTTCATAGCTATTTTTATCGCGCTTGATAATCTTTATATCTATTGTCATCTACTCATATTTTTCACGCACTAGTATTACAATTACAAATTTTGTCAATTTTTTTCATTTGAGAATATAGAGTACTAGACAACTAGAAATATCAAAAGACACCAAAGAAACCAAAGAATGAGAATCTATTATCAGAGCACTCATAAAGTCAACTAGACAGCATAGAATATATGTAGTATGTAGAAGGTGATTGTACACAAACTAAATTAATCTGCAGTTCTGCACACAACAAAAATTACTGTTATTCACTGTTATGTTACCTAGGTACTTACCTCAAGGAATTGATATATATATTTTAATAACGTGGGTGGAGCGATGCTTGATGCAGCACTCGGGAACATGAAGGTCCAAGGTCGTGTAGCTGTGTGTGGGATGGTTTCTCAGAACAGTCAAACCAGTGTGCAAAGTTTTAAGAACATGTTCAGTCTTATATCAAAGCGCCCGTTTAACTTTATAATTTCAGATACATCAAAGTTACCAACTAAACACTTCCATAAAACAAACGGCTGCTACCACTAACAACTACAACTACTGCATCACAACTACAACTACTGCATCAAACAGTTAATATGATACATCATATAGCTATTGACCAGATATATTAAATTGCCTTAATAAAGTGGTGCTACTGATTCAGATCACTGTAAGTGAATGCAAATGAATAATATCAAAACTGTTATAAAGGAATGAACAATACCTGAAATTTTTAGGAGGAACTCGAAAGTACAGCTTGTTACCTTGTTATATATCTAACCGGATTGTCTACCTTCTTCTTCCCCTACAAAAACGATCAAATCAAATCATATCAAATTAACAGCTTTGTCAACTACATAAAAACCATCAAATATACAACATATTAACCACTAAAACAGAAAATGATTACACAGACCTATAAAACACAAGAAATAAAAAGGAGAGACTACTGGAGTCTGAAGTTAACAGTAACATATTACATTAATCAAAACACCAGTAAACGTTTTATCAAAACACGACTGAGATTCCAAAATTTCAACAATTTCAATGATCAGATTCATTAGTAATAATCTGAAAAGCTAAAGTAGAAGCACAACAGAACAGAACAATCCATACTACTTACAGCCACATAACAACATAAACAGGTGTGCTTATAAGCTCTTAGGATTAGCAATCCAAAACACCCTTTAAGACAGAAAAGTTCATAGTATACTACTTTACTCAAAAACAAAATTTTGGACCAAAATACATAAAAATTAGCAAATGAATTCGAATTGGCAAATTGGTGTTAATGGTGTTATTCGTCATCTTCGATTTCGATGTCCTTCCTATGCCAAATTGGTGCCTCATTAACATCATAAAGTGTTGGAAGATTATAAGGCATGCATAGGGTATAAGACTCATCATCATCATCTCTAAGTACTTTGGTCCCCATGTCAAACATATATCTTGGCGACGCTCTAATTACATGTGACCATCCAGCATCTTTTAGATCCTCTATGTAGAAAACTTGTCTTGCTTGAGATGATATTATAAAAGGATCATCTTGCAAGTTTTCACCCGTGTGTATTAACGGCCTAGAAAAGTTCACAAGAGGAAATCCGTATTTATCTTTCTTTAGCCCTCTTGAAGGTCGAATGTCAACCCAATCACAATGGAAAAGCACAACTTTGTATCCACCAAAATATTCTAGCTCGATAATGTTGGAAAGTTTCCATAGTAATTTCCTCCTTCGACTTCCACAATGACTCACAATTTTGGGTCTTTTTAAACTCTTCACGTCTTCTAGTAAGAAATCTATAACCATTTGTGATGATGCCATTATATCGTTTAGCAATAGTTCTAGGGCCACTAGCAATGGACACAACTTCTTGATCAAACTTAATCTTTTCTAAGGATGGAACCTATAGTTTTAAATACACTTGTTAGTTTATGCACACTAAAGATGAAAGAACTAATATACTAGCTACAAATTTGGTAACCTGCTCTTGAAGCCACCGTGGAAAAACTTCCACCATCAATTTCGCTTTTGTCTTTAGGTCCATGGGTTTATCCTTAAGAGCTTGTTGTTTAGCCAAAAATGACTACAAAAATATACCATAACTTTATATACTTTATATAGCATTAATTTAAACTAAAATGTGAGAATATGTATACAAATATACTTACTCATGAAATGGTTTGAATTTTACTATGATTTAGTAGAACATAGCGGTGTGCTTGAGCTAATGAATTGTAATCAAGCTCAATAATCTCAACCTTTCCTAGCTTACGACCACCCGAATTAAGAATATACATCTCTTTTTCAAGAATGTGTTCATCATTTCTAGGAGGGCGATTAAAGATAGTCTCGACACCTTCGAAATATCTTGAACAAAAAGTAAGACATTCATCTTTAATATATCCTTGATTGACCCCTCGGTTGAGCCTTATTACGAACATATGACTTCAACCGCATCAAATACCTTTCAACTGGATACATCCATCTATAATGAACGGGTCCACCAAGCTTGGCCTCCGATATCAAGTGAATAGTCAAATGGACCATAATTGTGAAAAAACTAGGTGGAAATAATTTCTCCATCTCGCATAGTGTAAGTGCTATTTGAGACTCCATTTTGTCTAATTCATCAAGATCAAGAACTTTCGCACACAACCCTTTGAAAAAGAAGCAAAAATCAGAAACCACTTTAACTACTCGAGATTGTGCTCGTGAAAGCATGGAAACCCTAAGAGCTATCGGCAAAATGTCTTGCATTAAAATGTGGCCATCATGACTCTTAAGGTTGGTAATTTTACGATCTTTCATGCTCACACCCCTTGAAATATTAGATGAATATCCGTCGGAGCTTTAAGACTTTTAAAACTTGTAAGAAGTTAGCCTTCTCCACACTAGACATGGTATAACATGTTGGGGCATGCATAGCTTTTGTTAGGGCGATTTATAAGGTGGAGTTCATGCCTTATTCCCATTTCCATAAGATCCTTGCGGCGTTTTCGTTATCTTTAGTCTTCCCTCCAAATTTAATAGGGTTCGAGCAAATTATCACACATTCTTCTCAATATGCATCACATCCAAATTATGCCTAATCAAATTATACTTCAATCTGGCAAATCAAAAACACGCTCTTTTCTTCCATAAGCGGTGCTCGTGACTTCTTCTTCCACAAAATACTCTATATCCTCAAATGCACTTGATTCGTTGTTCCCTTCATCATGAGCATTTGTTGAACAACTAACACCGTCCCTTGTTCTCTTATTCTTGGATTTATCGGACTTCCCATACATAAAACTTGTACCGCTCAATTGTTCCAAAATCTCACATCGACAATAGGGTAGGCGGGCCCTCTTTCTCAATTGTACCATCAAATTGGTCCTTTTGAAACCGATATTTATGATTTTGCTCTAACCATCTACGATGTCCCATGTAGCAAAATTTTCTTCCATATTTAACCACTTTGAGCAGTAGAATCCATATAAACGGGCATGCCACACGGCCCTTTGTGCTCCACCGGATAAATTAGCATAAGCGGGAAAATCAATCACGGTCCACATGGTGATGCTCTTAACTTCTTGTTTTGAAAAAGCATCATAAGCGTCCACACCCTTCCATAATAATTGCGGCTCATGTATTAAGGTTGTAGATAGCGTCTATATCATTGCGGGAGCTTTCTCTCTGGAATAACCGATGAAAGAATAAAAGATTGTCGTTTCATACATAACCACGGAGGTAAATTATAAGGAATCAACAACACTGGCCAAGTGCTATGTGTTGTACTCATTGTTCGAAAAGGATTAACCCCATTACTAGCAAGGCCAAGCCTGACACTGCGCGGATCCGAGGCAAATTGTGAATATCAGACATCAAATTTCTTCCAAGCAAGACCATCTGCGGGTGCCTTAACTTTCCATCCATTGTTCGACCCTTGTTATGCCACCTCATATCCTTTCTTTGTTTTCGAGACATGTATAGCCTTTTAGTCTTGGAATTAAGGAAATATCGCAAAACTTATGCTTGCTTGTTTGACTTTTCGACTTTGAACTTTCATGCGTCATCACCCGTATCATCTTTATATCATGACTTTACAAATATGACAAGATTTTGACCTTTCCTTGCACCCCATAAATCATGAAATCATTAGGACAAGCATCGATTTTCTCATAACCAAGCCCCGGATCTTTAGTTAGTTTTTGCTTCACTAACCGAGGATGGTAATGATGTAAGATGAGGAAAAGCATCCCTTATTAGCTCTAGAATCATACCAAAAGTCTTGTTAGATACACCACCGATACACTTGACATGATACAAGTGTAGCGTGAAAGACAAATTGAAATACTTGCAACGGGGTAAAGTTCTTTATCACATTCTTAACAACTTCTTATATGTAGCATCCATGACACTATAATCTGAACTTGAGAAGATTAGCGACATTCTCATCCTCGACCCTACGATGAGAACTTTGAGAAGATTCACCAACATTGTCTTCAACCATTGAATCATGTGCTAGTGGTCTATTTGAAGGTAAATGACCTAAAGCATCATGGACCAAACTTCTTATCTCATCTTCACGAACAGGAGTTTTCTGAATAAAATTAGGTTGAGATGGTTGTGAAGGTACATAATTCTCCCCGTGAACCACTGGTGGGCTATTTGAAGGTAAATAACCTAAAGCATCACGGACCAAACTTCTTATCTCATCTTCACCAAAAGTAGTATTACGAACAAAACTAGGTCGAGATGGTTGTAAAGGTTGAAGTCTCCCATGAACCGACCAATTTGTATACCGGTAAAATCCATAGCGCAATATGTGGCCATGACAAGTTTTAAGTCCCAATAATCAGCGTTCTGACATCTAAGGCATGGACAAGCAATTACTCCTCTTATACTTCTAGCACGAGCAAATTCAATAAAAGACTTGACTCCTTCTTTAAAAGTATCACTTGTTATATGAGCTTTAATCCAACTTTTATCCATTTATACCGCTTACCTAAACATGTCTCTACAATTTTAAAAATAATAATAATAATAAAATAAATAAAATAAAAAATACACATGTAGATGATCCTAGTTTCACATACAACTACATTTTCAGTTTTAAACATGTCAACATCAATATGTAACTTTAATAGAGATGAAAAACGCGTTTTACATCGGCCACTATATCATACGTTAACACACTTTATCATAATACGTTAACATACTATATCAATTTGGCATACTTTAACGCACTATATTTCGAGATGAAATCAATTTGCCACTATATTTCGAGATGACTCACTACATAAACTAGCGCTATGATACTTTAACAAACGAACAATATTGCGTATCAAACGAACAATATCACTTATCATACTGTAACAATATCAAAATTTAATCATGAAAAATAACAGAAATCGTACCAGATTCAAGCCGTAAATGAAGATAACGATATTTAACCCTAATTAAGCATCAAAACCCTAAGCATCAAAACCCTAAGTATTGAAACCCAAACGAACAGCCCAACAAACAGCCATATGCAAACGAACAGCCATATGCAGATATGAATAAAAATCGAATTAACAGATATTAATCGAATTGGGGATTTTTTTTGTTTTTTTTTTGTGTGTGAATGAACTAACAGATATTAATAGAATTGGGGATTTTTTTTGTGTGTGAATCGAACAGCCATATGCGTGAGGCGGGATTTTTATGTTTTTTTTTTTGTGTGTGAATGAATTAACAGATATTAATCGAATTGGGGATTTTTTTTGTGTGTGAATCGAACAGCCATATAGAAAGAGAAAGAAGGGATGGAGTATAAGTGTGACATGTGTTTATTTAGAAAAGTTCACACTTAAATGTGTTACAAAATTTAGAAAAGTTCACACTTAAATATGTTACAAAATTATATAAAAGTTCACATTTTTGTATGTTAAATTGATTTTTAAAAGTTTTAATAATCTTCTACACTTAAATGTGTTACAAAATTATATAAAAGTTCACATTTTTGTATGTTAAGTTGATTTTTAAAAGTTTTAATAATTTTTTACACTTAAATGTGTTACAAAAAAGTTTACACTTAAATGTGTTATAAAATTATACAATAGTTCACACTTTTGTATATCAAATTAATTTTTAAAAGTTTTAATAATTTTCTACACTTAAATGTGTTACAAAGCATAATATTTATCCACACTTGTAATCGTGAATGTTATTTAATCACATTTTTAGATGTATAATTTTTTATCTACTATTGAAAATGTGAATTTTTGAATATTATAAGTGTCTATAATATGTACACATACACAAGTGTGAACAACATGTAATAATTGTTCACATCTTTACAAGTGTGAAAAAAAAAGTGTGTACTATTGCCACTTTTTTTGTAGTGACAATGGTCCGACAGAAGATTATGAGCAGGTGTGCGAAAAGATTGTAAAGTATTGTGGAGGACATCCACTGGCTCTCACAGTTGTGGGCACGTTTCTACGTCATCGAGATGTAGCGGTATGGGAGGAATACATAGAAAAGCTAAAACATGTACCTGATTCCAATATACGAAAGGTCTTGCAAGAGAACTATGACTCATTGCCATATCATACTGATAAGGAATTATTTTTGCATATTGCTTGTTTTTTTGTTGGAATGGATAGAGATGTTACTGAAACAATATTAGATGCTTGTGATATAATCACAGTACATGGGATCAGTACTCTCATTGACAGATCCCTTCTCACGATTGGACCTGAAAACAAGTTAATGATGCATCGATTGCTTAAGGAGATGGGGAGAGATGTGGTACGCCAAGAATCACCTAAGCCATGGGAGCGTAGCCGATTATGGTGTCTTGACGATTTATTCAAAGTTTTGGAACAGAAGGAGGTAACATGCCATTGTATACTTGTCAGTAGCTATGCATAAAGTAAGAATCTTTTATCATCTGAATACAGTTGCTTAAGTTCTTTCTTTTTTTGTTTTATTGCCATTCCATTTCTTCTTAGGGTTCAACAAATCTTCTAGGCCTCACCCTCGATATGAAGCAAGAGAAAGAGAAATCACATGCAGTTGAGATTGAAATAGATGCATTTAGTAAGATGGAAAATCTAATGCTCCTACAACTCAATCATGTGAAACTTAAGGGTTCTTATAAGAATTTTCCTGAAGAGTTAAGATGGTTATGCATGCATGGGTTTCCTTTACAATCTATACCTTCCGACTTACCCATGGAAAATTTGGTTGCTCTTGATCTGTCTTACAGCAAAATTGAATTTTTTGACATGTCTGATAGTAACCCACAAGAACTTGGCAAGACACCAACGGTATATTTGAAGCATCTACTTTATCATTTACTATTCTCCATGTTGGTTAATAAAATTCACTAATTTTGATAACTTATCTCCATTTCAGGAGCAAACTGGACCGTCTTCAAATGACGAAAGGTTGCTTGTGTTGGTCCCAAATGAGTAAACAAATTATAACGAAATTGCAATATATGAATAACTTGTCAATATGTCTAACTAATGAATTATGTAACATTTACAACTATATATAGGTTTCTAAAGGGCATGTCCAAGCGACATGTTGGTTACGAAAATAACGCTAATCGGTTATTAAGAATGTAATATGCAACTTGGTCCTTCAAGTTTCTTGTCTTGATAAATGGAGCGATGGATCGAGATTACTTGCTCACATTCTCCTCCTTAATCTTGATCGTTGCTTCGTCCTAAGTCTTGAACTCCGAGCATTTGTCGCATAGTCACGAACTTGAGTCTTGGTAATGCTTTAGTTAGAATATCGCTCTTTGAAGTTCTCCACTTACGTGTTCTACTTTGATATGACCATTCTCTATGCATTCCGAATGAAATGATAGCGAATGTCTATATGCTTGCTTCTTCCGTGAAATCTTGGGTTCTTCTGAGTTGTATAGGCGATATATTGTCAACTCGGCGTTATCTTCTTTTCTTCTAATCCGGTTAATTCATTTGAGTAATCGTTTGACCATAATGCTTGACATCTCTTCTTTGTAGCCGCCATGAATTCGATTCACATGATGAGGCGCTTCTTGTCGGTTGCTTCGAGTACACCAAGTAATAGGTGACTCTCCAAAGTAAAATACTATTCGATGGTTCCTTTTCCTTGATCGTATTAACTCCATAACTATTGTCGATGTATCTTGTAATCTTGCAGCCTCCGTCTTTCTTGTATATTACTCCATGGTCTTCGTTTCTTTGATGTATCGGATAACTTGTTTCTTGCCTTGGTGATGATCCTTTGGGTCTTGCATAATCTGTTGAGTAGTCCATTTGAATAACTAAGATCGGTCTTGTATGCAATAAGTATCGAGACTTCAATTAAGCTTGGAAATAAGTTGCGTCAGCTGGGTTTCCATCTTCCGCCTTGACCAACTTAGTGCGGGGTCCATTGGTGTCTTTGTGTCATTCTTGTCCGTCATGGTTGTTTCTTTCAAGATCTTGTTAATGTATCCGGTTTGCTTGATTGTAATCTCTCCTCACATCTGCATGTAACTTCTATCCCAAGGTAATATGCTAGCAACCCTAAGTCGCTCATTTCAAATTTATCTTTCATCTGGGATTTGAACAAGTCTACTTCTTTCTTTGGAGTGCCTGTGATTATCAGATCATCTACGTATACTCCAACGATAAGTGTAGAGGTCTTGCTTCTCTTTGTGTAGATTGCTTGTTCGAGATTACATTTCTTAAAGTCTAATGACTTTAATGTTTGGTCAAGCTTCACGTTCCAAGCTCTCGGCGCTTGTCTTAAGCCATACAAAGCTTTAGTTAGCTTGTAGACTTTTCCTAGGTTTCCTTGTTGAATGAAACCTTGGGTTGTGTGACATAGACTTCCTCCTTCAATTCTCCATGTAAAATCTTGATTTTACATCTAAGTGGTGTACTTGCCATCCATTATATCTTGCTAGCGCTAATATCAATCGAGCTGTCTCTATCCTAGCAGCTGGTGCAAACACTTCATCAAGTCTATTCCTGTTCTTGTACATAACCTTTGCTACTAATCTTGCTTTATACTTTATGATCCTTCCTTGTGCATCTCTTTTGGTTTTATAAACCCATTTGAGTCCTATTGCCTTACGGTTTTCGAGCAATGTGGTGAGGTCCATGTGTTATTTTGTTGATTGAATCTAATTCAATTTCCATGGCCTCAATACACTTCTCATCTTTTGATGCTTCCTTGTAATTACGGGGTTCTTCTTCAGTAAAGAATAGGCTCGGTGCTTCTACTTCACGTGCAGTTTGGTAGATTTCCGTAATATCCTTTAAACCTTGTATAGGTCTATGATCAAATCTAGGATCTGAGCTCTCTAATGAGCTTATAGTAGCTCTTTCTTCATCTGAGTTAGGGTTGAAAGTATATGATGGTGGTGTGATTGGTGAGGTGGATGCGGTATCGGTTCTTGTTCTTGATACGTGTTGTCGGCTTTTCTATGTTGGTGGTGTAGGATTATCATAGTCAACTCCATCTATTACAAAGGTAGTCCAAAACGTATCTTGATGATTCGTATCCTCTTCATTATTATTCCAATCCCACGGTTTTGTTTCCATAAACTTTACATCCCTACTAACATGTTTCTTCTTTCCTCTTTGGATCATATAGCCTACATGCTTTTGATCCTTCTTCAACTCTAAGTAAATCATTGGAATGCTTCTATCATCTAACTTCTTCAAGTGAGGTATCGTAACCTTAGCATAATTTGTGCATCCAAATATCTTAGGTATTCTAAGTTTGGTTTTCATTGTAGAGGCTTCATATGGTGTTTTGTCTTTTAGGGCTTTCGTCGGTACCACTTGAGTATGTAAATGGCGTGCCTTACTTCTTCCGCCCAAAAGGTAAGGGTAACTTCATCGCTTTCATCATACTCCTAGTTGTTGATAACACTTTTCTATTTCTCCTCTCTACACCATTACTGCATGGGTGAGTATGGTCTTTGTCAATTGTCTCTCAATTCCATTTTCCTTACATTACTTGGTGAATTCATGTGATGTAAATTCACCTCCTCTATCAGTTCTTAGCATCTTGATTTTCAACTTCAACTTTGATTCGATCTGGTGTCTAAATTCCTTGAATGTGCTAAATGCTTGATCTTTCGAGTTCAGAAAGTAAGCCCACATAAATCGTGTGCAGTCATCGACTAATAAGAAAATGAGCTTCTTTCCGGAGTGTGTTGTTGGACTTATGGGACCACAAAGATCTCCATATACTAAGTCTAACGGGTTCTTTGATCTGAATTTAGCTTGGTTTGGAAATGGTGTTCTGATGTGTTTTCCTAATAAACATGCATCACATATTTGTCCTGCATACTTTATTCTTGGTACTCCATCTACTAAACCTTTCCTTGTCATCTTATCTATTGCATCAAAGTTCAGGTGACCTAATCTAGCATGCCATAACCATGCTTGGTCATCTACGTTTGCTAAAAGACATATAGGTGCTACTATATGCAATCTAATATTGTAAAGTCGATTCTTAGATCGTTCTACTTTCATCAACAACTTCTTGTTCTTATCATACAAAGTCGGTAAATTTCCATCCATAATGATCTTGCAACCTATTTGATAAGTTGTCCTAGACTAAGTATGTTGCTCTTGAGGTTTGGAATGTAGTAAACATCGAAATCATCTTCATTGTAAGTTTCTACATCCTAATAGTATTGAACCTCTACCCTTTATCTCTACATCGATCCATCTCCAAAGCGAACACGTCCGGTGATGTTTTCGTCAATATCTTTAAAATGGCCTTTGGTGCACGACATATGGTTGCTTGCACCATTATCTAAATACCATATGCTAGCATCTGTCGTAGCATATTTTCGGGGTTATACTTTTCTTCATTTAACAAGATTTCTTGAGTTTCGTGTGTAGCCATTAGCAATGATGGTTCATCGTCTTCTAAGATAAGGTTTGTTGTTCTTGAGTTGTTGATGGACTTCTACAATCCTTCTTGTAGTGTCAGAGTTTTCCACAATTATAGCATGTGATTTTGCTTTTATCCCATCCTTGTTTTCCATTATTTGACTTATATGAGTGGGATGAGTTTCCTCCATTCGAGTTGTTTCTATTTCCTTATTACGCGGTTTCCACGTGAATAGTTTGATTTACTTCTATATTTTGTAAATCGTTTCTTATTTCTAGAATGTTAGCCTTGTGCGAATAATAAGTTATCTGACCATCTACTTGTCCTCCCTTTCGGAGTTTTATTCTCTCCTCGAATGCCTTAAGTTTTCCTGCGATCTCATCTAATGTAATGTCATCGAGATCATTAAATCATTCTATGGATGCTACTATTTGAATGAATCTATACGGTGTGGAGTCTAATAGTTTCGAACTAAAAGTGATTCATCCAACTCTTTTCCTAATTCTTTTGCCTTTGTGGTGTGGCCGTTCGGTTTGGTGTAAATGCATCCACCGTTTCATCCTCCTTCATCGAAGAGTGCGAAATCAATCATCAATGATTGTAATCGTGCTTGTTGCACCTTTTCTTCTCAACGTGTCTCTTTTCAATGAATCCCATAATTCTTTTGCGGTTTTGCAACTTGCTACTTGTAAGATCACATCTTGGTTAACGCTTGATATAAGAAGGCGGTTGTTGCCTTATCCTTCTTAACATCTAATTGTGTATCGACCTTAGGTTCTATAGTTTCCCATAATCCTTGCGCTTCTAGTATCACCTTAATTTGTATAGTCAATGTGTAGTTTGTGATTTTGAGTTTGGGCATTGATATTGTGTCATAGGGGTTACGGGTTTTGGTGCGATGTTCTTGCCACTTGCGTCATCACGGGCATTTTGATAGTGCTTATGATCTTCACTTTCTACTTGGCGTAGGGATTTCTAACTAGTAGTATCACTTAATACTACGGGAGCGAAATAGTTATCAGGAATCCTAATATGAAACTATGGATTTCTAATAGTATAAACTAAGTATCTATACTATAAATATGAAAGAAAATCCAAAAGTTTAAGATTTTTCGTGTGACTGTTTTTTGTCACTTACGTATTCCCTTCTTGTCGGTACTAGAATATACCAACTATGTTTTCTTTCCTTGTATCACGTTGTCCTTTCTTTTGTTGACTTGCTTCCTTTATCTCCAAGTCTCGGATTTTGTGTCGACTTGCTTCTTTATCTCCAAGTTTGAATAAAACACAAAGCGTTTGAAATTAGTCTCGGTAATTTCTTCCAAAAAGACCAAGCGAGTTGCTTGTCTTGTTCTACTACTCGACGGTAGTATGTCAACAAGTGATGTCCTTGTTGCCTCGTTTCTTGTCCGCGTTCAAACAATACTCCTTCTTCTTTATTCCACACCGTATCTACAACAACCTCTGAAATACCGATGGTATCCTTGCGAGCAAATGATCGGGATGCTCTGTTGTTGTCCCTTTTGTATTGTAGCGTCTCTCCAAAACAGTTTGATATGTTTTCTCGTTCGGTATACCTTCTTTTCTTCTCAAGCAACGTCCTCTTCTTTTTCTTCGTCGTCTTCTTCTCCACTCTTGTCTCGACAAAGGGGCATTTTTTCGTTGTATGATTGAAAGCCAACAAGTATAGCAAAGTTTCCTTTGTCTCGTTCTCGTTGCGTCGAAAATCAAACCAACAGAAGTACCAAGTCACCACAATTTGGTGGCTTGTCGAATCAATTTCTTACACAAATGCGGTCGTGCACTACTTTCCTTGCGTCTCAAGTTATCCGAGCGGCGTATGTATGATGATACGTTGCGTCTTTCTCTTCTTCTTCTTCACGAAACAAAGTTTGGTACTTCTTCTTTCCTTCTTTCTCGTTCAAGAGTTTACGGTTTTGTTTTGTACTCGTTAATCAACGGACTTTGTTTACATTTTACGGTTGGAATCTTTTGTTTAAGATGATGGTTGTATCGATGTAACGAGTGTATGGACAAGGCTCTTGATGCCAAATGTTGGTCCCAAATGAGTAAACAAATTATAACGAAATTGCAATATATGAATAACTTGTCAATATGTCTAACTAATGAATTACGTAACATTTACAACTATATATAGGTTTCTAAAGGGCATGTCCAAACGACATGTTGGTTACGAAAATAAGCGCTAATCGGTTATTAAGAATGTAATATGCAACCGGTCCTTGAGTTTCTTGTCTTGATAAATGGAGCGATAGATCGAGATTACTTGCTCACGGCTTGGATCATTAAAGATTCTTAATTTAAGCTTACGTGAGCGACAGTGTCAGTGGCTTTGTCAACCTCCCTGCACTTGAGAGATTGATAGTTTCAAACTGCAATGGTTTGATTGAGGTGTCTGAATCAATTGGACATTGTGTTGAACTTGTCACCATTGATGTGAGTTACTGCAGGAAGTTAGAAAGGCTTCCAACGACTTTAAAAAAGTTAACAAAGCTGAAGGCTATTTTACAAGATGGTTGTAATTTGGTGGATGCTGGATTGAGATGAGGGATATAGGGGTGCGTTTGGTACCCATTCCTGGGAATGGGTGGAATGATTTCATTCCATTTCAAGTGTTTGGTTTAGATCAAATATCGGAATGAAATATAATTATATTCCATACTCCATAGGACCCAAAAGGGGAATGGATCTATCATAGAGGGAATGGATCATCACAAAGCCGTCTGGAATTGTGATTAATGGGATTATCTAAACGCACCCCTTAGGTTCACAAGAGATGGTCGAGGCTAAAAACAATGGCATAAACTTACAAACCTCTCCCTCTGTAGTGTGGTTATATACCGTGTAATTTTAAGCTTTTTTACAATTTTTTTATCGAACTCAATAGGATTGTTCTCACCATATAATAATTTGTACTTTGAAGCAGTTACAACCTTGCAACGAATGTGTGGATATGACGACATCTAAACCGACTTAGGATTGATAGAACAGAGTATGATGTTTGACCAAGTCTGTCTAAGTGTTTGCATTCATGAATTTTTTATTTTTTATTTTTTTATTTTTTTTTATTTTTTATTTTTTTTATTTTATTATTATTTTTTAGTAGCTCTATATTTTTTTTAACATATCTGATTTCAATTGTTTCTTGACTGGAGGGTCATATCTCCAAATAGCTGCTCTAGTAATTAACGAGACCATTGTTGGAACTTTGTGAGTTTGGCTAGTTTCTTTTTATCTCACGTAGAGGAATGTAAGAACGTTTTGTGAGTATATGAAAAGAAACACTTTACTGAGAAATCATAATTACTATAATTATGTGAAAGGCCTATGTTGAAACTACAATGTTTTTGCCAAGTCATGAAACAGATAGTACTAATAATGGTTGATGCAGCAACCACATCATTACAAGCATTGCAGCAATTGGTACAAACTGATGGTGCAACAAATGTGTTTGTGGTTGAAACGGTCAACGAGAACAAGGGGTGATTTGGATGTCGGCCTAAGAGTGGAAACCATTAAGCCGCACATCCTTGAATCTAGACACATTTTGGTGATCATGGCATATCGGCATATCGCCATATCACCATGATCTCATTTTGGCCCTATAAAACGGAGAGCCTTAACCTCTATGAAAATGGGACAAGAACACATACAAAACACACATGTATCATTCAATTGATGCTGCCATGTCTGCTACTTATAATCCTTACAACTCAAGTTTTCTAGTCCGCCATTGTCATTGTGTTGAGTTCAATTCGTTCGCTGACGAAAACAGAACGAGTCTGCATTAATCCTGGGGATTTTACATAGAGGCTCACAGTGTATAGAGCACATATCATCCTTTAAGGACAAGGAACTTCTTTCCTTGCTAGACTCTTTAACGGTTTCTCGTTCGTGTTGATGACGGTAAAGATGATGTGAAGCTAGTGCTGTCAATAAAGGGGTAAAGGTTGTTGTTGTTACTCGTGAAATCAAGATACATTAAGGTCATTTTCAGGTTTCATCTCCACTTATTAATGGGTTATTTTTAGTTCATTTAGAGTCCATGAATTAAGAGTTATAGAAGTTGTCTCTTCTATTATGTGTCTAGAACACAAGGTGCATGTTGAGATCTTAAAACATATACATTTCTTTTTCAACAAACATCTCCTTAGTTTATAAGCTACTTATCGCATATATTTTGGATCATCAAAATTATGTCTGCATGTAGGAGACAATGGATCCTAAAAAACTTCAAGACTAAGTTTACAAGTGATCGTCCATGTGAAATTTGTCAGCAAAGTGTTCTTCTTATTGGTAAAGAACAATTTGCTAACAAACTCAATAATCATTAAACCATTACTTGGATCAATAATCACCGAAATATATTACTTAAAATTATCTTACAAAATAATTAAAGCTTTGGTTATGATCATAATACAATACATGATATGAAACATCAGCGCTTAGACAACATTAAATTCACCACTAGCATGGACTTCTTTAACTCTCTTTTCATATTCGTCTTCTTCTTCCACTTCGTCTTCATAAACCTCTTCCTCCTTTTCATCGTCTTCTTCTGCTCCCCAACCAAAATACCCTACTGATCTTGATGATGGCGGAGGGTTTCTTGCCTCTGCCACAATCTTCATGATCTCGTCCACACTCTGAAGGGAAAATGTCGGGTTGTCTCTTTGATAGTAATTTGTCTGAGTTGATTCCATGAGCTCTCTTGGTAAATTCTTTAAGAACCATGGATGATTTTTAATTTCCTTGATCGTAATCCTCTGTTTGATCATAACGCAATAAGATTGTCAGCCAAAATTTATAGTGTTTATTAATTAACTTATTCGAGTTTTGAGAAACTGCTTCTTACCCGTGAAGGATTTGCAACGAATATTCGTGAGAGCAGCTGTTTACATTCTTGAGATATGTGAACATAGTCTGGGATCTTGTACTGTATGGCCATAATACGCTGCAAGGCAAAGAGCAGTTTATTAACAATCAAACTCATTTGTGATTTGCCTCATTTCCTCACTTTTTAAATTTGAACTGTTTGATCTTAACAACGTTGTTTGCAAGAAATGGTACTTACAGTAATGGTTTTTCTGAAGTTCTTGGGGTCGGCAGGGTCTTCAAAAGGGTATGCTCCCACAAGCATAACATATAGTGTTACTCCACATGACCACACATCTGCCAACTACAAAATATATTAAGAAAAATATAATGATCAATACTTTTTCATAAATGAGAGTATGAGACAAGTTCTGATATGGGGAATATAGATATTGATCAATTTTGAAAAACAACATAGTTTGGATGTGTACCTTGCCATCATATTCTCGACGAGAAAGAACCTCTGGAGCAATGTAAGCAGGAGTTCCTACAGTTGATTTGGGTCTTGAATGTAGAAGCGACGACTGAAAAGAAACAGAAAAAGGTTTACATTTTAATTGCTATATAGATTGAATTGTTCTCTTCTAATTGAACAGAAAACTATGTCAGTTCTATATATGTTACTCACATGATAAAATAATATCCATGAATATACCTATATGCCACAAACTCCAAAAAGTGTCTCATACTTAATTAAGAAACAGCAACCTTCTTCTAGTATGATCTCAATGTATTCTCATACTAATTAGAGTACATTGACTACATATTAAAAAACAATATAAGGTGAAGTCGAAAACAAGATTATAACCTTTGAATAACCGAAATCGCATATTTTGAGACGAGGTGCCCGACTTCCGTCCAAAAGTGTGTTTTCCAACTTCAAATCTCGATGACATATTTTCTGCATGTACAAAATTAGAAAACTTAAGTGATGGTTATAAGTTATACGGAGTAACTAGCTGTGATCATAAAAGCCTCTTCAAGCCATGCCACCTTAATTTTCATATTACATTCGTTTAATTACTAACTTGTGCTGTACGTACTGAAATATATATAGAAACAAACTAGTGTCCCGAATAACTACAAGATTCCATAGACTGTGTTGCTGCATTTGTTTTTTGCTTAAGTGAACATTGATCAAGTTAGTTTGTTGATTAAATTTGGTTCAGTTATTCAATCTGGTACTATGTTAGCTGCCATAAGACTAATATTTAAGAGGCTGAATTTGTTGAAACTGAAATTTATATATAACTTTAATTGTTGTCTTTGTTGGTTAAACGCAAATTTGAAAATACCAACTTGTGTTGAATATTTTAAAGGAAGGTGTTAAATGCATAACAGATCTTTTTCAACACAAATAGGTACTGTTTAATACAAAGTAGTTAAATGCATATGATCTTAGTAATGTAATTATTATTTGTTCAAAAAAAAGTAATGTAATTATTAAATTTTAAGTTAAACTCACCAATACAGTATCTCCCTATATAGCTAACTAGATCCAGTATTGCTGATTTTTTTATTTTCAGGGAAAAAAAACATTATTGTTTTCTTCGATTATGTAAGTGTACATATTATTAAATTTATGGTCCTAGTTGTGACTTTTTTTGTTTATTTTATTTGGAAAAATGAATGAATTTTACCATGGAATGGCAGAAGGAGACACCAGAGATCAACTGTTGGAAGAAATACCTCGCCTGTAAATTTTGATTAGTAACATTAGTATTAACACGATACATGCACAGTCACATAGATGTGTATTCTTATTAATGAGGACTAGCAATAGTTCTGTACAAATTCATTGTATGAAATGAAATATGAAAGAACTAAAGAGTCCGTCATAAATCATTACCTCATCTTCACTGAATCGACCAGCCGTGCATATACGTTCAAAGAGCTCTCCACCAGCAGCATACTCCATCACGATTGCTAGATGTGTTGGTGTCAATACGACCTTTATGCACATACGCAAACCAACAGTTAATTAGCCAACCAAATAATAATCAACAAGAAAGTTTTCTCTAGCTAAACAAATATATTGTTTAAATGCAGATATCAGAACACTTGCATACACACATATATATGACATACCTCCTTAAATCGGATAATATTGGGATGACGAAGCGACCTATGGTTTATGATTTCTCTAGCCACATTCTCATCAATCTGCATTCATCATTTTTGTACACGCAAAACATAAGAAATCCGTCAAACACCAAAATAACATCAAACATACACAAACCAAATCATATACAACACATATATATACCTTTGAACCACGCTCGATGTACTTCATAGCAACGAGAGCTTTGGTCTCTTTATGTCGCATGAGCCTTGCGACCCCAAAGTTCCCGGACCCAAGATCCTTCACCACCTCATACTTGTCCATTTTCGGATAAGAGGGGCGAGTTATACTTTGTGTATATGTGGAATGCATAGATGCAAAGTATGTTTGTGCTTATATATACACATAAGTGTCAATGAAGATGGAGTAGAGATAGAGAACACGTGGGAAGGAGACTAATGGAGGTCGGCATGGGATCTCACATGGACTTCCACGAACTCCCATTACTCCAATCATTAAATTATTATGTTTCATTTCTTTCTTTAATGTTAAGTGATTTATCAGGCTTAACGGTGAAACTTGTTTTAACTTTTTGGGTGGTTTTATGAAAGGGAATTGAGCCGTATATTTTGAAATTTGATCGGGACACTTTATTTATGCATTAAAAATACTTGTATAATATTAAAAATTATGTTTTAACTATTTGTATTTTGAGCGTGTAAATAACTATTTTGAATGTCAAATCATTATCGTTTATCTATCTTCTTATATAAGCGTTTAAGTTGTGAAATTCACGAAAAATTAAGATAAGGGCTCCAATCGTTGAGTGACGTGTGTCGTTCTCTAACTAAAAATAACAAAAAAGATGAATTTCTAACAAACTAAAATAAGAAGCTCCGATAATGGGGTTGACGTATATCGACCTTAATAATAATTATCTTTATTTTAAATTTGAATATCTTTTAATTCGTTTAATTTTTATGATCGTATTTCATCATGTTTTTAAAATTTTGTGTTCTTTAATTCAACATCCATTATAATATATTTTATGAGTTTTTAATTTTATATTTTTAGTAGGTTTATTTTATTTTGATTAAAATTTTTATGACTTTAACATTTATTTCAATCAATCAAACTTTATTTATCAAAATCATTTCTTTTGGGAAATTGTTTGTGGGTAAGAGATTGTGAAGGTCTTTTTCTATCGGGGAATAATGATGTCGCGGAAAGATACTGAAAACCCAAACAAACACATATAATAACACTTATCATTTGGAGTGTTGTGAAGCAATTACTAGCGGTGAGAATTACGAGGAGAATTGGGTTATGATTCATTTCTTATATTATTATATAACTATAATTATCGCCATTTGTCTTGTGTATCCAACTAGTAAAAATATAATGTATTTATATAAAAAATATATATATACTAGAATGGCATAAAAATATCCGCAAAATCTTTAACAAAATGTCGTGTAAGACAGTGATTGGTTTAATCAGATAAAAGAGAAAAAATTAATAAAACCAACCAATCAGTGTCTGTCACGTTAGTTTGTGAAAGATTTTGTGGATATTTTTATTTGGCTCTAGTATTCCTCAAAAAAAATTATATTTTTTGATTATATATTCATGATTCATGATATGTTTTGGACTACTATTGAAGTGGATGTTTTTTTTTTTACAAAAATATTTCGAAATATGTTTATTCAAATTAAAAATAGGATAAAATAGGATAAAGCATTTTGTCTATTTGTTGATGTCGTTACATAATCAATAATTCTTCATGAACTAAAACTCGACTTCTTTAGATTGTCTCATTATCTGTAGCACTACTTTTCTATAGCTTGAACAAAGTTTACTCAACCAAAGTGGTATGATCTATTATTATATTACGATTAATAAATTTTGACACTTCATCTAATATAGAAATATCTTGACTTCTAATTGAGATTTGTATGTGGATAACATTGGCTTAGTAACGCAGAATAAAATTTAATTTTTCAGCATCATATATATACTACATTTTAAATGATTTGAAACTTCTTATAAAAGGAAGTCTTAAAATTTTAAGACAAAAAATATTATTATAAAAAAAAATTTAGAAAATTAATGCAAAATTTGAAAATTAAGTCTCGTTTAAACCATATATTAACCCACCAATAATGATATATTTTAATAGAATTGTTTATAAGAAAAAGCTACTAAACTTATAACCACTCATCTAATCTTTAAATTTGAAAAATAAAAGCTAACTATTTACCTTATTAATAATTTAGGCATTCTACTTTTGTAAAAACATATATCTACTACGTTATAAAAGTCTTGAGGCGTCTTAAATAAGGAAGGTTTAAAATTAAAAACGTTCTTCATGGAAAATAGTCACCAGGCACCGCCGGCCGGCATGCGCGTTCTTGTAGTACCCTTTATCTCCGTAGGTAAGGATCGAATGAGAAATATAATTAAGATGAGAAGAATGAGAATAAAGCTGATCGCGAATTTGAGATCGTCTACAAAAATAGATGCACCTTCCTATAATTTCTCAGTCCTTATTTAAAATATGTGGCTAGTATTTTTTCTCATTCTTCTCATTTCAATAACTCTTTTCACTGAATCCATTTCATATCTCCATAACATACAAATAATGAACTCGTCTTTTACACTTAACATCACAGACCATTTTCTCTTATAGTAGTAGTATATGGTTAACCTTTTTGTTTGTAACTTTTCTATATATACGACATAAAACTTTTAACTCCTTTTTTATTCAAAATAAGAAAATGTATTTTTCATAAAATGTTGATGACCAGCAACGTTGATCTTTCTTACAAAATATTGTGCCTAAAGTTTGTTGGCTCCAAATTTACTACTCCGTATTTGTTATTTGAATTTAAATAAAGTACAGTATAAATTACTAGTTAGATGTTTGAAGCATTTACACTATAGTTATATAAACTCTATGATTAAAATCAAAATGACCAAGTTGTAATTCATGAAGACAACTACTTGACAAGTAAAATAAAAAGAGTAACTTTAAAGTAAAGGTTGATTAAAGTTGGAGTTTTCTAGTACAATCTAAAAATAATTAACAATATTTTAAAAGATAAATAATAAATTCCAGGTTGTTGATTATATGGCATGGGAAGGAAACACATGAGTGTGGCGAGAGTCTTCGATCCGTTGAGGAAGGAGAATCACAGCTGCTGACAGTTAGTTTGACTTTCTATTCGTCCGTTTAGTTTTAATAATGGTATGTGATATAAGAACCCTCCTTATATTGTCACATTATAAGGGTTTAGTCAACCGTCTGATCCGCGATGCTTATTACTGTATAACCCGTGATCGTCCGTCATTCTGGCTTCCTATAAAAGGGTGTGGATAACTCACCATTTAATTATATAATGCCACCGTTAACCGTTACCACAATAATTCATAATTTAAATATCACTAGCCTGGTATCCCTGGTTTCCGTGAGCAAATGATTTTCGGTTTTCGTGACAATAAATTAGGGATCGATATTGCTAAAAGTTTATGGTGATGAATATTTAAAGAAGACAATCTATTTATAATTGTGTTATATGCGTAAAATAGCTTATAATTATTATTTAATTTATCGATCTGTTATCGTTTGTTTGTTTATGAGTTATGATAGCATTATCGGTGGTTGGCAATAACGAAAATGAAAGGAACATTGATGATAAATTTCGGTGTGCATCAAGCTTATAGACATATAATAAGTGTTTTGCTTCATTTTCTATGTATCTATATTTTTATGGTTTTAATATTTTCCGTTGGTGTTGAAAAATTAACAATTGTAGACAAATTAAAGAAGGCAATGAATTGTAGTTTAATGGAGGGTGTATTAGTCATTTTTCTTTGTTAAAAAATCAACATTTAACAATAGCCTAAATGGTTTATATGTTGTTAAAATAATAAAATAATTATCAACCACTAAAAGGTAGCAGTACAAGGGTTAAATTTACTATATTACCTTTAGCAAAAATATAAATTTATATTGACAAAACTAAAAATATAAATCAATTAGTTGTAATAAAGTAAAATCGTCTTTTCTACTTTCATATAAACTAAAGCAGTATTTAATGCATTTCACTTTCAGTGAAAATTCTTTATCTTCTAAAAATCATAATCTGTGTCTCTGTGACTTACCCATCTTTCTTACCGATATCAAAATCCCATCAATATCGCGTATATATTTTCATTATATACACGGCACGGGCGGTATAACCAATAAATGATCCCGCAAATAAATTTGTAGCATCTGGGTACAAAGGGCGTCTATCTGCGACATGCTTTTTTATTCTTACCGTCTCATACAGTGTGAAAAACATACGACATGGTGAAAACATACGACATGGGTCAATCTTTGGACAATGTTTAGGGGCGTGTCGGTCTCATTCAATAACATCTGGCGTGGTCAAATAATTGGAAAGATTTAGGTATGTATGCTGATAAAATCTGCGGCGTGGTCGATAATTAGAATGAGTTTATGTAGTGCAATTCAATACACGAGATGGGAATACACATCTCATATGGTGTATAGAGGACATGTCGGGTATTATTATGCATCAAATTACGAGATGGAAAAAAGCATGCAAACGTTAAAGGGTATAGAGGGTTTCCTAAAACAAAAAGTTTCGGTTTAGTCTTTGATTTCTGGTTTCATATGAAAACCCAAGCTGGAGAAACATAACTGCCACTTATATATTACGATTATAACTCTTTAAAAAAATATATAAATAAAAGTTTAGATGCAAGTTATCACAAAAGTGTAAAAATAAAATAAGTTTAGATACAAGTTATCACGAAACTGTAGAAGATAATAAACATGAGTTATTTTGTTAACATTTTCTTAGGATTATTATCTCACATCGGTAGTTATTCAATTAGTAACGTGTCTTATATCTATATATAATATGATTGTTTATTCTGTTTTTGTTGTTATTAGATTTATAATTGAGCTTAAATGAGTTTAATTTTGTTTAGAGTTAATATAATTAACAAAAGTGAGTTCAAAATGTTGAAAAAGCTTGGCGAATGGAAAAACTGATAAAACCATAATCCAAACAAAAGAAACCGAAATGTAGAAAAAACCAAACTAAGAAAAATTGATAGATCTTTGTCTCTTTTTAAATCTCGTGTATTTTAACAGATAGTCCGACACTTTAAAGCTTTGTCAAAGTGATTGGCCGTATAGTATTTTATTGAATAATACCCGACATGCCCCTAAAGATTGACCCATGTCGGTGTATGTTTTCACCATATAGTATGTTTTTACTAGATGAGATTGGTAAGAATAAAAAAAAGCGTATATCGTGTATAGGCGTCGCTTTGTACCCGACATCTACAAATTTATTTCGAGAATCGTTTGTGGTAATGCACGTCCACGTATCGTGTATATAGTGAAAATATATACCCGACACTGGATGGGTATTTTGATATTGAGAAGAAAGATGGGTAAGTCTGAGACGGTATTATGATTTTGGGTAGTCAGTAATTTTCACTTTTTCAAATGCACAATGTAAAGTTACAGAAAAAAATAAGAGACAATAAAACTTATCACATATCGCAGTTTTTCAATTGTTAATAACTTTTTTTTTAATGAATACCAATTTGCAAACCAATATACAAAACACATGACAAACACAACATTATATCGTGTGGTACAGTGGTCGCACTTATTAATCTTATCAATTGAAAAATGAAGCATATCCAATCCTCACGTACACTGTGACAACAAATCGGTCATGTCGATAAGCAAAAATATCTCCCCGATAGTAAAACTAAAATAAAAAATATCTAGGTCTATTATGGCAGTTTTTCATTTTCTGAAGTTAATATTATTTTGGTTTATGACACCATGTCACGACTTTAGTCGCATTTACTTCATTGATTCAAATTTATTATAAGCTAGCAAGAATATTTGTGCGTTATAGCGGCGGATATCTTTGTGATTATAGGCAAGCGTAACAAAATAAAATTGATTAGGCTGATTAACGAAGGAAAAAATTATCAATCCACACCCACTTCACCGTTTTTACCGGTTAACTAGTCTTCTCCGTTTCGTTTTGAGCGAACTTTTGTTATTGGTCGAGCCAGATGGTATTCCGGATTATGGGTGAACTCGTTGGTCGGTCAGGTTTTAAATCATATGTCTGATGAAACATGTTAACGTATAATTTTTAAAGCTTTGTGTTTTACTCCATAAATCCGATATAATTGTCCATATTTCCGTTTTGGGATGTCTCAAAAAGATAGTCCACTTTATATTTTTAGTAAAACTAGATAATATATTAGTCAAATATTCTTTTTTAGTGGTTGTAATTTATAGTGGCTCCATTTTTATTAAACTTGGTGATTTCTTTCTCATAACAATAATTTTGAGACAGAGTGAGTATTTGTTTATATGGTGTTTAAAAATAACATTAATTAGTTTATTTAATGTTGTGTTCTTAATTTTAAGATTTTGAGATGTTTGTTTAATTGATTAGTAATAAGAGTTTTATGTGTTCTATGTTTTAGTTTTAAAATTTTTGATTGCATTTAATAGAGAGAGAGTGTTCTATTAACTAACACAATAATTAGATGTGGCAAAATGTGCCAAAAATAAAAAAGATGTGCGAAATTGTCACATTTTTAAAAGACTTTGGCATATTTAGCCCCGTCATTTTTTTTAAATGAGCACATATAGCCGATTGAAAACTTAAATGGGCACTATGATGACACGTTTTTTTTCTCAATTGTAGAAACATTCGATCGTTTAAAGATTTTTTATATAATATATTTAAGTTTTTTAGTATATATAAAATACTACGTTTAGGGAATTTATTTTGTCGTTATATGTCTTTTATTAAACGAATTGTATAACGTGTCTTTTAGCTTTCTTCAGTGTTCGTTTATCGTGCCTTAGATTTAAGCGTCTTATCTTGCCGTTTTACCACATCTAACAATAATATTACAAAGTTGTATAGTAGAGTTTGTGAATAATCTTTTAAAAGTTATTAATGTTGAGATTAAATAAAAAAATAATATCTCTTTTTTTAGGAAATTATATCTAAAAAAGTTGTCAAAACTTGTCAGTGTTTTTTTATAAAATTTGGATGGGAATATTGTTAAGTTGTTAACTATTTCATGATTAAGGCAACATTGTTTAAAGTTTTGGCTCGAACCACATGAACAAACAGTGTAATTTGCTCTAAGATGCAATGTTTTGAAAACCGGGTTTATAATCGACCCGGTCGAGTCATCGGTCACCCCGGTTTTCCATTAAAAAAAATATAACCGGGTCAATCGGTTCGACCACCGGGTCAACCCGGGTCAATCGGTTCGACCACCGGGTCAACCCGGGTCAACCGGTTCAACCGCCAGGTCAACCCGGTTTTTATAAAAATATTTTGGAAAAAAACCAAACTCGGCCGGGTTTCAAGAACCGGGTTGACCCGGGTCACTTAAAACCCGACGGGTCAACCGGTTAACCCGGTTTTCAAAACCCGAGTTTTTACATTTTTTGGTCGGGTCCGTAACCGATTAACCCGCCGGTCTCTGCGGTTTCAAAACATTGCTAAGATGTATTAAGTTGTACCAACCTCAAGGTGGTCCTGCGTAAAAAGTAACTACTTATCCTACAAGTATCTTTCAAAATTATGTTAAGGGGTCGTTTGCTTTATTGCTAGGAATCGCAATGGGTATTGGATTTGATATGGGGTAGAATGACAATGGATATAAAAAAGTGTATCATTACGATTGTTTATGTTTGGTTGAGAAAATATGAAATAAAAAATTATATAGATATTTGAGTTTTGTAATGAAAAAGAGAATGACCCACAAAATGGATTTCATAGATACCAAATAGGTGAGTAATGAATCTATGACTATGATATACTCATTTCATTACCGGACCCACTAAACAAACACCTTGAATCGGAATGAAATCCATAGATCCATTTCGATAGTGCTCTACCAAACGCACCCTAAGTGTTATGTTAGGGCATGTTTGGTTTGTAGTTGGGTTTAGGATTAAGATTAGGATTTTAATTTGGATTTAGATTTGGATTTGAATTGTGTTAAAAGTTGTTTGTTTTGTATGTTAGGATATAAATTAAGGTTGAGATTTATATTTATTTTAGTTTTGAAATAATATAAATTAATGAAAGGCCCACAACAAGTACAAAAATTTATGGATATGATGAAGTGGACGGAAAAAAAAAGAAAAAAAAGAAAGTAGAATAGTGGTTTTGTAAGTTAAAGTATGCTTCTCTCATAGGATTTGTGTAGCCCCTCGAATATGGGGTTGACTCCCACTCTTAATCCCCATCTACTTCAACCAAACAACATTTTTTACTCTAACTCCCAATTCCGAATTCTACACCTCCATACCAAACGGGCCCTTAGTTAAAGAGATGGCCATGACAAAATAATACATAATAGAATATCTTGAATTATTTTATAGTTGACTTTGAACGAGCATGTTTGCCCGCGCGTTGCTGCGGGGAACCTTTTATTTTAACGTCAAACAGCAACACCAATCAATTTGTGATTACACTTGTAGATCAATACATGATAACCTGAGTAAATAGTTTAGAACGATTTTGTTTTTGTTACAATAGCATAACCCAAAAAGTTCATGAGCTCTTAAAAAGCATATCTGTAAATCAACATGATAAAGTAGAACATAAGAACAGACTTAGCACCGACCATTGACTTTGTTGTTGCAATTTATTGTGTGAAGGCTTTTCATTCTTGGTAAATCAATCAAAGCATATGCTCCTAAATCATTGTCGCATCCATGCCTTTGAGATGTCGTCACAATTTCTCTCGGTATCGGAAGAGCATTCATGTTCATGTCGAATAATACCAAGACCTCGTGATACGCTTGTGTAAAGCATTCCAAAAACAACACAACAATCGACCATAACATTTAAAACCAACAAAAGCATTTTTGGAAAAACAAATTTATGGTTACCACAATCATTAAAGCGGTTTAAAAACCGATTTTCAAAGGTCCACCAACATCACTGTGAGGTTAATACGGTTTGTTCAATACGGCGTTGTCTTAAAGCGCAAGAAGCGACCGACACATGCAATTGTATTCAAATTGACTATAACTAAAATTCACTAATACCTCATACAAACATATTTTCAAAGTATAATAAAACATGTAACAAATCTTATTTACCTTTAACTTTGACATCAAATAATATGAGATGCCCGCTTCCCATGCGTTGTCAATCGGGGCGTAAGGACAACATCGTTGTCGATCAACATACAAAACTGTTGTCCCGAATCACCTAAAAATAAAAATAAAATAAAATAGATGAACAATAATACTTTTAATAAAGGAAACACAAAAGAATCCAAAAAAATAGAGATCCTAGTTACCTTCTAAATCAAAGCGTTACAATGTCCATGTTCACGAAAGGTCTCGAAAATCTTTTTTCTCGATTTATAAGGACACATACTTGGTGGTGGTGTCCAATGTTACAACCAAACATCGGACACTCGTTATACAGCGGTGCCTCGTTATATATTGGCGCATAGCCATTAGCCATATCCCATTTTCCATATTGTTATTTGTTCCTTGCTCCTCCACGAATATAGCTACAACTCGTGTGCCGGCAAATCAGACGACTCTTGATCATTTAATCACAAACATACGGAAAGTGTGTTAGCTTAACCCAAATTGCAAATAAAAGACAAAGACATGACGGATGTTAGTATCTTAACTGACTCAAGACAAAACAACACCATTTGGCACAATAGGTTATCAAGTATCTAGTCGAAATAATGGAATGTAATTTTCATATAAGTGATTTTAGGAAATCTTGGTCCACCGAATTCATATAAATATCATATTTTATGTGTATTTCATCAGCAATGACAATATAACATTTAATGTATGACTTCATAACTTGAGAAAACTTTAAGCAAAACCAACAATCAAAATCATTTCATAAAAATAAAAATGATACTTTTGGGGTGTTTGAATTACATTACTTTTTAGTGGCTTAAGGTCATAAGTATATGCTTGAACTAAACAATCTCATAAGCGAAAAAGTGAGCTTATGAGCTTTACACAAATCAAATAGGCTCATAAGTCCGGAAAATAAGTTAATCCGGACACCCACACGTAACACGGTGTAGACTTCTACATATCATAGGCGCATTAAAGTAGTAGTCTTTATAGGACGATTAGTATATAAGGTCGTTTAGATCTTCAAATGTATGGTGTTATGATAATGACAAACTACTTTTTTCCAAAAGGTATTTCACCAGTTACTATTTCTAAATAAAACAAATTTATGTCCAAACCAACTACACAATTGTTGTTTACTCAATGACTAATACGGACAATTTTTTTGATGATATGTAGACAGAAATAAAAATAATAGTGTACCTTATTATTTGTTGCTATTACTTAACTGATGAGCAAGATAATCCAAACGCCCCTAAAGCAACATCCTTTTTGATGTTGAAAAATAATTTTATCACCTTTAAAATAAAAAAATAAAGGTCAAGTTCAACTATCAATTTATTTCCAGGAATAATTTTATCACTTTTGAAGTTGAAAAATAGTTAGTTTGACATAAATAGTCAAAAACACGGAAAGAATTATTGAACAAATTAGATATATTACCAAAGGAGCAAATTAAAAGATGCGTGTAGATCTACGTTGAAAAGTGATTTCAAGGTCCGATTCCTAGAAAATGAGTACATACAATCAATTATCATTCCTTTATCTGTGCTACCAGGTAAAGGAAATCGCAAAAGCATGAACATGATATTAGAAGGTTGTGAAATATACCATATAAAATGGCAAACCAAATTGAGTCGAATGGTATCCAAGAACTTACTCCCAGTTCAAACAATCAAAAGCTTTACATGTATACCTTGAAGACTATCAATGTTAAATTCCAATGTAAAAAGGGTGATTCAATTACCATTTATTTAGGTGGTGCAGCTTTTTCTCGACGATACTTGCAAGTGGACAATTGACTAAAGAGGATACACCCGCATGGTCGCAATTATAATAAGGTGCCTTGCCAAGATATCAGTGATCTCACCTTTATCGATTCCACTCAGGCGCATCACAGGCCACACGTGCACACCTTTCAAATTCAATATATTTTTTATCACTGGTGCAACAACGCCCCCTCATATTCTAACCCGTCTCACCTCTATCAGTCCATCCCTCTCCTTCCTCTTCCCTCCCTTCCCTACCTTTTCCACCAGTTTCACACAACAACAATTCCAGTTAACACATATCCAATATCAGTGTGTACATGTGTGTACGTGTATGAGTGTCGATGATATTACCTTTGAGATGAAGGGGACCGTGATTCTAATGTATGGCATCAACTTGAGTAACACTTGAATTGTGATGTTTTTCGATCATCCATAATGGTTCTTCTGTTACTCGGAAACATAATATTTTGTGAAGTTAGGAATCTAAATAAATAACATTGTAGAAACTTACACGCGCCAAACCCTTGCACACTCAAAATCTTCTCAAACTCTAGGATTTCATTCCATTGATATGTTGCAATCAAGTTCTGTCATTGCCGAGATTTCTGGATCTTTTTTGTAACTGCAGCATATAGTTGGAAATCACAAAGATTGATATAAAAGTTCCAAGAGACCAAAAACAAAATCCACGACCCTTGAAACACATACCGGAAACATGGATTCAACTTTTACCGCAAACCACAACCCGAAACCCGTGAAACATAACCTGCAATTCCAGTATGTGTTCATCTTGATTAAAAGAAGTTTAAAAACATGGTGAAACATTCTTACATGTTTAACGGTGTCAGCTTATCGACGAAAACTAAAACATAAACAATGTTATTTAATGTGAATTAAGAAAGTGCCAAGCCACTTATCCCTAAAAAGATAACGGGTTAAATGGGTGTCTGGTCTGGTTTTTCTTAAATCCATGGCTGTAAAGAGGAGCTCCATTATGGAAAACGTATATAAGTTACTCAGTTTTTTTTGCATACTTGACACACTAATTACTTTTAAATAATTGTACCTCTTTTCATGCAAGAAGGGCATTTGTTTCGTTTTATGCTCTCACCTTTGGCCATGGTAATTTGACACATTTGCCATGATACCATCTTTTACATATGTCACATCGTATCCAGAACTTCTTGAACCTACTTATGCGTACCTATATGTATATCCTACATAAATAATCAGATAACCATTGTGAAAAAAGCAATCCAACATATCTAAATCTACATAAAATATACCCCAGATAAAACAACAAGTGAATCTTTACATAATCAAAAGTTACAATTAACCCAAAGACCAATTAATTAAAACTACAAAAGTTTTTAAACATCGACATAAACAATCCACAAATCCAAACACATACACATATGCAAAACATACAAAGATTACAAGTTACTCAATTATCAAGCTTCCAAATTTAATAAATCCCACATCACAGTTGACCGAAAAGTAAATAAAAACAAACTGTTTGGAACTTAATTTCAATCGACCCTAGTTATTAAAATTTGTTTTCAATCGAACAATGTATAAGCGATACGTAGCAGTATAACCGACTATGATCATTACCGAGCCCTTGATATTGTCTACACGACTTACATGGATTGCGCTTTCTTCGATAGGTGTGTTTTGGTTTGTATCGACATATGAAGCAATCTGCACATCGATCGACAACCGTCACCATGGCACCGCACAAACACACCCACATTCCCATAAAACTCATACAAACTAAACACAAAGCAATTGATTTAATAATTGAACATTCGAAAGTGGTGTGATGAACCTAATGTATTTTGAGGAATTTTACTTCCTCGATCATAACAATAAGAAAAACATCGCTTATTCGGTATTAAACCCGAATCACAACATAGAAGTACTCAATGGATGACCCATTAAAGGTTGATCGATTCAAGTTGTCCAACATTATTTACCAAATTCTTATAATGCATATTATCAAATTTATATGTTGTCACCAACTCTAATGAGTTAAGACACCGCCAGCTATTGACATTGGGACATGAGGTTTTCAAGCTTGTGGCTAGAGGTGTATCAAAGTTCGGATACTGGTGACCGCCCTTTGAAGTTAAATAAGCGGTTTCAAATGAGAAGACACGTTAACTCTTCACTAATCGGATATGTAAAATACACGCTACTTACCAATCTCTTCAAGTAGTGAAATCAAAAGGGCAAATGCACATGTCCTCTCCTCCAAAGAATCGCTACTGTGAAATATCACCATTAAATCAAACATTGTAACATAAAGATTCGAGCTTTATGGAATGTAAAATATTTTAGCTACAAAATTACACATTTAAGCCAAGTCCATATACTTGATTGTAAGCAACCTTGCAATGAAGCAAGACACTACCGACCTAGCCATATGTCACGAATACTAAACATCTCCACTTCCTTGTTGGTCGGTCATATACCCTTCACACTCTAAGCATTTCTCAAAAGCAAAACCAAAACTCAAGTCACTATTTTATCTCTTTTGTGTGTGAACCAACAACAAAAAGTCATGTATTTGAATATTTTTAGATGTCTCATCTTTTTGTGTTACCTACCCAAACCCGCCATCTCATGTGCCAAAGTAAAATGGTTTGAAAAATCCAAAAACTCATTAAAACATTACATCAAACACCTTATATACATTAACAATAAAATTTGTAAAAATTATGTGTATACCTTTGTATAACCATCAATAGCAGCACCTAATCGATTCTTCTTAAAATATAAATTCACATTTTGCTGAACCTATTTTGATTGAACTTTCACACCTTTAACCATTAACCTGCAATTCACAATTCAGACAAAAAAAATCCGAAACAGGGTTTCAAAATTTCAATTAATTGATGGGTCTTTGGATTTGTGTTGTCGTGTGTGCGTTTTGTGGGTTTTGATGATGAAATTAGTTTCTATTTTTTGGTTAAGAGGTTCTTCTTAGGGTGGCGATGAGAAGAATGAGGCTGTGGAATTTTCTAGCAGCTAATAGAAATTTGGAGAAGATAAAAAGAGAGGCGGTGATTTATATGTATTATACATATACTTTTTATATGTAATGTATGAATATTGTGAACAGTAAAACTTGCAACACCCAATAGCCAATGTTAAGGTGCCATAATTTTTGGATACTGCAGCTTCTATAGGGCCAATCAAATGATGCCAACAATGCGTGTATACACTTTTTATACACCCCAACTCCTAATAGTATATATATATATATATATATATATATATATATATATATATATATATATATATATATATATATATATATATATATATATATATATATATATATATATATATATATATATATAATATGAAACTTGATGAGGTTGTGATGCCATCCCATTGGCATGTGAGATCATAAATAGATACTAACATTTGCTAAATTTTGACTCATGGGATTCCATATTTTACATGTAGTTTAATTACATTATACTTCTTCAATTAACATTGATAAAATTCTTCTATTAACATTCGTAACATGTGAATTTTTATATATATATATATATATATAGGGTAAAGTTAAAATAAAAGACAAATATCCTAAAAAAAATAAAAGATTTTTTCTTTTCTTTTAATTCTTCAAAAATTCCAAAAACATTTCACAAGATCGGGTATATTGGTGCATAAAACTTTTGTGAAAACATTTTTTATAATTTTGTGTTTTGATATATGTTTTTTAATGCACAAAAAACAAATTTTAATGAGCAAAAAAATTTTGATGCACAAAATTTTCAACTTGTTTTAGTTAGTTGTGCAATGTTATTTTGATGAAAAAAGTCAAAAAAAGTTTAAAATAACATTGCACATCGATTGAGAAGGTTTTTATTTTGAGAAGATTGAGAAGGTTTTGAAAAACGATAGATTTTTAACTTTGATTCATGTTTCTCAAGCGTAAAACTCATTTTAATGTGATTAAAATTCAAAATGTGTAAAAAAAATTTGAATCAGTGTTAAAAATCTCACGATTTTGCGATATATGTAGAATATTGAATCATCTGTACAAAGCTAAGGAATCATCATCATAACTCGATTTTAACAATGATTTGTGAATCAAATTTGTGATTTATAGATTCGATTCACCATAAAATGATGTTTACTTGTGAATCAAATCAAAAAGATGAATCAATTTGCTCAAACGAAAATTTCTCAATATTCTTAAAATAAAACCTTCTCAATGGAACCGGAACCTATATATATATATATATATATATATATATATATATATATATATATATATATATATATATATATATATATATATATACTAAGTTAAGCCGCCCAATGGGTGGTATGACTTATAATTATTTGTTTTTGTTTTTGTTAGCTGGAATTCATTTTTTAAAATTGTCAAACAATATTGGAAAACAATTGTTTCTTTAGTTTTTAGTTGTTTTTTTTTTGTTTTTTTTTTGTCTTTTTTTTTTTTTTTCCCACAAAATTATAATTACATAATGGTTTTAGAGAGATGGAGATATATGTTTTACCTTTGTATATAAAGTGTCCGGTGTGTTCTTAAGATAGATGTTTGCGAATGCAATTTTCGGCATTTATTGAAATGCATTTATTAAATTGCATTTACAACATTAACATCCATATTGCAAGCTACTTTTTTACTTTACAACAGGAAATAGTATTTTATTTTTCTTAATTCTAAACACCGCACACTACTTATGTGTATTTAAGAGGTGTTTGGTTTAGCTAATTTAAGAACATTTATTTATATTAAAAATAGAAGCTATAAATTATGATGCACTGGTTTTTGCTTGTATAAATGTTATCCTTATGTACTCATCAGTATGATGCGACCCCAACCGAATCATGCCCAATACGCGACAGGAGCCATTTAGCCTTTTGTAAATAATAGCGATTTAGGATGGTGTAAACAGTTAAATACATGTTTACTACCTTTGTCCCATTTAACTCTTTCAAATTTCAACTAACTTGCAAATTTCTGATTTAAGCAAAAGATTCATTTAAATAATTTTTTAGTAGTTTGCTCTAACTCTCCAAATATCCTGCAACAACTCAGTTATGATTTAAGACAAAATTCTTCATCCTATTATAAAGCTACAAATTTTTTACATTCCCTATATAATATGTTCCTTTTTGTTGCTTTATAACGCACCTATTGCATTGCTTGAAAATATGAAGCTAGCACTTAAATACATCTTTATTTTAAGTTTCCTAATCTACTGAAATTGAATTTACAATACTTCTTTCCGCTTTGTATTTGCACATGGATATCATGGAGCACATGCAAGTGGCCAACTAAATGATGTACTTAAACTTATCACACAATAATCAAATGATTCTTACCTGTAGCGAGATGCACCATATGGTTCAGTACCAACCTCAACGTTCTTTTACGACTGATGAGTGTCTAAATACTCATCAGTTTTGTACAATATAAATGCAAAATCATCGAAAACACTCGAAACACATCAAAATGATCAAAATATCACAAATCAGTGTTTTATGTGTTTTAAATTCAAAAATATCAAAATCGATGAAAAACATATCAAATTTGCAAAATTGCGCCAAATTCCCCCCAGTTTCAAAATTGTCAAAATATTCCTCGAGCACATAATTTCAAAAGTAAAGTCACCAAAGGTCCTTTTAAAATCAAAACTTGTCAAATTTAGTCCTTTGGTGAAAAATTATCAAAAGTTTGAGAAATTACAAGTTTAGTCCTTCAACTTTCAAAATTGGCGTAAGTGGCCCCTGAAAATTGCAAATGGCAACATTGGTCCTTATACTTTCCGAGAGTGTCACTTTGGTCCCTTGAAACAAGTTTGAGATGTTGGCGACTTAGGTCCCTACAATTTCAGATTTTACATATTAAGTCCTTGGAGTTCTAAACCCTTTTTAACCAACTTTGACCCTTTTCACATTTTGGACCCCGCCAATTGAATTGTGAACCCCCCCCATTATACACCCTGCTTGGTCAATCCTGGTCAATTCCCTCAAGCCCGCCAAAAGTCTTCACCTTCTCCACTTGGTCTGCAACTCAGAACCTCCCATCCCCCCTCCTCCATTTTCACTCAAACCTGTTCCCCACTCCACAACTACCCTCCAAACCTCATTAATTGCACCCCCAACCCCTTACTCAACCTCCAATTGGCAGATAATCATTTGGCGCCAAAATCAAGTTTAAACGGCTGAGATTGATCCTAGCCATCCAATGGCTAGAAATTGTCGATTCACCTGCAGGAGAGAGACAAAGAGATGGGATATAAAAAAGAGAGCAAAGAGAAGAAAAAGGGAGTAGAATTTTTAGTTGTAATTTACTTCTATGTCGTTTTTAATAATAATGTATTAGTTTTCTTTAAAATTTGTAATATTTTGTTCCTAAGTACTGAAATCAAGTCACCTTTGCAGTTTATTAAAGTCTTAATCCTTAAATCCAAGTTTCATCTCATTTCATCTTTTTATGTTAACTGTTGAGAATTTTAGTTTCCATATCATAACTTCAAGCTTCATATAGCTTATTTTTAAGTTTATATAAGCTTAGATAAGCTTTTTATAGCTTTTCATAAGTTTATAATCAAGTTCCAATTCATTTTGTAACTGGGTCAACAAAAGTCAACTGGATGTTCAAATGGCAATGGAGTTGAAAATGGGTTGATGCAGAGGTATAATGGGTTGCTTTGGATTGATTTGGGTTGGTTTGTATTAGGTAGTGGTCCCTTGGTTCACATTTTGCTAGCCATTGTGGCTATGGATCACTTGTAAGTTATTTTATAGTTTCTTATGCATGTTCTGTCTTTGTAGTTAGAATAAGCTTAATCCTGTTTGATTAGCTGTACTTAGGTTATTAGAACTTAGATTGATCATTAAAGTATGCTGGATCAGTGAATTGCTCCTTAAAACTTCACATCAGTGGGTTAAAGGAGTGTTTGGAATTGTAGTTTACACTGCCCTTAAGGCTTGTTTAGTGATAGCTATCTGTTTGTTCTTGTTTCTCAAGCTCATTTGAGCACATTTCAATCTTAGTTTATGTCTGTAAAACCACAAAAGTCAAAAACCTTACCATTTGAATCCAACAGGCCACTGTTGGATTTTTAAAAAGAGCAAGTCATCATTTTGTGTTTAGAAGTCATAAAAAAGGGTTGTTATAGCTTCATTCCATCATAATACTTCATTATCAACCATAAAATTAGATCCAAACTTCATAAAAGTCAAACTGGTAACTGGTTTCAAAAAGTCAAAATTGTCAAAATTTGGATTTGTGCAAAACTTGCAGAAGTCACATAGGTTTTATTAAAGATATTTAGGTTCTGATTTTTGGTCTCCAAGTAGTCTACCAGGTGGTCTCTTAGACCTAATATCTATTTTTGGCTAAAGCTTCTTTGATAAGCTGCTGCATAAGCTCAAAGTGAGCCTCATATCCCCTGCTCAATGAACTCAGTGAACACTGAGTTTTACTCAGTTTTTGCATCAGCTGCACAGAGCTTAAAAGAGCTCACCATGGTCTGAATTTTTGTGCAATTGTTCTCACCCAGGTCCTCTCCAAGTTCCAAATCAAAGTTTTCAGTTTGAGCTTATTGATAAGCTTGTGCATGTGATTACAGTTGGTACCCAAAGCTATTTAAGTTTATAAAATCAAATATATCAAATCTGTTGAAAATTGTGATTCTGTTGGTCTAGCTTGTTAAAACTCATTGCATTTTAGTTAAATTAGCTTATTGCAGCTTGTGTACTAGTTTGGTAGCTTTTGGTGAGCTTTTGGCTTATCAAGTGCTTATTTCCATAAGCACTTCCATAGCAGATCCTAAATCCTCCACACAAGCACTTGTTTTCTCATTTTCTTAGCTTCCTAATATTATTTTAAGCATTTCCTGAATTTTTCAGATTTTTCCTAGCTTATTTGGTATTTTTCTGCATTTTATCTAGTTTTTAAGCATTTTTAAATAGTATTTAATACAAAAAATTAAGAAAAAGTTCAAAAAAATAATTTTTCAATTTTATTAAGTTTAGATAAATATAAAAAGCCAAAAAAGTATTTTTCTAGATTTTTCTTAGTTAAATTTGTATTTTCTAGCATTTTATTTAGTTTTAAATAGTTTTAAATTAATAATAAATATATAAAAAGTCTAAAAAATATATTTTCAGTTTTAAAATTAGTTTTATCATATTTTAGATTTTTCTAAGTTTTAATTTTATTTTTCTAGTCTTATTTCATATTTTCTTTTATTTTAGAGTATTATTAAATAGTTTAAAATAGTTTTAATTAATAATAATTAATTAATTAGTCGTAAAAATAATTTTCTTTTTCTATATATTTTGTTTTATCATTAGGATTGTAAAATGTATTCCTCATATTTTAGGACTTTATTTCTTAAGTTTCACGTTTTATTTGTACGTTACGTAGTTTTTAATTTAAACGTACGTTTTAGGTTTTAAACGTTCATCACTTTAAATATAGTGATAGCGTTTATTTAATAGATTTTATCTTTTTAATCTCCTTTAATTTTCATTTTAACCCTTGTAGTTTATGTCCTTTTCCTTAGTTATAATCATTCCCATATCCTTTTCCCGTTCAGATTCCTCGATCACTATTCGTGAGATAATCCATTGCATAGCTCGCTGGGACATAACGACCCGGGGAGACTCTATACTCCTCTGATCTTCATTGCATTCGTGTTTGAGCGGTTTAAGGCGATTACGGTCTCGCCATTCACAAGTGGCGAGCTTGAGTGATTTAGCTGACTGCTCACAAGATCAAATTTTTGGCGCCTTCCGGAGTCAGGCTATTTGTCTTACGCCTAGCAGATTAGTTGTTTGAATCCTCACTCATTTGTTTATATCATCCATTTCGTATATATATATCCATATTTTCTTCTAAAAATCCAAAACCCAAAATGACCAAAAACGATAAAACACAAAAATATTTTCTCTTTTGTTTCTATATATGTATCAAATAATAAAATACAAAAGAATCGTCGTTTTCTTAATAATTAACAACTTAAAGATTACCACCGCAAACCAAGGCAAAGGTACTACCTAACGGGGTGCGACCATAATAAGTTCCCGAACCAAAGATATAAAACTTGCCTTTGTGTCCTCGTGATTGGTGTACCTTTTCAAAGAAGCCATTCATCTTGGATTATTGGTTGTTCATCGTTGTTTTGCCTCGATCTTGTGTTAATTGATTTTGTTGTGATATCGACGTTTCGAACCGTAAAACCCAAAAGATTCTTCTCACCCCATTTTTATAAAACGTCTTCATAATTCTCATTCTCATCCGAAATATTTTCATAATTCCATTTCTCTCCTTAACTCGAGAGTTCTTAGAGTTATCTCTAGTGCATGCGCACTCGCTCTTCTAGATCATTGAGTCCTTTGCGTGATCTAGCAAAATTCCAAGAAGACGCTCGAGGCGCATCGCCCAAATAGTCGAACCCGAGATTCGTACTATTTCGAGCAACAAGATGGCGCATTTAACGTACCATGGCGAAATGCTCCGGCACCCACCGAGGGTTATGGAGATGCCATCGTCTTACCCGGTAATCAATTCGATCACTTCATTGAAGACACATTTAATCCAACTTGTGTCACGAATCAATTCCGCGGGTCGATCGAGAAGACCCGTATGCACATTCGCTTGGTTCAACCATTTGACATCAACTCTCAATTACAAAGATGTGCCACAACAGTGATCAAATTGATGCTATTTCCGTTCTCACTTGCGGGGCAGCCGAGATTTGGTGAAAAGAACCTCGATCCATCGAAACTTGGGAGGATCTTGTCCAAAAGTTTGTCAATTATTTCTTCCTCCATCAAAGACGACTAATCTTAAAATGAAATTTGATTTCGTCAAAATTTCGATGAAAATTTTGGAGGCATGGGAGAGATTCAAAGATCTCCTCAGAAATGCCCCATCATGAATTCACGAGCTTCAACAAGTTAATATCTTTTACAATGGGTTGAACGGTAATGATCAAGATTCTTTGAACGCATCCGCTGGTGGCAATATCTTGAATCGAAACCTAAAGATGTGCTTGAAATTTGCGAGTAAATCAAAGTTCCTATTTCTAACAAAGTCAATGTTCAACACTGCTTCTTCATCCGGTAACTCTTCCGAGTTAGCCGCTAGTTAACGCTTCTAACGGACATCATCCATTGTATGATAAAAGAGGTAAAGGAAATCAAAAGCGAAATTCATAAGCCCGAACCAACAAAGCCAAACAAGGTGTATGAAACTTGTAGTGGTCCTCATGCGTATTATGATTGTCAAGCAACCGATGCTTCCTTTTACCAAGCTCCCGTAGCTTCGTAAACCACAATCAATACCGACCACAGTGATCCTCACTACTGCACCTAGCGGTATGACACCACCGGTTTTCCTCTGCAAAACCATGGCAATCAAAACCATGGCAATCAAAATCGCTTTGTTCCGAATCAAGGGCAAAATTTCAATAACCTCCAAATTTAAATCAAAACCGAACAATTTCAACCAACCTCACCCATATCAAGCTCCTAATCATCAAAGTTATCAACCACCTCCTCAAGCTCCCATGCCAAATGACTTCATGAAAATGACCGAGGCAAACATGCTCTATGCAAACTCGGATCAATAACATGAGAGGTGAGCTAAAAGGGAAATTGATACCACATTATCTCGGCAGACAAATGAGTTAAAGAATATGATGAGCGCTTTCATGAACATGAATATGAACAAAGCTTCACCATCTTCCGGAGGACTCCCAAGCAATACAGCTACCAATCCAAATGCCGAGTTGAAAGTCGTCACCACTGTGAGTGGTAAGACGCACAATGGACCCACGACTCCTATGCCCCTCCTCCCGTGGCATTTAGTCAAGTTACCAAGGAGACAACGGACAAGGTGCATTATTCAAGCCCACGGCACCATGACACGTCCCACCTTCTAGTCCAAGCTTTAAGTTCGAACCCGATGTTCAAGAAAATCCTGAGCCGAAAACACTTCCATCCCGGCTCAAAAGTCTAGTCGACTTCCTTACCCATCAAGAATGAATGATGAGAAGCTCAAAGACAAAACAAAGAGCAAATGGAGAAGTTTTTCCAAATCTTCAATGAGCTTCACTTTGATATAAGCTTCGTTGATGCTCTCGCTCTAATGCCTAAATTTGCATCCACGCTTAAAGGCTTACTCACCAACAAAGATAAGCTATCGAGATGGCTAAACTCCTCTCAACGAGCAATGCTCAGCCCATTCTTAATAAGCTTCCCGAAAGCTTGAAGACCCCGCCGTTCTTAATCCCGTGTGATTTCTTGGGGATGTTTCAATGCTCGCCTTGGCCGATCTTGGCGCTAGCATTAACCTCATGCCACTCTCGATGGAAGAAACCGCTCTTCCCGAACTTTCATCCACTCGTATGACACTCGAGCTAGCGGATCGCACTGCAACTCGTCCACTTGGGATAGCCGAGGATGTCGTGATGAAAGTGGGAAAGTTTCACTTTCATGCCGACTTTGTTGTAGTAGACTTGATGCGGATCCTAGAGTTCCCTTATCTTAGGGAGAGCTTTCTTGAACGCAGTCGTGCTCGATCGATGTGTTTGCGGAAGAGTTGACTATTCTGGTTGACAACGAAGAGCTCACGTTAAATATAAACCGAACTCCAAACCTCTCGTACAAACAGAGTGTTGCTACAATTGATCAAAAATCGAAAGAATCAATGCAACACTCTCAAATTTCACGGTTAAGAGTGTTCACCAAAACGCGTCCGAGCTCAAAGCTTGAAAATTACCTGGTTCAAACAAATGGTTTGAAAGTTGTACCGTGGAAGTCAAGAGTGTTCTTGATGATGATGACGATGATCTAGAATCGGAGACTTCATCGGAAGTGGTGGAAACTGCTAGCTCTAAGAGCACACCACTTGTCCCACCTCCGGCATCGCTTGTCGCATCGAGATTGTTAAGTCGTGGATGAAACCAAACTCTCTTGGTTTCATCCGAGTTAGATGATGATGTTTGTGATCCAATGGAGACATTCTTCCCATTGATGAATTGCTAAAATGATCCATCATCTTCTAGTCTTATTCCGACTCTTCCATTCCTTCTCTCACCGATGAGGAAGAGGACAACTTTGGAATGAAGTCGATGCATTTCTAAGTGATGAGTCAATTCCTACGGAATTGATAACACTTACCTTGATCCGGAGGGAGACATCCTTTTCGGAAAGTTTGTTGATTGAAGAATCATTTCCACCCTCCCTCCCGGACATCTTCTTGACAATCACCATCTAAGCTTCAAGTTTAAGCTTAAAAATGTCAAACCGTGATTTGCTTCTCTCGTGTTGAAGAATGGACATGCATTCTCATATCGCCTTTATTCCATTCTTCACGATGGTGTGGTTGCTCTTTCCTTTCTCTTTCGGAACGAGGACACCATCTTTGACCCCGTATCATCCCTTATAGTTTCTACTATTAACAATACCGCGGTTGTGTCTCGTCGGTGTGGAACTTTCGATGTTCATACGCTTGTTAACACCGTGAACGTAAGTCCGACCGAGATTGGTTTTCCACGTTACTTTCCCCATGAACAAATGAACCGGGTCGAGTCAAGCTAGCGACTCGGGAATCAAAAATAGAGCATGCAATATGGGTTTTCACCCATATTTACGTCTTCTCACCTCTTTCTACCACCCTAGTGTGGGGTTGCCCACATGTTAAAAAAAAAAAAAAAAAAAAAACCTTTCTAAATAATGGCCGTAGTATTTCCCTTTACGTTTTTTGTTTCGCATAACCACGGTACTTGGAATATTGAGGCAATATTCATTTCTAAGTGTGGGGGAATTCTCACGAATTTTATCATATAATTGTACCAATTCCCGCTTTTGGCCAAAATTTTTTTGGAGTAAGTGTTCTATACTTACTCATCTTGGTTATCGATCCGCCATGTTTGATAAACTAAAGGATTGGCTAATCCAGAGCAAACGGCTCTTGGTAAAGATTTCTCAAATCCGCTTATATGGCTTGCAATTTGCCCAAAATTGTATGGTTCTCAACTCACCATATCCTAAAAAGTGAAGAGTTGGCTAGCCCGCAAGATTATGGCTTGTGGTAAAGGCGATGGAAAACCATAATTGGTATTCACTCACCAAAGATAATATTGATAATTTATCTAAGAGTTGGCTAGTCCGTAAGGTACGGCTTCCGTAAAGACAAAATCAAACCGTTGAAAGCTAGTGGTTTGCTCAAAATCACATGGTTATCGGTGTACCATGGTTCTTACTTGAACTCGAAACATTTGGCTACTCCGAAGTAATGGCTTTTGGTAAAGAGATTAAAATCCATTATGTTTTCTCAAATCATTGCTAGGGACTAGCAATATCTCGATGTGGGGGATTGATGAGTGTCTAAATACTCACCGCTTTTGTACAATATAAACCGCAAAATCATCCGAAAACACTCGAAACACATCAAAATGATCAAAATATCACAAATCGTGTTTTATGTGTTTTAAATTCAAAAATATCAAAATCGATGAAAACATATCAAATTTGCAAAATTGCGTTTCACCCCCAAGTTTCAAAATTGTCAAAACAACCCTCGAGCACATAATTTCAAAAGTAAAGTCACCAAAGGTCCTTTTAAAATCAAAACTTGTCAAATTTAGTCCTTTGGTGAAAAATTATCAAAAGTTTGAGAAATTACAAGTTTAGTCCTTCAACTTTCAAATTGGCGAAATGGCCCTGAAAATTGCAAAATGGCAACATTGGTCCTTATACTTTCTCGAGAGTGTCACTTTTGGTCCCTTGAAACAAGTTTGAGATGTTGGCTTTAGGTCCCTACAATTTCAGATTTACATATTAAGTCCTTGGAGTTCTAAACCCTTTTTAACCAACTTTGACCCTTTTCACATTTTGGACCCCCTGCCAATTGAATTGTGAACCCCCCCCATTATACACCCTGCTTGGTCAATCCTGGTCAATTCCCTCAAGCCCGCCAAAAGTCTTCACCTTCTCCACTGGTCCGCAACTCGTAACCTCCCATCCCTCCTCCATTTTCACTCAAACCTGTTCCCCACTCCACAACTACCCTCCAAACCTCATTAATTGCACCCCCAACCCCTTACTCAACCTCCAATTGGCAGATAATCATTTGGCGCCAAAATCAAGTTTAAACGGCTGAGATTGATCCTAGCCATCCAATGGCTAGGAAATTGTTGGGATTCACTCAGAGGAGAGAGACAAAGAGATGGGATATAAAAAAGAGAGCAAAGAGAAGAAAAGGAGTAGAATTTTAGTTGTAATTTACTTCTATGTCGTTTTAATAATAATGTATTAGTTTTCTTTAAAATTTGTAATATTTTGTTCTAAATCAAATCAAGTCACCTTTGCGCTTTATTAAAGTCTTAATCCTTAAATCCAAGTTTCATCTCATTTCATCTTTTTATGTTAACTGTTGAGAATTTTAGTTTCATATCATAACTTCAAGCTTCATATAGCTTATTTTAAGTTTATATAAGCTTAGATAAGCTTTTATAGCTTTTCATAAGTTTATAATCAAGTTCCAATTCATTTTGTAACGGGTCAACAAAAGTCAACTCGGATGTTCAAATGGCAATGGAGTTGAAAATGGGTTGATGCAGAGGTATAATGGGTTGCTTTGGATTGATTTGGGTTGGTTTGTATTAGGTAGTGGTCCCTTGGTTCACATTTTGCTAGCCATTGTGGCTATGGATCACTTGTGTTATTTTATAGTTTCTTATGCATGTTCTGCCTTTGTAGTTAGAATAAGCTTAACTCGCTTTGATTAATGTACTTAGGTTATTAGAACTTAGATTGATCATTAAAGTATGCCGGATCGATGAATCGCTCCTTAAAACTTCACATCAGCCGGGTTAAAGGTGTTTGGATTGTAGTTTACTGCGCCCTTAAGGCTTGTTTAGTGATAGCTATCTGTTTGTTCTTGTTTCTCAAGCTCATTTGAGCACATTTCAATCTTAGTTTATGTCTGTAAAACCACAAAAGTCAAAAACCTTACCATTTGAATCCAACAGGCCACTGTTGGATTTTTAAAAAGAGCAAGTCATCATTTTGTGTTTAGAAGTCATAAAAAAGGGTTGTTATAGCTTCATTCCATCATAATACTTCATTATCAACCATAAAATTAGATCCAAACTTCATAAAAGTCAAACTGGTAACTGGTTTCAAAAAGTCAAAATTGTCAAAATTGGATTTGTCGCAAAACTTGCAAGTCACATAGGTTTTATTAAAGATATTTAGGTTCTGATTTTGGTCTCCAAGTAGTCTACTGGTGGTCTCTTAGACCTAATATCTATTTTTGGCTAAAGCTTCTTTGATAAGTCACGATAAGCTCAAAGTGAGCCTCATATCCCCGCTCAATGAACTCGGTGAACACCGAGTTTTACTCGCTTTTGCATCACCGCATGAGCTTAAAAGAGCTCACCATGGTCTGAATTTTGTGCAATTGTTCTCACCTGTGTCCTCTCCAAGTTCCAAATCAAAGTTTTCGGTTGAGCTTATTGATAAGCTTGTGCATGTGATTACAATGGTACCCAAAGCTATTTAAGTTTATAAAATCAAATATATCAAATCTGTTGAAAATTGTGATTCTGTTGGTCTAGCTTGTTAAAACTCATTGCATTTTAGTTAAATTAGCTTATTGCGACTTGTGTACTAGTTTGGTAGCTTTTGGTGAGCTTTTGGCTTATCAAGTGCTTATTTCCATAAGCACTTCCATAGTGCATCCTAAATCCTCCACACAAGCACTTGTTTTCTCATTTTCTTAGCTTCCTAATATTATTTTAAGCATTTCCTGAATTTTTCAGATTTTTCCTAGCTTATTTGGTATTTTTCTGCATTTTATCTAGTTTTTAAGCATTTTTAAATAGTATTTAATACAAAAAATTAAGAAAAAAGTTCAAAAAAAATAATTTTTCAATTTTATTAAGTTTAGATAAATATAAAAAGCCAAAAAAGTATTTTTCTAGATTTTTCTTAGTTAAATTTGTATTTTCTAGCATTTTAATTAGTTTTAAATAGTTTTAAATTAATAATAAATATATAAAAAGTCTAAAAAATATATTTTCAGTTTTAAAATTAGTTTTATCATATTTTAGATTTTTCTAAGTTTTAATTTTATTTTTCTAGTCTTATTTCATATTTTCTTTTATTTTAGAGTATTATTAAATAGTTTAAAATAGTTTTTAATTAATAATAATTAATTAATTAGTCGTAAAAATAATTTTCTTTTTCTATATATTTTGTTTTATCATTAGGATTGTAAAAATGTATTCCTCATATTTTTAGGACTTTTATTTCTTAAGTTTCACGTTTTTATTTGTATGTTACGTAGTTTTTAATTTAAACGTACGTTTTAGGTTTTAAACGTTCATCACTTTAAATATAGTGATAGCGTTTATTTAATAAATTTTATCTTTTTAATCTCCTTTAATTTTCATTTTAACCCTTGTAGTTTATGTCCTTTTCCTTAGTTATAATCATTCCCATATCCTTTTCCCGTTCAGATTCCTCGATCACTATTCGTGAGATAATCCATTGCATAGCTCACCGACATAACGACCGGGGAGACCCTATACTCCCGGATCTTCATTGCATTCGTGTTTGAGCAGTTTTAAGTCGATTACGATCCGCCATTCACGGTGGCGTGCTTGAGTGATTTAGCTTGACTCTTGCTCACAGCATCAACGACTGGATCTTGGTAGAAGTTTTGATAAGAAATTTTTTTATTTCTGAATCTTATTGTTTTTAAAAAGGTCACTTTGCGAAATATAAAACATACCTTTACGAAATGCTTGGACAAAGAAAACCCCTTTTTCATAACTTTATCAGTAGGGACCAGATTTGCATTAAATGCACCATGTATAGACTGGAAACGGAACCGTATCATAAGTAGAGTTTGAATCTGTGTGAAAAAAACATTAATGTTTACCATGAGACAACTAAAAGAGTTTTTGGAGATCATACTCTGAACAGTTGCACCTTACAACTAAATATGAAATGTACAACTATTAAAACATATAAAAAGGGTGGACATTCCACAGGTGGATGGATTACTATTTGGTTGATGTAAATCTGTGTTCTCTGGAAGCACATTTGTAAGGTGTCAATGGACAATGAGAATTTTCTATTATATAAGTCAAGTCAACTTTTCATGTTAAACATTATGTGAATTAGCTCAAATACGATAACGGTGTAGTGCTGCTACTTGTGATCACTTTTATCACCCAAAATGTGTAGCAAAGCTGCTACACGAGGACAATGAATTTGAACCACAAGTCCTTGAAAAAAAGATTGATGGGGATCCTTTCATTTGTCCCGCTTCACAAATGTGTCAGTCTGAAGCAAACAGAAAATGAAGAGGTGAAAGATTTCCAATTTGCAGATAGAGTCGGGATTTTCGGTCCGAGCACAACAATGACGCATGTAATGATGCAAGTCACCACCATACTAAGTTTACACCTTCCTTTGCCCGAATCTTGCTTCGCTCCTTGTTTACTTGAGTCGCTAAAATGTGAAAACACAGATGATACAACTTACTTCATCATTAACTATGTTCATCATTATTCCGGCCTCGGGTGTCCCTTTCCCACTCTTCACATGTTCAATCAGCTTTCTATAGTACGTTCCCGCGTTTTCCTGTGTTGCTCCACGATCTCTAAAAGCTGGCCATCCACTCTCGGACACAACTATTGGCACATTAGCTCCACCTAGACGTGATTGAGCTGCATAATGAGCATCATACATCGCGTCAAAAAGGTTTTTAAATTGTTCACCATTGTCCGGTTTGGTAAACAATGCATTTGAGAGATCCAGGTTAGCATCACGATAAGCAAAGTACGGGTAGATATTGGCAAGCATGGGTGAATTATTTTCCACAAGGAATCTTATTATCGGCTGGATATACGCGACCACATTGTCCTTAAATACGCCTTCATTTGGAGGATAGGATTTCCCTAACAGCCCCGTGTAAGTTGCGGTTGAAACCTTGACTCGGAGGCCTGCATCATTAATGGCTTTTTGAATATTTTTCATTGCAGGAAATACGGAATTTACGAAGCGGCTAGTTGCAACCTCATTAGAGTCAACTTCATTTCCAACAGAAATGTATCGAAATCTAACATTTGGGTAATTTCGGATGTTGTTTTGGACCCAAACAAATGCAACATTTGGATCAAGAAGCCCACAGACCGTCATTTGGCACGTCTAGAATAAGTTCGATATATGTTCCCCGAGTGCTCAAGAGTAACTTGATTTGGATCATAGATTCGCATCCCGGTAATGCCGTTCCTTTTGTAAAGATTTACCGCTTTCTTGTTCGGAGGGTAAATCATTGCCGAGTCGCCCATTACACACACCTACGGACCGTGCATCTGCTTAATAGGCAAGAAATGTAACTTGTTACGAAAATCACTTAAACCTATTCCATTAACAAATATGTCATTTGTACATATACTTTCTGCACGTATTTTTATAAGATGCGTAGATAATGTTAAATTGTTTGCAATCTTGACATTGTAAAACTAAAAACAATTATAATCAAGAAACGAATATATGAAAAGATACAAATTTCGTAAATCGTATCGTAAGAGATAAGAGGGATACCGTGAATATGAGAAGTCGAGAATGAGAATGGAGAGCGAGAGAAGATTTGATGCCATGAGATGTGTTTGTGTAATTTGCCTTTGATATCAAACCCTATATATACTACTTCATGATGACTATTTTTTTTTGAAAGGTAAAAAAATAAAAAAAAAAAAAAAAAAAATACCGAGCAAACAAAGAACGCATCATTTAATTTACAGAGTAATTCTCAAAAGTCATCCCACAAATTTGTCTATGATATGAAGTCGATCCAATGTGACATTATAAGAAAACAATTGACACTACACAAAGAAAAAAGAATGAGTCGATAATCAGTAATAACAGCTAGAGTAACGCAACCATAAGCACGTTTAATTGGTGAAAGTGAAAGCTTGCTGTCACAAATGAAACTCGTCTAACCTGAGCTGAGATGTTAGTCAGTTCAGTAAATGGCACGCCTTCCGTCTCACAATACTGGTGTTATTGAAATGGCTGCTGAACCCTCCTCCGAAAGACTCAATCGCCGGAGCATTTACCACTTCCTTCTCATTATTACCTGTAGTTTTTGTTCCGGCATATTGTTATACGGTGTTAATCAACATATACAGCTGAAGATATAGAGGAAACATTAACTTAGTTATTATATAAAAGCAACAGTGCCTAAGAATAAATGTTTTGCTGATGTGGTTGTTTGTGTAATTGAAGAGCTTGTCATCACCTCACTAAAACCCATTTTTTAGGAAATTCAAACTCAAACTACTTACTAAAAGAAACTTTTTAGACCGACTAAGCGAAAAGGCATATTCAAGTTTTCATAGCCAAACACTCAAAATGAATACTTTTAAATACAAAATAAATAGATAAACTTGTTACCTAATAGTTAAAGGGTTTTGGAATAGCTTTTTATTTCAAGAAGAAATCAACTTTAGACTATATTGATCATCCAAGCTGATTTAGATAATTTGCATTTCTTTGGACATTATAAGTAATTTTCAGTTAGCAGGTTGGAAATGCACATTCGAAAGTACTTATTTACGATAAAACTTAATTAAAAAAATGTTGTACCCGGAAGACTGGGGTGCACAATGGCTCGTAACAGATCGAGCAATCCAATACGTTGGGATCAGTTGGCACCAACTGCAATGCTCCATTTGCATTACCATTATCCTCATTTCCAAACACCTCATCAATCTCTGATGCCTCCACTTCATTATAGCAGGAAATCTTTATAGCATGTCTTACTTTCCAATATCAATCTTCAAAAAAACCCAATCCCAGCTCTGCATGTCAAGAATAAAACAAACCAAAGCTTGGTTATACTCTACATATGATACAATCAAGAAAATTTTACAATAGAGATAGAATTCAAGTGAGAAAGGAAGAAAAGAAAAAATGAAATTTGTACCATCTTAGATGCCAATAGCTCCAATTGGGAAAGAACATCTCCTAAATTGGACAAAGTATCATCAGGAACTGTAGCTAATTTGTATGTTGTCATCCCGACATTGTTACAACAGCCACTGAGTTGCTTCAGTAGAAGTACATAGAGTTCTTTCATAGACACAACACCATCAGAAAATGGACACTTTGGCACATTCAGCGAAGCATGGTTACACAGCACGCACATAGTCTTTCAATGGTTCTTCAAAATTCGTTAAAAGATGGTGGGCCTTAAGAATAGAGAAAATTAAAAGATAGTGAGATACAACATAAGTATTCAAAGATTTACATATTTGTCTATACTTTCTTATGGTTTTCATAAGCTTAAAATTATGTTTAATCATCTTAAAATAATGTAGACATAATAATAGAATAGTACATAAATAGAAACTGACTTCTCTTTGGAGCTTGATTGACAGTATCTCTGATTTTTCGCCAAGTTTAGTGAATGTGTTCCCAAGAGCATCTCCATCACAAGCACCAAGGTGTTTGATTGCCTTGCCAAACTCTCCTATAGATTGCCCCAACTATGTAACAATAATTACACTATTCCAAGACATACTTATTCAACTTTGCTGAAGCAAGAATGTCTGCTAAACCAGCTAACATTTTTACTAACCCTTCTTCCAGCTTTTTTAAGACTACATGGATAGCCTGCTCAATTCCGAATCATCATCACTCCCACTACCACTATTATGCATATCATGTAATCGTGAATCATTTGATACTACCACCATTATTATACTTTCCAACACTTCATATGCCCTTGTTTCTTCTCGCTGCAAGATATATAGGATGTCAGTTACATAAACATATTGCACTATGACTTTTATAGTCAAATTCACTACAAAAGTTTATATTTGATATGATCACCATAAAAAATAGAATATTATTGTGCTGTTCCAATATTTTTTTATAACAAATTAAAATTTTCATAAGAAACTCAAAACTTGTTGATATCCAACATATTTCAGCTCTTAATATGTGTTTATTCAATCACAAAGTCTTCTCCTGGTGGACGTTGCCTACCAAATATGTCATCAAAGTGTATTATGTTGCCTAGTGTTTGTTGTTCCATTTTTATTCTACGGTGTAATCCTACCCTAACTCTGTCCTACAACTTGATCTTTGTTATAAACATCTGTGCTATAAACTCCAGTTCATGAACTTCTTAACCTCATCGTACAGAACCAAGACCGCAACAGCTCTTGTACTCCTAAACATATTTGAAAGGGCCCCTGGATAAAACAACAGAAACACTTCAGTTGTGTTGATTGTTTTCCAGCAATCCAATTTGTTTCTATACATATGTCGGTCAGTTCCTGACCGCATCATCATTTGTCTTTTTACAGTATCCATTTGATCCCGCACGAAATACTCTAGCTTACATGAAAATGGAGATACTCTAGCTTATTTGATCCCGCATGAAATAGTAAATCAAGTTACTTGCGTGTGTTATGCCTCGTTCAAATATGAGATGCGTCGAATTTAGCAAGACTTATATGCGCCAAATTCAACCTTACACCTGCATACCGTTAGGAGGCAATTATTGCTTACCTGGTTAAATTTTCCGCTTAGGATAGCATCACGGGTCTTCTCACCAATATGACTGAGAGCGCTGATTGGGCGGAACAATATGATTGTAAGGTATCCTATCTGAGAATCATAGTAAATTCTAAGTTGGTCGTCGAGGTTTCAAATGCAGGAACAATAGAGCCCTCCATACTCCATCTCAGTGCTTCCTGCATGTCTATGATTAAATCAGATCATCCTATGATTAGAAGCACGCATTTCTATGATTAAATGCACCAAAAAGTACACATTAAACATAAAGTTGCACTACTTCATGTCTATGATTAAGAAAACTACATCTCAATCTCATGTGACATCTCTTACTTGTAAGATTAATACTACACTCTTTAAGTAAGCAAAAGCATGTGATAGTAAGCCACAGGTGCTTCGGTTTCTTTAGTCATTTGGGTGTCCTCTAACACGGATGCGTTTCCACTTTGAGTGGTTATCTTTGGTAAAATCGACAAAAGAAGTGGAAGTTTCATTTAAATTGCAAATCAAATTCAAATGTATCAATTCTAATTCCAAAGTAAAAAAAATCCAATTTCATTGATCCTTATTTAAAAAAAAAAAAAAAAAAACAATAACTCAAACATATTACTAAATTCTAAACCAACTGATTAGGAAACTGTAAGTAACTTTCTAACGTTAATAGTCATTATTAAGCTGCATGCTATGTTATAAATTTTAAAACGCGTCTCACCTCTGCCCCTTCTGCAACTTTGCGATTTCAGCCTTCAAAACTTCTACTTCAGGATCCCCTTCCTGCTTAAACATAGCAAGTACACTTCAGGGGTATATATGATTGCCTCGCACAAGTGACAGCTGGAACTTATTAAGAAACAAATTATTGACCCACACGAGTGACAATGGAGCTTTAAAAGAAACAGCCAGAACTTGAATATAATCGAATGAAATGTACAGACTATTAGTGATAATATTGAGTATCTATGCTATGTAAAAATCATTGAACACAAATACACCAAGTAGCCAACTAACCTCCTTAGGTATTCCCGAGATCGCTCATTAAATCCCTTAACATATTCACTCTGCAGAGCTTATCGTAATGCGTTTTCTCTTTTCTGACGCATTCTTCACCGCTTCGTGTTCGACACATGAACTCGGTGAAGTGCTACATTATATCTGATGATTCCGTCACTAAAATCATTTGAAAACTTGGTTCTCACCCGAGTAATAGATTATTAGGAATTTGCTTGTAAAACTGTACACATAATTATACAAGATTAGCTCAAACATTGGTATATTCCAGCAACCGTCTCCAAGCAGTTCCACCAGCCATTGTACCCAACATATTAGATATATTTTCAATAATTATCTTCACATATTGAGAAGCTACGAATTTTATAAATAAAAGATTATTTGTTCCTTAAATACCTTCATAACTCAACCAACAACTTGAAGTGGTCTTGAAAGCTTCTTGCCATGTTGATAAATGTACCGACCTTATGGTTAAAGATGAGAAGACTGGGACTTGTTACAGAGCGGGTCACTTGCTTAAAGATCATTGTAACGATAAGCTTGAGAAGGACCTGTACAAAGTTATAATTATTTGGTTATTTCATAAACTTTAAGATTCTTATCCTCTAAAAAAGCTGCTTACATGTCAGTATCAAAAGCAATAAGCAATCCCATAAATACACATGTTTCAAATATTTACACAAAATTATATTCTTACGAACAAAAAGAAAGTTGGTGACCTTTTCGCTTGCTTGGATCCTCTTCTTTTAGTTTATTCACAGTTGGCTCTTTTCGCTTTCAGATGTAGCAATGTTGAAATCATAAGTAGGGCCTTCATACATAACCGAGAGGTAGTCTCACCATTGGGACCCTCCGACCACAATAATAAAATTCAAACCGATTCGTATAATGTAATGCCATTAAGACTTTCAATGGAAACATATGCACATACATGCGGATAAGCGTGCCTAAAAGGAGGGCAAGAGACGTGTCAGTAGTACCTTGGTTATATCGCCTAATGAGTTAATATGTAGTACCTTGGTTGTACCTTGGCTTCATGATCCGAACTACATAAACCGAGCCTCTAAAATTTATGTTCGATGTATAAAACTATAAATTTGTTATAATGTAACAAAACAACAAAATCCTACTTTAAACAATTATGATGGCAATTACTTATTTATCACATATAAAACTAAAAAGTAAAACTCTTTACCTTGGCATTGTAGTTCTCATCTAGCATGATTTTTCTTGAGTTGATGTACTCCTGAAAAGTAGTGGTTTTTTAGGTATATGATGACTTCTAGAGAATGATGCTCATCAATATATACCCTTTAAACAATATATTAGCATGCATGAACACAAATTCATCATCATAGTTTTGAGGGAAAAGAGATACCTTTTTTATCTCTAAAAAATTAAAAAAGGCGAAACAAAGGTTAATACCTGGGAAAAAAAATCAATTGAAGGAGACTCATGCCGTGGGTTTTAGTAGGATTTCTGTGATTTAGTGAATGATGTGATTAGGTTAACATATAATTTAAGCTATAATTAAGGAATAGATATGTTTTATAAAATTTGTATCATCCAATAAAATTATAGTCATTTATAAATTATGATATGCAACATAATTATCAAAATAACTTGTTGCCTAAGTGGTAAACACAAAAGTTATTTATCCAAATAACCAAGGTTCAATCCTTGCAAGGTTCCTTTTATAAATAATTTTCAAAAACATTGCATAAACATCCAAATTTATAAAAATAATTATTAAAATCATGAAAATCCGAAATTTATAAAAATAAATATTAAAAATCGAAATTTAGAACTATTGCTTAGGTGGAATTAGAAATTGCTTAGTTTGACAACAAATGCTTATGTGGCATGAAATTTGATTATGTGGCATTGAGGTGGCATTAACGCCAAACGCCTCCTATATATATATATATATATATATATATATATATATATATATATATATATATATATATATATATATATATATATATATATATATATATATATATATATATATATAAGGGTGATGTGGTTGTTAAATGTGTGGCCTCATATATTGAGTTTGTGTGTATTAACATTATTTGAGCAAGATTATAAGTTTATAATTGTTTTAAACTAAAACAAATTATCAAAATGAACCTGTTACATACTCTCCTAGAATGAACTTTTTTTTCCATGTTTTACCAAAATGAAGTAAAGCGTGTTCTCCTATTTCTCTAAGCACGCACCACCCAAATCTTCCACTCATATTATTACACGTGTCATTAAGAAAAAAGGGGTGAGAATAATAGTGACTTTTTGGTTGCTGATTCTTCATTAAGCCATCAATTTAATTAAATTCTTGTTGATATACTATTTAATCTACTAGTTATAATGGCCGCGCACGCGCGGGATTTTTTCTAAAAGTTTTAATAATGTATTTTTATTTTTTAAAAAACAAATAGCTTAAATTTTGTTTTATGTTATGATTCTTAATTTTGATTTATAATTATGTTTGGTGTATTGTAAAAGTTCATATATAGTATTTTTCATAAGAATGGGTATTTTTTATGTACAAAATTTAACTACCACGTGGTGTGTTTGTGTATCGATAATTTAAATCAATTTATTTTTTAATCTTAAACCAAAATATTAATGGTTGTGTTATAAGATCAGTTTTGTAAGTTTTTAAATGCAATTGACTAAAGCTATATTTAACGCAGTTTGTTGCTATAAATCCATACTTGTATTTTTTCTAAATTTTCGTTATCATTGGTAAGTGCATTGTTTTCTTTTAAAACAAAAGTGTTTTGTTTATTATTTTTTTTTATTGAGATAGTTAAAACTAAAAGATTTCAGTTGTTGTTTTACATTAAAAACTAATGAAGTTTAAGGTATTTTTGTTTATCTTTTGACGAGGTAAACACCTTAACGTGTTCTAAATTGTTTTACTCATAGGATTAAAAATATAAAATTTTCACATTAGCCTAAGTTTCCAAGTACTTTTGAACAAACTTGTATTTTTTAAATGTTGGCATAGCGGTAGCATGTTACTTATTTAAATTACAAAAACGTACTCACTATTTGTTTTATCAAGTAAATGTACGTTTTGCATGTTAATAAAAGTCAAAACTAAACTCAATGAGCTTGTGTCCCAATGTATCACATGTTGTGTGAAAAGCTCTCTAACTAAACTGTCCTAAATTCAAATTTTACTAAAGACATATAAGATAAATCTGTGATGTACTCATTTTGAGGTCATTTAGTTGTCATTAAAGAAACCACACTTAATCAAAATTCATTCAATTTTTTGACTAAAATTATAGAAGCATTGTTAGTAATTTTAACTCATGTTTGTATGAAATCTTTTAATAGAAAGAACTCAACTAAAGAAGCATTGTTTGCATTCATCTATTACTGTATATATAAGCCAAAAAGTAAAAGAAATTACTATTAGCTAACCATGTTGTTATATGTCCACAACCTGTTTTACGAACTCAATTCTCTTAACGCAGCTCTTACAGTTTGTATTTGTATTGTCCCCTGTATCTTCAAAGATATGCTCTTCGTGGTACCTTGCAAAAAGGATAAGTCCCTAATATTGTTGTGGTACCACTAATATGGCTCAAGTGGCAGTCTTATCTCAAGAATCATGTGTACAAATCAAATATAATAACTATTTAAGCATTCTCTTAACATTCTACTGTGTATATGAAAGACATTTTACAGTTATCACATTTAGTTCTACATTGTCGCAAGGATCAAATTTATCATTTAAATGTCTTGACCTTTTAATAGAAAAAAAGGGAATATATCTCTTCTCGTGGGTATTGCTTAGACGAGACAAATCATACACCTTTGTTCCTCTTATCGTCATTAGTTCCACCAATTTAAAACACTACATTAGTGAACAATATGTTTGTAACCCACACCTGCAATAAAGCTACGGTGTACTCCATCAAAATAGCTTTCGAACCTGTTCAGGCGTCTTGCGTTTAATCTTGTCAGCAACATATTCCCAGGTTAGGTGGCTGAAACATTAATTTACGAAAACAAATTAAAGAGACACTTAGCACATGCTCATAAGTAAACATTGTGGTACAAAAGCTTAAAATCAATCCCAAATAACACACTCAATAGTTGGAAGTTCTTCCAGTATCATCAAGAAATCACCATTTGAGATTAATTATCACACGGGGTTTTGACATATAATTTTAGTTACGTATTAATTTAGTATACCGTGAGTTTAAATCAAATAACATAACATATGATTATATTGTACCAAATTATTAAGTATTATTTATTTATTTTGTGCAATTGTTTAAAACAAATTGGCTAATAACTTAACTTCATATGACTTTTAACTGCACATGTTAACTTTATATGACTTTTACCCATACAGATTTTTGTTACAGAAGTAAATGAATGTGCATTTTTTAATTTGACATTATTTTTCACTCAAGTATGATAAATAAATGAGAACTCCATCAGTATAACATTAAAAATCAAAAGAAGATACTTGTTTCCTTTGATACATTGTTTTCAATTTCAAAATCCTGATATGATAGCTTCTCATGTACAGAGTAGTATTCCAAGTCACATGCCCGACTGCACTTAACTCTTTGTTTAATAAATGAATATACCACGAAAGGAAGTATTTTACTTGAATAAATATTCTGCCACCACCTCCTATTTCTCCTCAGATTTAAATCTATTCTACGCCGCCTAATGACGCGCACAAATATAATATTGGACGACCTTGTGTGTACAACCCATTATACCCGTTTGAGATTAAATACAACCTCCATAAAACACTCCTCGAGTCACACAACAAACATATAAGCAAATTTATAGATATGATATGTAGGCATACCGTTCTCTCTTTGCTTTTGTGAACTGACAGGTAACATTCAGTCACACCATATCTGCTTCCATTCTTCCTATCAGAAAGGAAACCATTTTTGGAATCAAAGACAACAACCTATAAAAATGGATCAAATTAGTTTATACCGTATTAATAACGGGTCAATAATGTGAAGCTTTTATAAGTGAACATAGCTAAAGAAGATACATGTTAGTCTAATTATAAGTCACTCATAATCCAAGGGTTTGATGCATGAAAGAAAGCACATTTAGAAAATCCACATATCATATTTCTTCATTTGATTTCCATTGCCACTCTTACCATTATCATCTTTGAACCGACCACTTTTACAGTTGCATATAGACCAATAAATCCTGAATTAAATAATCAAAACTCTAAATTTTAACCAAAGTCTGAAAAAAAGAATCAAAGTAATCATGTGGCCTCATGATACTTTTCTGTGCAACTACAACGACAACGACAAAGCATCGGCGACTAATAGCTATTCTTATATCCCGGAAACCATAAGCTGTCTTAAAATATATATATAAAGTATCATATAGCGATTGTCATATGTATGTGTATGTATAGGTATATGAGTAAAATAACATGCCATTGTTAACATGCCTATTGAACCACATAAATACACCAAACTAAGCTATTCAAATTGGTTGCTCAAGGAATAATAAGCTATTCAAATGCATGATCTATTAATGAATTAAGCTCATTCGGACTCGGTCCAATTTTGTGATTAATAAAGCACTCAAATACCATTTTATTGATCTTAGTTTTGGGTAAAAGGCGTAAAATTAAAAAAGCGGATTCTCCAGATTTCATAAGGTACATTAAGAGGCATTCACCAAACTACCCAAAATATCTTGAATTCTTACCACAACAGCTCTTTCATGGTCCTCATCGAAAAATTGGTTCTTCATCATTAATGATTGAAGATGAAAATAATCAATCCACACGAGCTCATCGAACGGTTCACCTGCTATTACTTAGTTAAATTATTAACGAATCTTACAACGTTTCAAGATAAGCAATAGTAGCAAATCTTGGAAACAATCAAATAAAATACAAATTATGCGTACCTAAATTAGCATATCTTGGGTCAAGACCAATGCTACTGCGAACCCAGTTAGAACTCTATCTAACAACTTTAATAGCAAAACTTTATCAACCAAACAACACAAAAAGACCATTAAGATCGAGAATTAAACCCAATCTCATTGGTTATCACATTTTCAAGCTTATCATAAACAACACTGAAAAGTAAAAAACAAATAATAATTTGAAAAAAAAAAAAAAAAAAAAAAAAAAACCCAATCCGATTGTATAAATAACTTACTCTTCGAGATCCATTGAAACCGGTTGTGGTCTTGTGGAGAGGATTTTGCAGATTTGAACCAATTTCACAGATTTATTCTGGGGGTTGATTGTAACAGCGTTTGTATTAATAGTTTATCATTAACCGAAAAACATGGATTCGATTAGTGAGATTGATTGATGTTGATTTAAGGTTATGTTAGTCGGCCATAGTTTGTAGTTTTCTGGTGTGGTACTTTTGTTTTTCTTTTCTGTGTGCCGAATGAATATTGTAGGGAGGAGAACTCCGCTTTTTTTCTTTTCTAAATTTATATTTTGATCTCAAAACTATTGAAAAATAGCTATGAAGTACATGTGTATTCTAATGTTTTTTCTAGTCTCTCATATAAAAACGAATTTATAAAATTTTATGTCAAATTAGGAAGTATTTAGGATTTTTTTCTACTAAATCTCTTTTTTTTAATATATTTTTTAATATAATAATAATTCAATTATTGCTAAATAAGGTATGGTTTAATTTTTTTGAAATGAAAAATTCCCACTAGGAGTTTTGTTTTATTATATAAAAGATGTGTACCACAACAACGATAATGACAAGTTCAACCCAATGTTTCTCATATGCAAGTTCAAAGTTGAACATCAATGTTTTCACTCCTATTACCCTAATTGATAGAGAGTTTAGTAAGATCATTTTGTCCTAAAGCAATAAACCTCGATACTATTAATACTACAAATACAATCTCTATATTATATATAACATGAGGCATTTGGCATTAATGCCACCTCAATGCCACTTCAATGCCACATCAATGCCACCTCAATGCCACATAATCATTTGTTAGTGCCATGTCATCACTGTTAATGCCACCTAAGCAACCATTAATAAATTTCGAATTCCATTAATAATTTGTTAGTGCCATGTCACCACTGTTAATGCCACCTAAGCAACCATTAATAAATTTCGAATTCCATTAATAAGTTGTACAAAAAGGCATGTTGCAAGATTCGAACCTGGGTCTTTAGGCTCAAATGCAAGTGTCTCAACCAATAGTGCCAAGCCATTGATTTGTAATTAAAAACCAAATCCTAATCTATAGACTAAAAAACAATAATAAATAATAAAAATTTAACAAGCCAGCCCAAGTCATCCCATCCCATTCTACGTGACCTTATTTAACCCTAAAACAAATCCATTCACCAACCCTAAAACACAATACATAACAAGCACACAGAAAACTCCATTATGATTTTAGAGTTTGAATGATTTTTATTGTGTTTTGGTGCAGGTTGGTGTAATGAGTCGTCTGCGATATACTTTGTAATTAGACTTTCTATGGAAATATCTCTTACTCTAATTTATTCGTTCGTATATTTTATGCATTGCTTTTTAACATTTGGTGGGTTCTGAGGTTGCAAGTTGGGCGCCACCGTTAAAAAATGTGATAGCTATGTCATTTGCACCAGGGACTCACATGAAGCACAAGTTCAATTTGCTCTTGAAAGAGGTATTCCAGTAATCATTGGTGTTCTTGGAACCATAAAGCTTCCATATCCTTAAAGATCCTTTGACATGGCTCATTGTTCTCGGTGCTTGATACCATGATGGGGCGGAGATAGTAACCACATAAACCTTTAATCTTTATATTTTATTAGTAGCACATTTTTACATGAATATAAATAACCTAAAAGTTGATTGTGTTAGGCGTAATGTATATGATGGAAGTTGACCGAATCCCGAGACACGTGGATATTGGGTTCTTTCTGGTCCTCCGATTAACCGGAAGACTAGCTTCAAATCATGGCAAGACCTGAGAAGACCTTGAAAAGAGCAGAGGAACATCGAGGAGACCGCTAAACTTTTTCTTTGGGAGAAGAAATATGAAAAGGTGAAACGGCTATCTGGAGGAAAAGAATCAATAAAGCTCGTTGTCCAAACGAGAGACTCGTGTTAACATGTGTAAATCCATAAATCCAGATGATGTCCGTATGTAATTCAATCTTGAATTAAATCTCTTAATCTTCCTATCACGATGAACAAATGATTTTGTTGATGATCAAAACACACCCGTGTGCAAGTACAAGGATGGAAGAATGCGCGACTCCTTATCCCGAGGCAAGCAACTCGACGATTTTTCCGGTGGTGAATTAAAACCGCTCCTCGAAAGACTTAATGACGTTCCTCCAAGAATTACAAGCGGTCGATTCCGGAACAACAAGTAACAATAATTTTATGTGGAACAACAAGTAACAAGAATTATAGCCGAGATGTTTAGATGCTTATCGCCTTTGCAATGATTTTATGCGCGACTTAGACTATGAGGTATCATTACAATTTGTTTATGATATTTGAATACTTTTAGTATGTTTGGAGCTTAAATATATGCCTCGAGAAAAATAGAACTTAGTCGAAGAGTTTTGTGTTTATAACTACTGATTAAAATGTTTGTACTTATAAAATTGTAAAAATATAGTGTAGGTCCGTGATGAGTCAATTTTACTAAACATACCGCCACAACCGAAAGAAAAACACAATATGATATTGGGGTTAGTGGGCATGAAGTTATAGATGTAGCTAAATCATTGTGGAGAGTGTATGTCCTTGAATCGGTTCATGTGTCGATATACTGAAGTCACAACACATGCCGCTTCCGTTATGGTAATCTCTTACTTTATTATTTTCATATAATATGAACGATAGTTTTAAAGGGTATTGTAATAGATGAGGTTGCGAAACCTCGATGTTCTTCAAAGTAAATACAAGGGTATATTATGTGACCGAGAAAGATGTTGCTTGAGAAGAGGAGGAGCTCACGCGCCTCTATCGTACCATGTTGAGGCGACATACTTGAATCTATATCTTTGCTCGTATTATTTGGGTTACCTAAATTGAAAATATCCACTAACAATGTAGTATTTTACAAGACAACTAACTACAGTACCGTGGTCCTTCAAATGAATATTTTATTACATAACAAACTTTTACTTGCTTTTATAATTTAGTTTACATGAAAATTCCGTGTTTACATGAGTCTTAAAGTATATATGGGTCAAGTTGTGTCGACTGCCTTTTGACACAAGATCACCGAATTCTAGGTGTTAATAAGGATAATAAGTCATTTTAGTAACATATTTATGCCGATTAAATGGGTCAAGTTGTGTCGACCGCCTTTTGAGTTAAAAAAACTTTTGTCAATCCAACAACCTTTTGCTACCGAGACTCCCTAAAGTGTAGCTCAAATTCATATTCATTGAATCAAGATCTTCGACACATTATATTGAAAATACAGAAAGCGAAAACACAATGCTAAAACATATTTATTTCAGATATTGAAAAGCTCGAAAATATACAGAAAACCGTAAGATTTCTTTATTAACAATGTATATTGAAAATACAGAAATCGAAACACAATGCTATAACATATTTATTTCAGATATTGAAAAGCTCGAAATTATACAGAAAACTGTAAGATTTCTTTATTTCAGTCGATTATCCACACTAACGAAAATACAATGTTAATTTACAAAGACATTTAATTTCTTTGAACCATACGTGACCAGCTTTATTCCTCTTCCTGGGAAATAGGTTACAAAACTTGGTTTGCTTTCACCACGATATTAAGGATATTAGCTTTCACCGCTTGCAATGTAATACCGATTATTGATGTAAAATTTTTACATGTGTTATGTATGATGTACTCCAAGAAACACAAGCAACTCGTGGATAACGGGTCATTGAGACCGCTTTGGACCGTTTATCGTTATGCTCAATATTTGAACTTTTCACACCCTCTAATCGGATTTCCTTGCACTAGTGAAAAATCTCAGTCTTGGCATGTGGGTCCAGAGATCACATTCATCTTCCGAACAACAAGGGCATTGTCCAAAGCATTGTTCGGTTTCTCAAGATTGGCAATCTTTTCAAGAGATAAACCTTCCTTTATAAACACTCGATCATTATCACCAAACCCGCTCAATGTCAAATAATGCTTCAAATAGAGTTTCCTTCTTTTCTAGCATAGGCTCGGAAGCTAAATTTTAATCCATACAAGTTGTCTTGACCCCAACCATCTTATCTTCGCTTGAAAACTCTAATTCGCGGTGAGTTCACCTACAAATGCCGGCCCTGAAGTCGACCACATTGTGGTTAGTTGCAAATACTTTGTCGCTCTATCATTTGTGTATGTTATTAAATTATCGTCATTTGTGCTCCTTTTGTTATATCTCGATACAATCAATATTTTCATAGCACTATCATTTATGCTCAAATACTTATATCTTACGCTTTTTACGCTTACAATGCCCCAAAGAGCACCTCCTCCTTCTTTGTAGAAAATACGTGTCGATCTCACTTCGTCTCAGAATGTAAATACTTCATTATTGTATTTTAAAGTGTCATTTGTGTGTTTTATTGGATGACGCTTATCCGTGGTGCATTCATTAAATTTCGTGATACAATCAATATGAATCAAGCAAAGGATTTATGGTTCGCTAGAAATGTTGCCATAGAGGTTCGACAAGGTCGTGGTTAGTCACAAATACTTTGTGATTGTATCTTTGAGATGTCATTTCAGACGTTATTGAATGATCTTCATTTGTGGTGCTTTCTTTATATCTCGGATATCGAATACTCTCATGACATCATTTGTTTGCTTATAACACATCTTTGTGCATTATTGCAAGCCATCCAATCGAGTGCAAAAACTTTGCGCGTTGTGAGCAGTGTGCTCCGTTGTCGCACTCTCTTTTGTTTGAAGAGAGGCTCAATGTTTCCTCCGCTCGGTCGGTGTTCTATATCGCCACCGGTGTTTAGGAGGTATGCTCTCAAAGATAAAGAACCACATATTATTTGGAGATTCATAAACTCGAGTGAGCATCTCAACTCCTTAATTAATATACCAAAAATAACATTATAACTTGAGGGTTTTATGAGATAGAAGAAATTATAATTTGACGAAGGTTTGTGTTTTGATTTATCAACGAATTTGATCAAAATGTATGATTACCAAGGACATGTGTGGAAGGTAAGGGTCGATCTTCCAGTGGATTATCCCCTAAAGGCTCCAGTGATCTCTTTCGATACCCCAATTTACCATCCAAATATCTGATCTGAGTAAGTGTTTTATCGTGACTATAGACTGATATTTTATGACTACTTTTTTGAGAAAAATAAACTCCCCTATTTGAATGTCTAATATTTTGCACATTCTATCAGGCATTGTGTCGTGTGCTTAGATGTGCTTGATGATCAAAACTGGAACCCCGATTATAGTAAGATACTTATTAATTAGTTTCTCATAAAAATGCAATATTTCCCTTAACTCCGTCAAAAGTGAGTAGATGTTCCACCTTTTTTGGATCATCGCAATATATCCGATTCAAATCGATGTACAATACAACTTACAGTTCAAAATTTTATTATAAACCTAAGTGAAAGTGAATAACGTTTACTTTAAGGTCGAAATAGTCGCTCTCCAAATCTACAATTTTCTTGAACATATTCTTGACCTCTGAATTTAGTATGTTTAATAACTTTCTTGCAGATAACACTATTAGCCAAGATCAAGAAACATGTCATTTCAAGAAAAGCTACTACTTTAATGGATTCGACTCAAACCGATAAAAGTTAGAGACTCACGGGAGGATCGGAATGAACTGTATCCACGAGCAAGTTAGAGCTTAATGGGCCTTGAAGCTATGAACCCAGACGCACTTGTCACACTTTCCCGCCCCGGGTTTAGTACGTAAAAGACAAAGATAACTTGATTTAATTTTAGGATAATCAACTTTTATGTATATATATATATATATATATATATATATATATATATATATATATACAAGCAATAACTCACCTGGATGATTTGTTTGTAAAAGAAGTTTATTTCAATATTTTTAGTAGATTGCTACAATAATCCGTTTTTTACAGATCTATAACAATAATCAAGTTTTCAAAAGTTAAATAAACATAGTATCAAACTATGAATGTATCATAATTATTACCAAAGTTGATATGCATAAAAGGAAATATCTTTATTTAAGCTTCACAGGTTGGTTAAGCATTTATATTCTTTTATTGATTAATCGTTATTAATTATTCCATATTTTAACTATCTTGTGTAGCTTAAAGACAATCCTTCTGGTGACTTCAAAAGCATGCCCCGACATATTTCAAAAGGGTCATGTACCTTTTCAGATCAAGATCATGTATGGCAAGTTTCAGACTGAACTGCTGAAGCATTAAAGGTATTTACAAATTCTTATATAAGTTTATCATCACAAATTTTAAAAAGGAATAGTGCATATGATCTACTATTGTACATCCATACAGTGTTGCCTCCTATTTGGAACCATGCCACCAGAAGTTGTTGGTGAGAAAATGAAACCCGAGCAGCTGTATGATGTTGTCAATATAATACTTACTTTACAGTGTCAAGTGTATATTTGTGACGCCAAAGAGCATGTTCATGTTGTTGAGGCTAATGCCACCAAGGCAGATGGAAAACTCAACATCACAATATGTCGACTTTGAGGTATTAAGAACGAATCATTGTTTACCTATTATTAAATTTGTTTGAGTGTTTCTCCTGATGTTTTTTTTAACATATATACATAAGGTTCCTACAGGGCCTCTTTTACTCCCCAATGATCGTGACTGATCTTCATGGTCTATTTCGCTCCATCCTCTCAAAATTGAAAGAGCATTTTGCTTCTTTGTTCGGATGTATTATTTTTACATTCAAGGATTGATACAAGTGTTTTTTTTTTACGTGCTCTACTCCATTTCATATATTGGGATAAGCTCTCGGACATGGAAGAGTTGTGGGTGTAAGCCCACAATGGGCTTCACACTTATGGCCCAACATCTGCTTGCAGCAGCAGATCAGTACAGGATTAAGAGGCTCCGGTTTCTTTGTGAGACTAAACTTTGTGAGGATTTTGCAATTAAAACTGTTGCTACAACTTTAGCTTTGGCAAAGTATGGCTAGGGGTGGCTAATGGAGTTAGCCAATGGTCATTTAAAGGTATTCCACTCTATCTATGCTCCATAGAAGATTAACATGTCTTCTTTCAGACCAATATATGCATGCTCGAATGTGAAAATTATACTAAAATACTTATGACATTGGCTTTCTAGATGATGCGCACATAATTGTGCTACCCCCCACCTCCACAATCCACGACACCAAAAATGTTGCATCATAATGTGTAAAACATCATTGAGTAAATGAGAACATGTAATTGATCAATATGTAAAACTAATCTCAGTTACTTCCTCTCTTCTAAAATACAGGCACTAACCCAGGAGGTTATCAAATCTATTACACAGTGGTGAGATTGGCTATTGCAATTAGCGAAACAATATGTATTTTTTCATGGGTTGGTTCTCAATCTCTTATCTTGAATCATCAATCGAATATTTACATTTTTATCCGACTAAAACCTTATCTGGTCTTGGTACTCTTTTGTCCGGTGCTTCGTCCGGTGTCACTTTTGTAAACAGGTTTGTGGCTCGGGTTGGTTTCACCCAAAATAGTTTATGCCCAAAAGTTGTAAATTTTAACTATAACAGTTAGTGTGTCAAATATGATTCAACCAGTTTCATTTTTAGATATGTTTTGTCTGTTTGACCCGTTATAGAACTAACTTAACCCAAATCAACCTGTCACGCTTACTTTCGGGTGTTGTCCTAATTATTTTGCATTTAGTTCTCGAGTCGAGTTGGTGTGTTGACTGCGTCAGTATGCGTGTCACACTGTACAAATTAATTTCGCATTTTTTGAGGTAGTTCTGGACTATGGGCTTGAATTTCACAACGACAAAGGCATTGACAACTTTTATAGCTTACACTCATGGTTGGGCTTAACTTGCCTATTCTTATTTACTGTTCAGGTTGTCTTTTATCCCTATTTCTATTACTACATGTTTTGGTATAAAAAAGTCAACTATTTAACCTCATATCTTTGACTGCTTAGTGGGGAGCTGGATTCGCTACATTCTGGTACCCAGTGGCTCAAGAAACAATGAGGCTTCTCTCGATGCCGTGGCATGTGTTTTTGAGTCTACATTTATGCACTTGCCGTTCTTTGCTTGTGCTATCGGCCTTTGGAAAAAGCTACGCTTTCTTCGGACCAACAACATAATTTCACGCTATTCTGCGAAGCAATTTTAGTGAATATTTTAGGTGTTTTGATTGTTTTCTCGGACGGTTTTGTTATACTTGGCGTCATTTCACCACCAAATGGCAAAGGCGATGTTCTTAGAGGATCGGTAGAGTAAAATGAAGTTGTATTTATTATAGATTTTAAAGGTGCGATTGAGACTTTAGTTATTGATGTGATTGTAATGATCAAATTCTTAGACAATCATTACATGTTATTATGCAAATATGTTTAGTCCCATCACTTTGTGTTCTCTAACAATCGGCTTCGAAGCTAAATTTCCCCTCCTTTTAATCTAGAAATTAAGTATATTTCTCTGTATGCAGGCCAAAAAACCGTCCATCAGCTATATGGTACACGAGTGGCTGTTCTAGGCGGTGATTTTATGTTTGCACAATCCTCATGGTACCTCACAAATCTTGAAAATCTTGATGCCATTAAGCTTATTTCCCAGGTATGCTCTTGTGTTTCTAATATTTTTTTAAACTTTAAAAGCGTTAGAGGTCACGATGCATCTACAAAAAGAGAAGAATAAGAAATAACCACAGCCGCACATTTCAGATGCATCTACAAAAAGAGATGCATTTCCCATTAAATTCTCCTTCTTCATTTGAAATGTGTGGCTGAAGACATTTCGCATTTTTCTTATTTTTATTTGTTTTCTTACTAGATCCATTCCCTAGAGGTCACTAGATTCATAAAAGTATTAAAGACCTTTCTACAAAAGATGAACCGTAATTATGTTGTAGATAGTGCAAAGGATGAAATGGCGGATCCCAAAAAGGCAAAGGAGCAAGAAAAGATTATAGAAAAGCATGAGGAACAGTACCAGTTGAATGTGAGTCTAATGTATGAGTGTGCAATGTTGTACATAAAATTAAAGTGACAAAATTATCTAGCCATCTAATTAGACTGTAATGATGTTGGACAGGGTGTTGTCGCTGATAAGAGCAGTGGCGTTGGATTTGAAGATGGCATAGGAGTCAGAAAATAGTATAGAAGAACATGAGAAAGAGTGCCACTTGATGTCATCATTATTTCTGATTGCATAATGTTGTACACAAAATTAAAGTGACTAGCTAGACATTTAAGAGCGGTGATAATGAAGAAAATATCTAAAGAAGGCAACTACATAATGTTGTACATAAAGTTATGAAAATCACGAGTACCACTAAGATGTCATTAAAAATTTTGATATTCAGTATCACTTAGATATCATCATAAATACTTCATCCAGTTAGAAAAATTACACATTCTTTTGAACATATGTGATTAAGTCTATTGTTTTTTAGTTTATCTATCATTTTTTGTTCTTCAGCCACTTATCTATGGTAGGGCATCTTCGAAAGATGACATGGGATTGATGCCAATGCTTTTACAAGATGGAAGGATTAAATAACTCCTGTAAGTGTAATTTACATGTAGAGTTTGATCATACAATTTCGTCATGTTTTTTATTCTCTAAAATCTAAATACTAAAGAAGGAAAAAATCATTAGGAAATGGTAAGGTGAACAATTTTGTTAATTGGTCAAAAAACAACTTCTAAGTAGGTCAATTAGTTAATATGGGTTGGTTGACCCGCAAACACTATTTAATCTATTTTTTTTATTTTTTATTTAATAATTAGATTTTAAAGTTTACCATAACAATAATATTTTCTAATAATATTGCGTTCCGTTTTTTCATATTATTGTTTTTTCATAACAATAATATTACGTTGAGTGCATCCACCGTATTAGTGAGCTACGAGATGCTGGTGGCAAAACCAAAAAGAAAGTCTTTTGGAGAGATATCACCATCCAAAATCTTGAGTCAGTTTCATATGAAAATTTGTAAGTTTCCTACCTCATGATAACGGATAATAAAAAAAGTATACCTTTTTGTACTGTGGACACTGTAAGATTTACTATTTGGAATGTAATGTCAAGAACTTTTAACATAGAAGGATACTCAAACACCTAAAAGCAAGTGGTGATACCCGTGAGTTCATGTTTGGTGAAAACTTCGAAGGTAACATGATTGAGTCATATCTTTCATTAATACCTTTGCTGTATATTTATTTTTAGCACACATCTAACTTAACACAAGCCTACAAATTTCGAGCACGCTGGCGACATATTACTACCCAAATCCAGAGATTTAGAAACGCAGCAGATACACAGCGTGTAAGTAACTAAAAAAATTGCATCAGTAAATATAAGTACTCTGACAATATAACAAGCATGTAATAAATGTTTGCAATTGGTATCATACATAAGTGCATTATACAAAAGATGACACATATTCGATAACCGTTTATTTCTTTTCGTTCTTAATGTATTCAACAAAAAATTTCGTATGTTTATGGCATATTTATCGTTAACTTATTTTTTCCAACGATATTCATAAGTCAAGTGCTCATTTAAAAATCACCTATGTTTTAAAATGTAATTTTAGTAATTAAATAATACTGAATTGCTCAAATTCATATTAATGTTCATTTGATTATTACCTAAGGAATATGTTTTAAAATGTAATTTTACTACCTTCTTTCGCAATAGAAAAATATTCCAACAATATTTATAAGTCATGCCAGCTCATCGTAAATATCGTTGATATATATATATATATATTGCACTCCTTCTTTACGATTACCCTCCTTCTTTCACTATAACAAATTATGTCAACGATAATTATAAGACATGCCGCCATTGGGCGTGCTTCAAACTAGTATATATATATATATATATATATATATATATATATAGGGAAAAGTGAATATGGGCATCTCACATCTAAGCTTACATGCGAAATCATCAAAATCACTAAAAATAAGTCATTTTGATTATTACTTTTTAAAATTTTAGTAGTCGAACTAATATATGCATAGTGGAATGCATTTTAATGGTGAATTAAATCAAACCATTGTTGAATCTATAACCAATTTGTTAGTAATTGAAAACACCTAACAATATATTGTAGATTACGCATGTATCAACGTGAACCTAACATAAGTGATGTTGTGATGAAATCAATAGAAAACACTAATATAGTGAAAGATATGATACAAATGGAGAAGATTTGATGTTTTTCTTGTTAAAACGATGTAATTTTTGATGGTTTCGCATGTAAGCTTAGATGTGAGACACCTCATATTCACTATCCTCATATATATATATATATATATATATATATATATATATATATATATATATATATATATATATATATATATATATATGTGTGTGTGTGTGTGTGTGTGTGTGTGTGTGTGTGTGTGTGTGTGTGAGAAAAGAATATTAGAAAATTCATCAAACACATGGTGTTCTTTACGGCTCACAAACCATACATAGCATTGGACGGGAATAGGAAAATCATAATACCTTAAAGATTGAATCTCATCATAAGAATTCTAACAATTTCAATCACGATCTTACGTATGGTGTATCATCAGTAGTTTCCAGGTTGATTAATCTTTAAATGACCCTAATACAATAACTCAATTATGGAAAATTTATAAAACCTGAAGTTTATAACGGGCTAAAAGTATAAGAAGAAATTACCAAACTTAGCCAAAAAAACACCTTTTTTCCAAGACTTGATCACTTTTTTCATCCTTTTTCCATTTTGGTCATGCTCCACTGATCAACTGCTCAACTGCACCTCTTTTGTGACATGTGTCCCTTACAAGCACAAAAGCTAAGTTGAGTCGAGCAATTGAGTAATTGAGCAGGGACATATGATACCACGAAATAATAATAATAATATTAATTCAAAATTATTTGTGACGTGAAATTGGGCTTAGGCCCAATGATTGATTATGGTGCGTTTGGTTTGGTCTATTGGACTTATAAGCCCAAAAGCTCATAAGGGTTATCATTGGTTTGATTTTGGGTCAAGGCCCACTGGGATTGTGTGGTAGCTGTATAAGTCTTAACTGTTTGATAATGTGTGTTATTTTTGTGTGTGTTACATTTTACCAAGCACGTTACTAACTTAATATATTGTTTTATGATCAATAATAAGTTTTGGATGCATATTAGAACTGTTACTTGGGATTCATACTGATTTTTGGACGTGGAAATACTTATCATACCTTATTCTTGGATGAGGCTTGACAATTGGATCGTTATCGGATTTACGATATTGGACATTTTGGGGCTTGAGACAGTATAATATGTTAGACTCGAAATGAATTTAATGTATTAGACACGGTGCATACACGAAATATTCAGTAAACCCAAAACTAATAATATGCGAATGATAACGAAACATAAAACTTATAAACATTGTAATTACAAGATGGTTTATTTAAAGTCACTATGACTTGGGAACGTAGTATAAACAGACGCGACATGCCGAAATTTATAAAACCTTTCCAAACTCATAGGATTGTAAACTCATACATATTACTGTGTTTTCTAATAAAACTGTTAATACAAGTAAACCATAAAAACGTTTATTTATATTTTACGATCTTCTAATGTTTTGTCGATAACAAACGTAAAATCATTTTAACGAAATAAATAAAATACGTAAAAGCTTTGAGCCAATAGTTTACTAACACAGTTTTACTAAACATATTAAAACCATCAAAACATGTTTAGTAAATAAGTTATATAAAACAAAAGACATTTTTATAAAACACTAACAAGTAATATTGTTTACATATTATAGAAATATATATGTGTAACAAGTAATATTGTTTACATCTTATAGAAATATATATATACTTTGTATATGTTGTAATGGGTAAGTAATGGATAAAAACCAAAGTCCATAACCTATGACCCATGACTCATGATCCATTGACTAGGTACAATGAATCTTGTTGGGTAAGAACCAAAGTCTATAACCCATACCCATGAAGCATGATCCATAACCCATGACTCATTGCATGACATCATGCATGAAATCATGTTGGATATTATCCATGATCCAAGACCCAAAGTCCATGTTGGAATCACTCCTAAACAGTATTTCAAGTATTTATATTTCATATGTAATAGGTAGCTTTATTATGGCCTTTATGTTTGTTTAAGGTCAAGCTTATGTAGAAGGCCCATGCTTAGGCCCAAGTCCAATAAGGAATAGGGAAGGAGAGGGAGTGTTGCCTAGCTCCTTGCCTATATAAACATTGTAATAACCCTCACTGAGGTTGGTTGTTCAAGTTATTCTCTTTCACTCACTCTTTCCCTTAACCGTAATATTGTTTATGCGTGTGTGTGTTTTAGCTTGTTCATCCGCCTTTATCTCTTTCTCTATAACTTGTGTTTGTAAAACTAGTGACCTAACAGTGGTATCAATCGCCAACTAGTTGGGTGAATCGTTGTGTTTGAAGTGGTTTTGGTCCCACGCGTAACACCGGTTCCTAAACTTGGTCACGCTTAAAACTGATTTTACACTTTTGAATCCAAGATTCTTGTACTTTCAACGTTATTAGGTGTTAAACTATTGGTTTTGGCAAAAGTTTGAACTTTACGTGTATTTCATTGTTTTAAGCTTGTTTTTGTACGAAAGTGTTATCCTACAGCGAATCGCTTTAGGTGCTTTGGATCATCAAGTTTCACACTTTTGTGTTATTTTGGTGTTATTGAAGCTATTTCATCACACAAAACTGGTTTAGAAACAACTTTGGGCATAATCAAAATTACGAGTAATCCTCACGCGTATCAAAACCCTAAAATTACGCGAAGATTTTCTTTGGTTTGATCTTCAATTTTCTCGGTTTATTCCGTGTTTTTCTTACTTGGATAAGTCCAAAATATCGTCGACTTTGGATATCTTTTGCCTTTGTGAAGTGTAAAAGATCATTTGGGCAAAATCCTAAAATTACGCATAAGCATAAACTTACGCCAGAAATCCCACGCATAAGATTCACTTTACGCGTAAACTAAGGTCTACGACAAGGTAATCCTACGCCTCGCTTTCTACGACTAACTTTTGTCTACGCATAACTTTAGTGTTTTCCTTCTTACGCGTAAGCTAAAACCTACGCCAACTCCTCGTTGTTATGCGAACTTTTGGTGTTTTTACGCATAAGTGCTACTTGGTTCTTGTCTTTCTACGCCTAAGGACACTTCATCAACAAAGGTTCATTCGACTACAAAGATCCATTTTTACCACACAAGTTTATCATCATGTCTCAACCACCATACTCTAACTATTTCCCTCACACTTATAATCATCATCAACAACAACAATTAACTCCACAACATCAACAATGGAATCAACAACAAGCTATTTATCAACAACAATTTAATCAAAGAACATACTCCACAACTTGGTGCAATTCCACAACCACAAATGGTTCAACCACCACCAAACCTTCAAGTTCAAACCTACACAACTCGATTTCAATCAACATCCATCAAGGAACACTATGAAGGAACCCACTTGGTTTGCAAAGATGTGTGAAGCTTTGCGACCAACAATCAATTCATGAAGTCGGATCACTTGATAGACCTCCAATGCTCACTCCAGAAACTACGATCAATGGGTGATAAGGTTCTTTAGGTTTTGTGATCTAAAGAAGCCACATGGAAAGTTCTTAAAGAAGGTTATCTTGGAAGGTCCATTTGAGATGCCCATCTCATCATTGTACGGAGATCCAATCGTTGTTCCACCAAGAGATGAACAAACCAACATTGCTATCATGTTGATTTAAATCCTACTGTAACTTCTACACTATGAAGTCGATGAACTTGCAATGGAATACATCCTCTTAGGATTACCAAACCCAATTCTTCAGTAGTGTTGATGCTCAAAAGACCGCACAAAAATGTGGGATCATATCGCTTCTTATGGAAGGATCTGACTCGATCGAGGATTTGGAATCCAAAATTTACTTGGCTTATGAACACTTCATGATTGAACTCGAGAGACACTAGAGTCCTATCATCATCGATTTTCGAGATATCATCAATGATTTGGATAAACACAACATCATCATGCCAAGAATTGGGTGAATACTAAGTTCCCGAGTAGTCTTGGTCAAGAATAGAAGTATGTCATTTTCTCCGCTGCTTGAAGAATATGCATCATTCTACTTATGGATTGTTGTACGATTACTTGAGCCTCATGAAAAGGAAGTTGATCGAAAGGATTCTCCGTGCTCAAATTGCTAAACAATACAACCGACAATCAACAACTTGCCTTGTATGCTCAATGTAATTATCCTCTCAACCAAAGCAATTTCAACCAACTGCTTTCAAACACACCTTCACAAAGAACAACCTCAACCTCAACAAAATCAATTGGTTCCATACAAGAACAATTCTCAAGCATATGTCGTTGAAGCTACCGAGAAATCGATCCATTCAAGCATTGCAACAAGGATTTGTGATGATTGCTAATGCTTTGGCGTTACACCAACAAATCCAACAATCGTATTCGCTCCTCATCTAACACACGGAATCAAGCTGTTGTGAACAATGGACGTGTTGAAGTTCGGACTACGTGATTATGGTCGCCGATGGGCGGTGGTCAAGGGTTTAATGTTGTGGATAGGAATAACAGAGCTCAAGTGGTGGAACAGGAAATGCTCGAATCGGTTAAATGGTCTTGATGTTACAACCGCAATGAGAAGGGACACTGGCTAATGCATGCCCAAAGCCAAGGACTAGGGGCGTGCTTATTTCAAAGAGGCTTTACTTTTGGCTCTTAAGGATGAAGTCGGTGGATCTCTCATGCATAAAGAATGTAGTTTTATGGCGCATGCGCACTGGATGATGATATGGAGGACTTGCAGCCAATGCACCGTTATGTTGATGGCTAATATGCAAGAGTTACACATGAGTGAAACAGCCCAGAGATGACATCGATGGCTTGTCTCGTGTACCAACAAACCATCATCATATCTCGAACTAATATCTCCATCAAAATCTCAATCCTGACGGCTCAAAATGTTCAAATGAGTCATCTACATCTCATTCGACGATTAAATAAACCCGTAGTTACATTTGACGATCCAGATGACCTTATGGTTTCCCTTGATAATCAAATTGACTCGTGGTTATACTTGATGATCTACATAATGATCATGTTGTGACTCACGCTGAACAGATGAACCTTGCCCCATCCGGATCTTGTTCTGTTACTTAAAGACCAACAATCCAAAATTGCCGAATGTGTTGCATTAAATCAGGTCCTTAAAAGTAAAAATGCAATCGTTAACCAAGGATTTTGAATGTTTACAAATGCAACTCAATTTTTCAAAACTCAAGACAACCGAGAAAAGGTTTTTGAAGCCGCTTTGCAAAATCTCATCAAAATGAAAGATATTTAGAGAGACAGATCGTGATCTAGCCGCCTCGAAGAATGCTTTGTTGTCTCGAATTAGAACAATCAAACACGAACATAAAAAGCAAATTAACGCTCACCTTGAAAATCAAAAGCTAAGGTCGAGTTGTTGACTTGTCAAAAGCAGTTTCGACATACAAAAAAGCATTCAACGAATCGGTAGATGACCTTCTTGAAGAAATTATCGCTTGCAAAACAAACTTAAAGAGTTTAAAACTGTTGTTTATAAACATGGTGAATCAATAATGACTATTGAAAAGTGTACCTTAAAACCCAATCCAAAAGGATATGGAAAAATCTTTAACATAAAACCAAAGCTTTCACTAAAACATTCAAACCAACTCACGAAGTTTCCAAAGGTAATACAAAATTGATAATACCGTCATGAGTGTTGTTGAATATCATCGTCAAGAGGAATTAGATGCGGAAGGCGAGTCGATCTAAATTAAAAACCGTTGTTTACAACAAACCTTTTAATTATAAAACGCGGTCACTTCGTCACACCAACGAATTCTTCAAACACACCTGGGTTATCATCAAAACACCGAGTCTTCTCTTTAATCCCAAAAGACTTTGCACAAACTTATGGTCCTTTACCTTCCATTAGTGAAGTAAACTCACAACCTCGAAAATCGAAAAATTCTTGATATTTTGACATTTTCATGGTGACCTCAAATTTTACAACATGAGATAGAATATCGATCACGAAATCAAAGTTGAACATTTTCAATCGCCTGCAAGCGCGAGAACAAAGAGACATTTTGGAAAAATCTTTTACCTAATGTTAAAACTTGAAAAGTTGTGCAATTGCACGGAAAAGGATTTTCATAAGGAACTTGGGGTAATGAAAACGCTGAGAAAATGAAACATCTATTTCTAATACAAAACGAAAAGAAATCGTGAGAAAAGATGTTGATCGACTCTTGGAAGATGTTATTTGTCTTGATATCCATAATGTTGTGTTACTTCATGCTTTGCCATTTGCATCTGATTACATCTCTGCGATATTGTTGAAACTGTAGAATCATGAGAACACCGATAATGTGCTTCCGGATCGAGTCTTTAAAAGCTGAAAATAAGCGATTACACGGAAATTTACAATGCAAAACGTCGTCTTCATTGGTGTGAAAAGATATTCACAATCATCAACTTAGTTTTCAAAAGAAAATCGCTCGCTTGAGTGCAAAATCTTCGATCCTAAATTGAGCAACTGGATGATCAAACGTATCTTTGAAAAGTCAAATCTCAAAATATGAACAAGAACTTTTAAAAGTTAAACAGAATATGGTGTCATATTTGATTTACTCAAAAGACTCGACTTGAAGCATCAAACGAACTTGATCACTATCTTGCTCACACTAGAGATGTCATGAATTTCTTGGAAATATTAGATTCGAAAATCAAGATCGATTCACACCATCTCTAAGTTACGGAAAAGTTAGGAAAGTATGAACAACTTCCGCCATGTGATTAAGAGATTAGCACCACCACACTTAGTAATCATGAACCTAAATTTCCACCAAATCACAAGTTGCTAATGTGTATCCTATCTTGAACAGAATAGTTGCATCTTTCCAAAACGTCCGCACTTCACGCCCTAGGAGCACTCAATCAAGAATAGGAAGTTGCGACCTAAGAAAAGATCAATAAGGAATGCTAAAGTGAAGAACACCCTAGGACTCGAATAAAACTCATGTTACTTCCACTATAGATGTTGCGTCTGCAAATGTAATACAAATAGTGATGTAACGAATGCTAAACCGTTAAGTACTTTTGATATTGATCCGATGCACCTTGTGTTATTTGTTGAAAGCGTATGAATTAGATTGTCATGACAAATGTGTTGCTAAAGCTATAATCTCGATTACAAAATCCTAGGAATCGGAATACCTCTAGGCCCACTAAAAATTCTAAGTCCAGCTTGCAGTAGACCGCCTTCTTTAGATTCCAAGGCAACCATTGCTATCACAAGAGCTCCGCTTCACCTCCTAAGAATGTAGTACCACCTAGTGTTTTCACTAAGACTAAAGCAAATAGTAGTTATAGATGGCGTAAATGGATATATAACACACTAGGATTTAAATGGATGCCTAAAATTCTCAATGTGTGTATGTCGAACATACCGCTTGGAATCCTCTAACATTTCGGGTTCCACATCTACTTCTATTCCATCCGTGTCGTCGGTGTGTAATGCAGGTGATCTGGATCATTCTCTCGGATGTTGATAGTGGATGTTCCCACACGATGTGCAACCTTAAGCATTATCAAACTTTATTGCAAAGTTCATTAGCCTTGTCGATTCGGGAGCGATCACTTGCAGACTATCATGGGCTCTGGAGATTATGTTAATGGGAACATTGAAATCGGTGGGGTTTACTATGTGGAAGGCCTCGGTCACAACTGTTTTCGATGAGGTCAATTTTGTGATGGAGATTTGGAGGTTGCTTCGGGGAGAAAACTTGTTTCATTCGTGATCTACAAGGAAACGACCTTATGTCCGGCTCGCGTAATTCTAGTCTCTACACTATCTCTATGCAAGACATGGTTGCTTCCTCTCCCATTTGCTTACTTTCAAAGGCAACATCTACAAAATCACGCTATGGCAACCGTCGTCTCTCACATCTAAACTTTCAAACCATCACCAACCTTGCTCGACACAAACTCATTGAAGGACTCCCGATTACCCGGTATTCAAAGATCACCTTTGCTCGGCACAGAACAAGGGAAAAGCACTGTGCTCATTTTCCTTCAAAGGTGGAACACAACTCTCGGCATGTGCTACATCTTCTTCACATGGATTTGTGTGGCCCGATGCGCGTGCAAGCGGCAAACGCTACATCTTAGTAATTGTTGATGACTACTCACGATGGACTTGGGTCTACTTCGCCGTAGCAAAGACCAAGCTCCACAATGATCATCACCTTTCACAAAAATACGAGGTTCGACTCCGTAACACCGTCGGGATCATCGAGCAGACAAAGGAACCGAATTTGTTAACAAAACCCTTCGTGAATTTTATGAGAAAGTGGAATTCAAGATCAAACATCTATTGCACGTACACACGAACAAAGCGGAGTTGTTGAAAGACAAAACCGAATGTTAGTGGAAGTCGCAAGAACAATGTTAATCAATGCTAAACTTCAGACACTTATGGGCGTATCGATCATCGCATGCTATACTCAAAACCGTTCTATGATCACAAACGCCACAACAAAACACCTTTCGAGCTTGTCCACAACTATAAACCGAACCTCAAACATTTTCATGTATTTGGATCCCTTTGCTATCCAAATAATGACCGTGATGATTTTGGAACAGCTTAAAGCCAAAGTCGATATTGGAGTCTTTATTGGATCTTGTGACAATTCTAAAGGTTTCCAAATTTGGAATCGTCGAACTAAGGAGGTAATGGAAGCGATTCATGCTCATTTCGATGAACTCACGGAAATGGCTTACGAGTATATGACTTAGAACCGGTCACAACGTTTAAACTTCCTCGACCCCCATCATCACCGGTGAAAGTCCTCACCTAACTCGAGTCAACAAATGGAAAGGTTATTTGCTCCTGCGTTCGTGATCGATATTGATGAGCGATGCTCTGGTGTATCCATTGTTTCATTGCACAACCCGATAATATTCCTATACGATACACTTTCTACAACAACTCTTCGTTGAAGATGCACCTACACCGCTTGACTCCAACACTGTGATTAAACACACCGGTTCCAACAATGATGAACGGTGATGATATTCTCGAATGAAGTACCCCACCGCGATTTTGATCCAAATCGTTCTTGACCCGTTTGCTAATGAGGCTGCTTTGCAGGATGTTGCGGAATCTTCAACAAACCATTTGAATCCTCGAATCGCACAATGTATACCAACATCAACCCTCTACACATAGATGGACAAAAGACCATCCTTTGGATAACATTCTTGGCAACCCGAATCAACCGGTCATTACGAGACAACGTCTTCAATCGACGGTGAACATTGCATTTATGCACTCGGCATGTCCGCCAATCTGAACCTAAAAACATTAAAGACGAATGACAAAAGACAACCGGATTGAATCCATGCAAGAAGAACTCAACCAATTCAAACGTCTTGAAGTATGGGAGGCTGGTTGAAAGACCAATAGGAATCTCGTCATTGGTCTAAAATGGATTGGAAAAACAAATTGGATGTTGAAGGAACGTCATCCGAAACAAGTCGCGTCTAGTTGCTAAGGATTATCGTCGGGAAGAGGAATAGACTTTGAAGAATGTTTTGCTCGGTTGCTCGTCTTGAGGTCGCTCGGATATTCCTCGCGTTCGCGGCTCATATGAATATGGCGGTCTGTCGGATGGATGTCAAAGCAGCGTTTCTCACCGACAACTTAAAGAAACGGTCTATGTCGGACCAACCCGATGGATTCGTTGATCCCGAGTTCCCGAACCATGTCTACAAACCGAACAAAGCTCTTTATGGTCTCAAACAAGCCCCTCGGGCATGGTACGATAAGCTATCATCTTTCCTCATTGCCAATAATTTCACCAAAGGCTCGGTTGACCCAACTCTTTTATACAATATCACGGGCACACATCTTAATTGTTCAAATTTACGTGGATGACATCATTTTGGGTCAACACATAAAAAGTTTTCAATCGCTTTTGCAAAACTAATGAAGAAAAATTTTGAAATGTCCATGATGGGTGAACTTACGTTCTTTCTAGGACCGCAAGTTCATCAATCACCCCGTGGTATTTTCTTGAGTCGATCCAAATATGCCCTTGATTTATTAAACAAATTTGGAATGACAACTGTGATACTATGCCACACCAATGGCTCATACCAAGAAGTTAGATCTTTGATTTACATGGGAAATTGGTTGACCCTACCAAATACCGAAGTATTATTGGGTCCTCATGTATCTAACGACTAGCGGACCGATATTGTCTTTGCCGTTTATCTATGCTCCCGTTATCGATCGCGACCAATCGAAACCCACCTCTCGAGGCTAAAAGAATCCTCCGATACATCAAGGGAACCATTAATTTAGGGATCGGTATCAGAAGGATTCTCGTTTTGAACTAATCGCTTTTTCGAGGCCGACCACGCAGGATGCTTAGACTCAAGAAAAGTACTTGAGGCTCTACAATTTCTTGGTGATAAGCGGTGTCTTGGCAATCAAAGAATCGGGATTGTACATATTTGTCATCAACAAGGCGAATATGTAGCCATGTCCGCGTGTTGTGCTCAAGTCATCGGATGAGAACACAACTTAAAGACTATGGTTACGTGTTGTGAGAATCGATGTCTTGCGACAATCGAGTGCCATTGCCATCTCGTGCAATTCGGTTCAGACTCGAAATCAAAGCACATCGATCTCGCTATCATTTCATCAAGGACCACGTGGAGCAGTGCCGTTGAATTATACTTTGTGGTCTTGAATACCAATTGGCGGATCGCTCACCAAAGCCTTGCCTCCGCTAGGTTTAATGAGTTGGTCCACGAATTGGTATGAGGTGTTGACTCAAGAAGAATTGGATGACCTCTTAAAACAGTCTTAAAAACACATCAAACACCAAAACATCTTTTGTAAATAAATTTTCAAAAACAAAATACAAAAATATAAAATCCGATAAAACAACAAAAATATTCTCCTAATCTATCTTTCTTTCAACATGGCAGTACATTTCTTCCGTCAACACTTTAATCTTTCAAAATTCAGTATTTTTCCGATCAAGTGTTGAGGGAGAAAATAATCCATTAACTTGTTTCAAAACATGCATGTACTTGCATGTTATCTTATCTCGGTTGATTCTTTTACTAATGATGGTACATTTCGGTTCAAAGACTCTCCTCGGACTTAAATTAATAACCTTTCATTATTTTCTCAAGTCGAGAAGAGTGTCGTCAAGTTTCTTTCCTAAAATCTTCGTTTGGGTAACCAAAATGGAAGTTAAAGGCTTTGTTTGAAAAAGGAAAGGGTGGAGGGACCAAAGCTGTCAAAACCTTAAAAATATTTTGAATAAAATATCCTCCACCTAACTTTCACTTCTCATTTATTACAAAATACCTAAAACCATCCTACGCATAATATTCACTCAAGAAATCCGTGTTTCAGATCATCATTTATTTTGCGTTTACAACATGTTTTTAAGCAATGGTTTTGAATCTTTCAAAAATCCAACGTTTAAAACTTTGTATAATCTCGTTTTTGTGGTCTACGCATAAGTGTATGATCACATGATCAAGATGTGTGTTTGTGGTTAAATGATTTGTGTCAAAGCGTTCATATTACATCAATGATACCATTTTAACCATCAAATTCCACCCGAAACACTAATTGATGATTTTTGAAAATTAGGGTTTATAAGTCGAATTGGGTGTTTTCGAATGTGAAGTGTTTTGGTCATAAAGATTGTTGGGTTATGTTCTTATGGTGATGAATTGATGATTTCCTTGCTTTATAACTACCCAGAAACTCTAAATAATCAACAATTTGGAATTAGGGTTTAAAGTTCATAAGTTTGGGTATTTTTGATTCACCATGAATTGGGTGTTATAACTCGGTATATAGACTTCCTCAACACTCTTAAACTACCAGAAAAAGTTTGGTGCATATTCCATGGCTAGATCTCATACAGCGTAGATTTAGGGTTTAGACTACGCGTATGTAGTTCTACACATAAGCGTGTAACATGTGTTCTTGCCATGATCATTGTTAGAATGAATCTATGTGTTAATATTGATGATATGATGGTTCTATTTCGTGCTTGTTACTCGTGAAAATCGAATCAAGGTCATTTGCAACTCTCGCATAAGGATTACCCTACGGCGTAGTCATGTTACAGCGTAAGAATAATCCTCGCATAACGACTACGCGTAAGGTTCTACAATGGACTCGCGTATCCTGTGAAGGATATGCGTAGCGGTGACCTCTAAGCATAAGGTCAACTCTTACGGTAGCCTTACGCGTAAGGTTAATATATGCCTACGCGATAAGCTCTACGCATAAGGTCTCCTTTTTCCACGCGTAACAATTCTTACGGCGTAAGTTAGGATTCTGGCGTAAGTTTACGCCTAAGCATATATCATTCACATCTCGCATAACTTTGCCAAAACTACGCAACCTGGATTGACCTTCATGATGATGCATTACGTGTACAAACTTGTAAATAAACTAATCATAACCTCACGAATCCAATAATGTCACTAATAAACTTAATCGTCTAATATCTTTGTGAACAATAAGTGATAACATAAACTTTAAAACTTAAAGTTAACTAACTCACAAAACATTTCACGACATCATTGAACTATTGAACATACAAGTGACTTAGGACTCGTAACAATCATTATCACTTGTACATTCAATAACTAGACAATAAGACCTTCTATTGACTAACATTATGTCTTCGATATGTTGGTTCTTTTGGCTAATGTTATTTCGAGATCACGACATGGTGAACAAATGAATGTGGATGCACGAAGTTCTCTCCATTCGATATGTATCCTCATGGCTATCCAATGAAGATAGGAAAGAATAATCTCCGTGTTGACTTTGACACCCTCACTTGCTCACGAATCTTCGTGTTTAATTGCTATTGACATTACGAGGACTCATCCGTATCGAAAATGCTTACTCGCTCTGCAACTGCTCACGAGATCTACATCCAGCAGTTCACGGAACACTATGGAAAGGGTCAAGGACAAAGCTGGCTTGACGTGACGGTGACTACGAATCACAAACAAGTCACCATTACACTGCGAGACTTAAAATTCATTCCTAATTCTGATGTCGATCCAACCAAACTATATACACACTTTCTTGAAGAGCTCACTCTCAATTCTTAATCAATATCGGTTATGGCGAGGCTACATGAATAATCACCAAGCATTCTCACGTAGAGCTTAAGAGTATTCCTCAACCACGGAGAACTCTCTACATGATCATCACCAAGTCATTTACGGTCGTGGCGGTGACTATGAGCACCCTAAGCTCATGGAACTACAAATATTACAGGCATTGGTCAACAAGAAACACATCGCTATCGAAGCTCGATTTGGGATGACATGATGTCATTTCTCAACAAACTTGGCTCAAATATTCCCTACATCATATATACTAAATTGTTGATCCGAGCACTTGGACTTCATCCGACATTCCCAAGAGGCTCAATGACCCGACAATCACGACATATTGCCCATTCTATCTCATCTGGAATCAAGGAAGCGTCTACAAAGAAACAAGGTCTTTGTCTTTGCAGATTTCCTTCTAGCGAAGATGTCGAAAAGCTCGACTCGTACAAAGGTACACAGGCGGTCGAGACAAGGCAAAGTTGGTCATCTCGGCGAAAAATCTTACGGAACACACGTAAGGAGAACGAGAAAAGTCTTGGAAGTGTCACAAGTTCGAGATAGTCGGAGGAATGTTCCAAAGAAGAAACCTATTCCAAAGCGGAAACCTACCACTAAGAAAAAGTTCCTTCTCGGAAGCCACTCCAATCCTTTCACACGAACATAAAAGGCATTTCGGGGCGAGGACTCTAAGACTCTTGACACGGATGAAGAGATCACATACTCAGAAGCGCAAAGGCGAAAATCCTCGGTGCCAAAACCTCCAAGTCCTCAAACTAATAAAGGAAAAGGCAAGACTTACGCACTTGTGTCACGGGATGAAAGCTACGAAGATGAAGAAGAGCAAGCGGATCAATCATACAGAAGAAGTTTCACAAAGTCGAGACACCTTCAAAAGGTCAAGAATTTGCTAAAGATCAAATGGGTGGCCGGAGGATCAAGTGGTCTTGCCCGCTCCTCACCGGATCGATACGGTTAATCAACCGGTGAGGGATCCGGTGCCACTCTCTGCAACAACAACGACCTATGGAGGATACTATGTGTATGATTTTGAGAAGCTGGGCGAGAAAGAAAAGTCTAGAGATGACAAGGATGATTATACAAGTTTCTTCTAGATGCGAGTCCAACACACTCAAAGGAGAAACCTCGAAACTCCTAAGGACATGAAGTCTCCTCATGTCTCCTCATCATCAGTTCTTCGTCTCATTCATCACAACCACCATCAACAAAGACAACGGATCATCATCCAAATCCGTGAAGAAACCACCTAAATCACGGATTTCTCGGACTCATAAAAGATTGTGAAAGGCATCCAACAAATCGAAAAGAAGGACATACTACGAGAAAAATGAATTGGTTTCTTGACCAAATTCGGTACTTAAATGATGAGAAAGACAAGATGGAGAAAGAAAGGAATTTGTTCGTAAGTTCATGAAGAGTCATCGAAAGAGGAACTGAGCGAAATAATCAAAGGTTACACTAACAAGTACCTTGGGGATATCGTTCCTAAAGTCCAAAAGGCTGGAGAAGACAACAAGAGATCATACCACAAGTTTCTTCTCGAGGCTCGTCCCGGTGTGACTAGAGAAGTATTTTCCGGACAACTCACCCCTAACATCGTAGCATTGGTTAAACATACAATGGCCAAAGAAGTCGATCTCTACGAATACAGGTTAATCGCTAAACTTGTGATGCAAATGTCAAAGCGATCCGAACGTTTACTTGGATGAAGCTAAATTTTCAAAAATCTACTTGATTTTCAACTCGAGATCATCATGCAAGGAGTCGACCGATCAACCCAAACGACCAAGAGATGGCGATGATAAGGATAAGGACTCGCACCTAAGCGTCGAAGCGATGCGGTAAATCTTCCTCTATGCCACCTCCTCCACCACGGACTTCTTCTCAACAAAGTCTCCTCCACCTCGGTCTTCTCTTGATAAACCTCGGGGCGATTCCGAGTTACCACCGACTCATAAAGCAGTGATTACTTTGAGTATACGGGTGGTGGCGATGAAGAGGTCCTTGAGCCCGACAACAACCCACCTCACCCAAACAAGTGCGAAACGGTTTCATCATCAAGGCCTTCCAAAGAAGAAGAAGGCGACTCGGCTGAGTCGTATCATGGCTAGATGACGATAAAACCGAAGATTTTGAATGGTTCTCCACACTTTTCAATCAAACTACCTACCCCCGATGAAGGTCAAGAATTGGTGAGCGGTTCTACATTGGAGCACATAAAACTTTTGCAAGAAAAGTTCCATGTGAATAAAATGACAAAATCGAGTTGAAGCGAATCAAGAATGAAGCTTTTCAACTGTGGAAAACAGACTACGAAAGCGCCCTCGAGGTCGAATATCATCTTGAGAACATCGCTCGAGCTATGTCTAACAACATGGATTGGCTCAATCCGGAAGCAAACATTGACTTCACACAAGGGACAACCCTCCATACTACACCGATTGGACCAAACCCTACCTACCATTGGCCAAGCAGATTTAACCACGGATTCCTTCCGATACTTCTTTAACAGAGACACGGATTTTCTCTCACACGGTAGCGATGGTTCGCGAAAATCGCTACATCATTGACTCTTCCATTCCAGTGACTATTTATTCAAACGCATAGCTATCGAGGCGTCGCAAATCACTTATTTTCGACAATGTGCAAGCATACGACCAAGATGCATTGTATGGGATTCATCATTGGCACGAACGTCAAGAATCTACTACATGTTGCACGGTTGAAGTCTCAACATGCGGTGTATAGTTCTAAGGACATCGTGGCCATCAAACACATTGATCTCAAGTCTAAGTGGGACTACACATTCTTAAAGAATATCATAGTCAAACGACAAGATGAGCAGGACTATGGATTCTCCGAGGTGACTTTGAGAACTTGTCCCTCAACGACATCGAAGACATATACCTTGCCAAGAGTGCAGTGGTCGTATGAGATAATTCTCGTTGAAGTTCAGCGTGAGTTTATCAAGTCAGGTTCTCATCTTCATTAGATGCATCGTGATCAAAGAACGTGTTGAAGATATCCGATGGTCGTTGAATCTTATCGACGCGTGTCAACCTCACTCCTCCAACGCTTACTCTTCCCGATCTCAACCAACTATCTCAATATACACTCATCAAGAAACCTTTCGGCGTTGTTTACCATAGTGAACTTCAAAGCTGCTTAATGGCGTGTAGTGAGCTCCACAAATCGGGGATCATACCTTGAAGGCGGTTAGGGATGGATTGGCGTACAAGTTGAAGGATATACTGAAAGTTGGGTCTCCTAAGCTACCGGAATTCTCGGGAAAGGAGGATGTGAGAAGGATCATCACCATGATTGATGAGCGGTTGTTCGAGAAGGATCGATTCGAGACGATTGGAGAGCTATGTTGGTGGTCGACCGGAGAAACATCACGGCTTTCAGCATACATCGCGCTCTCAGGGAACATCACCGCACTTCCTGGTACCCCTTGAATTGTTTCCTTCATATAATTTTGGATGTGTGATTTAATATGTCAATGGCTTGTGCACATAACGATTGTACAATCCGTAATTGTCAAGAAAGGACCACGTAGTGCGCCTCGATGCCACAATCCTTATAAAAGGAGGCGAAAGCTTCTTATTTTTGAGTAAAACCTATCAAACCTTTCACTTGTTCAAGGTTTTGCTCAAAAGACAAATACTTCCCATATGATTTTTCAAAACCTCAACCGTTTATATCACTAGTTGAGGGGAGTATTTGATTTAAAACCTTTGTTCACAAATTGTTCATAGTGGTCATCTTCCCGAACACTCGAAATGGTCATATTTATTCTCAACCGTTCAAAATAACATTTTATATGCCATTTTGAGGGGAGAAAATTTGTGTGATAAGAAATATGTTGAGAAAAATGCAAATGAATCTGTGAACTTGAGACTTAAACAACGAATTGACGGTACTAAAGCTGTTAGTAACTCGAAAAGACTTGTCACAGACGGTAATAATTTCAAGCTAGTTTGCTAGTGATGTAAACGTGTCTCATGAAGGACTTGTCCGAGTAGAAAGTACCATTCGAGAAACTTTTGATAGACATGAACTACGACGGGTTTGACAACCTTCAAGGTTTGTCTACACCTTCAAGGTAGTTATTAGAGCTAGTTGTCACCTAAAAGTCGACAATATATCTCTTTAACTATTCAACGTAACCGTGTCTCGCGGAGATTGTCTATCTTTAGTGGATCAATTCAAAAGTGCGCTCTTTCCTCATTTGTGCATTTAACCATTAAAACTATTAAGCACATGTGGAGGGAGTATTTATGCAAAACATCATCTCTCCATGGTTCAAACATGTTTTCATTAACAAACCCTTTGAGAGATATTTTCACATCTGATGGTTTTAATGGCAAACATAGGTTAGTCATGGGTTATAAGGTGACTAAGGTTAGGAATAACTGTCCTATGATCCGGCTTGAGTAGGAGGATCTGCAGGACACTACCATTAGTTAGTGTTAGAAGTCCTTAGGAATGGTTGTAAAAGGAGAAATGAGAATCGGAGAAAGAAGGAGTTGAAGAATCAAAAGAAATGTAAAGTAAAGGGTGAAAAAGCACCCTCAGTTATTCAACTTAGGGGCGGACACGGGTTCAATTCATATACTCTTGGTTGTCACTAGTGACACCGTATTGAAGATTAAAAGTCGTTATGGACCCGATGGCGCATGCTAAACCTTCTTAGCCACTCAAGTTTCTCTCAATGTGCTTGTTTCATTCTCACGAGGAACCCTCGTAAACTATTGGCTTTCTCTTAGAGATGTTGGTATTGAAGAAGGAGACCTCTCCCTAGTCTCCGCTCGGAAAACCAAAGCGCACTATTGAGTCTAGAGCCACAAGATTCATCAAAAGATCTCTTAGGAACACTTGAAATTTAATCACTTGATGATCAACAAATAAGATCATCGATGGTTCATATCGAGTCCTTCACGAGATCTTAGCAATCATCAAGAACATTTATGAGAGGTTCACATCCGTGATCCTCGGTGATTGAATGGAAACTCCTACCGTGGTCAACATCAAACAGCCACGACGAAGTCAGCCGGTAACTCCCGTGGATTACGCGGAGTGTGTCTCAAGCGGTCTGATCATGAGGTGATGCTTGATTGTACCTCGGCGACTCATCGAGCAGTAGATGTGCTTGATACATCGCGTTATCTCACTTGTGGGACTCAGGTTCAGAGCGGCCTTTGTAAGAATTAGAGTTGTGTTATCACACTATCTTGTTAACACTCTCAAAGTTCAAACTTATAAGTGCCGGAACCGCTTATTACTAACCGTTTGATGTTTTCTTCTTATGGAAGCTCGGAGCGGGATGATCGTCTTGATTCTTCTCATGCTCCGCCAACTTCATCGACATTGAATTCCAGCGTCAAAGGCGTGTGAGCATGTTGAAGAATGACGTGGAACCTTTGGATCGTGAAGCAAACCCGAAGCGGTCGATGCGAACAACAACATACTATCACTTTCACCACGAAGAACAATGATCAAAGAACAAAGTTAAAGATGACGTCGAAGCATAAGCGTTCAAGATAACTATCTCTACACTGGAGATTGTTCGAATCAAGACAATTCCTCTCACAAGAAAGAAGAATGTCGAAGATGTCACAACTACTATTACATCAACGCCTTCACCGTTTACATTCATATATACTTGTGGGGAGATTGTTGGAATCACTCTAAGCGATATTTCAAGTATTTATATTTCATATGTAATAGGTAGCTTTATTATGGCCTTTATGTTTGTTTAAGGTCAAGCTTATGTAGAAGGCCCATAAGCTTAGGCCCAAGTCCAATAAGGAATAGGGAAGGAGAGGGAGTGTTGCCCTAGCTCCTTGCATATATAAACATTGTAATAACCCTCACTTGAGGGTTGGTTGTTCAAGTTATTCTCTTTCACTCACTCTTTCCCTTAACCGTAATATTGTTTATGCGTGTGTGTGTGTTTAGCTTGTTCATCCGCCTTTATCTCTTTCTCTATAACTTGTGTTTGTAAAACTAGTGACCTAACAGTCCATGACCCATGACCCAAGATCCATAACACAATGACTAGGTACATTGCATCTTGTTGGGTATCCATGATCCAATATCCATGACCCATGGTCTATAACCCATAACCCATAACCCGGTTTGCAACCCAAAATCTAGACTAAATTGACCCGATGGCGGATCCTCTAGTGAGGGATCCACGGAATACAAATGGGGCCAGTAGGCATATTTGCCTATCAATAGTGAGCCATTTCTCTCTGCTCACAACCACTTTTAGATATACTTTCTCTCGGTATCCTAACCTCTCTAACCACATATACAAAGGATCATTCTATGTAGTTTTATCTTTGTGTGATTCTCTAGGTTCCTCTTAAAGGCGAGATCACCACCTCTTGAAGGCGTGGAGCTCAAGGTCATGAGTTTCTAAGCCGTCATCATCAAGACCATTGAAGTGCATCTTGTTGATAGTTCTTTCCTCCCTCCATAGAAGTGTTGTGTTAAAGGCATTGGTGAATGGCGTCAAAAGTATACAATCGATATGATACATCGATGTACAAGTTGTGTAGTTTAGGTTAAAAGATGTTGATATCCTTTTAGTATTGTAAAAGGTGTGTCTCCTTTAGGTAGTTGTGTAGTGGTGTAGTGTTGGGTAGTAGTTCCTCCTTGTAATGGAACTCGGTATCTAGCCTGTATCGGATAAAGTGTAGGCGATGTTGTAATAGGTTTGGTTCTACCTCATGGAAGAACTCGGTGTCTAGCCTTGTACCGGATAAAGAGTAGGCGACTTTGTGAAACTTCTCCGCCACATTGAGGAGCTTGTGTTGTGTAGTGCTTAGATACTCTCGGGTGGGGTACTCGGGAGTGGAGTAGGAGCAAGGAAGGTGTCCTTGTGGCGAACCACTATAAATACTAGTGTCGTAGTTTTATGTTCCTTTAATCTTTATCACTTGCATTATTTACTTATATGTTCATCTATCAATATCCAACACACAATCTAAATAGATTGACATAAGTTGATCTAAGTACTTAAAACAAAGTTTTAATTGGTAAAACTATTCAACCCCTTCTAGTTTTCCACAATTGGCATCGAGAGCTTAGTTACTAAGTTTCTTAGAGTATATTGTACTTTAAAACTTGATACAATCCGGGTATGTTTGAAAACTAGAAAGGGAAATTTATTAAAACAAAAATTCATGGTTTAGAAATTTTATATTTTAACAAATGTTGAATAGTGATAGATTATTCTAACATCTTCTTTTGAGAAGTCTTCATGCTAGGATTCTTTCAATGATTTCGCTCTATCCAAAGAAAAATAAAGTCAACACCCAAGAAGAATCTAAAGTACTACAACTTGCTTTTACAAAATATGATTATGTAACATATTGGTTTTCATAAACACACAATCAAGCACAATAAAGGTGTATGAATTAGAGTTCTAGAGAGAAAGTGAGATGTTCTAGAGATAAAATAAAGGAAAGGTTATATTACCAAATGAACATCCAACCCTCTCCTTGTGGGAGAGGGCTTTTCTCTAAATGACTTACGCCTCCTTGGGTGTGGATCAGCATACGATGGGTAAAGACCGTCCTTCTTCCACAATGTTACTTACACTACTAATAATCTAACTAATATCTTTATTCGTCTCGAGCTATAATATGCAAAACATATGTTGGGGTGACCGACACTTCAACATGGATTTTCTAAATCCTAACAATCTCCCCTAAGGAGGTCATCCCAATAATTACATTGAAAACGTCCTAGCAATTAATCTATAATCTTTGATGCTCGAGCTCGTGACTTTGTAGCTTCAACAACTTAAACATCATGTAATAGTAGTGATTCCTTGACTTTGAGTGATTCTTTTATATGTGATCCGAGCTTTCATTGAGATCATCAACAATACATAATCTCTAATTCATCCTTTGTGTTGCCATCATGTGACATTGTGACTTTTGGACCGACATGCTCACCTACGGATCATGATTTCTTCTTATCGAGTTGCGAGCTTTTGTTGATTCATGATATTTGCGTGACATAGCATAAGCATGGAGTGAAAATATCGAGCCGATTGATGACGATATGCATTTATCATGATTTCTTTAGAAATGAATGTGTTGTGTGAGCATGCGGCTATGGATTGATTTCTCAATTCGATCAATTATAAGCGTTAGGATACCGCATACAACGATTAGTAATAAAGCGCACGAGTGTCTTTGATCACTTCGTTGAATTGAGGTACACGACGATGGTTCCCCGTTGATCAATTACAAATCTTGCATGTGATCGTGTATAATTCAAAGAATCTCCTTGACGGGGTTTCGCAATTGCTCTAGCTGTTCTCAAACCGGAACATCACAAAGAAGACAACACGGAGTGAGTGAACGGTGAATTGAGATTCACCGATTGATGAAAAGATTTGAAAACAATCGTGTATTGCTTAATATAAAGGGTTTATAACGAAGGTTTTATGAAAATCGATTATCAATCATTAATACCCTTTTGAATTTTTTAAGACATAATACAATCGTCGTGCTAAGGAAAAGAATTATTGAGCACAACGACCGGTTTTTCAAAGGTATCCGTCAATCCATTTCTGGGCGAGGATGATTCAAGATTGAATCGCCCATCGTTTCTATCCGGTTGTCAAATGGTTGATCTATTGGATAGATCTCTCATGCCACCCACCAAGAGCTTGTTTGATGTTGGCTCTGAAGGCTTTCCATCTTCATTGTCAATATTATACATATCACTCGGATGTTACGGCAATACCACAAGGATAATCGTGGGACTCTTAATTATATTCTTACTTTCCACATTGTGTGAAACAATAAGTCTTCAAGAATAATGTGTCCTAATGAGATTTATTGATGATCTCTTGGCTCTAGACTCAATAGTGCACTTTTGGTTTCTATGCGGAGACCGGGGAGAGGTCTCCTTCTTCAATATCAACAATATCTAAGAGAATGTCGATGGTTTATGTAGGTTCCCGTGAGAATGAAACAAGTACTTTTAAGAGGAACTTGAGTAGCTTGGGAAGTTGTAGTGCGGTCGTCCTTTGGGTCCATGACGTCTTGTATTCAATCTGGGCGTTACCTTAGTAACCACCGATAGCATATGCATTGAACCTAGTTTACCCTAAGGTTGAATAAATGGAGGGCTATTTTTTTCACCCTTTTCTCATTCATTTCTTTTCATTCTTCAACCCTTGATTCTTACCGAGATTTCGTCACTAAAACCTTGTTAGCTTTATTCCGTTCTAGCTCTATCTCGATCCGCACACTTCCCATTTCTCACTTTTCTCCTTTTTTCATCATACCTAAGGACTTCTACACTATCTTGTGGATTGTCCTGGGTAGATCCCTCCGACTCTAAGCGGGATCGTGGGAACGAATACCTAACCTAACCATCCTTATATCTTCGTGCATAAAATAAATTGGTCGGTCTTTTGGTATTGTTCAATCCGCCTCGAGATCGATTGAAAACCATTTAAAATCAATCAAGGTACTTGTGATTTAAAATCAAAGCGTTTTGTACCTTAATTGTTTTGATATTTTAGAAAAATCCCTCAACATGTGCTTCAAATAGTTGAAATGTTTTAGCACATGGAGGCAAGAGGACATAGAAATCTTGGATTAAGAATGAAGAATTCAATTCTTTGATCACAATTTTCTAAAATTATCAACATCACTTTCCCGAATAAACTTAGTATTTTAAATCATTTATTGAAGATATTCCGGGAAAGGATGTGGTTTTCAAAATATTGCTCCCCTTGATGTGAAGAATTTTTATACATTTTAGAGCTTCTTTGGGGAAAATGATGCGAAATTCAGCGATCGTTGTAGCCAATGAAACCTTTTAAAGTTATTAACAAGGTACTCTTATGAAAAGAACTTTTAATTATAGTACCTTGATAGTTTTATCAACTTTTAAATTCTCCCCTCAATGTGTACTTGATATCGAAAAGGTTTAGCACATATGAGGAAAGATGCCAATATATTGAGTCTTGAAGATCACGTTTATCATATTGCATATTTATATCACATTTTCTCCCCGATCAAAATTTCAAATCCTTTGAGATTTTGGATCTCAAGTGATTTAAATATGTAAGAAAAATCTTGTTGGAGAAAAATGTGTCCGATTTTATTTGATCTAAAACGAAACACTCCTAAATTCCTCTTGAGAACAACAGAAACTACAAGCCATAACCTATCACTACTATATACATTATAATTTATTGTTGTTCATAGTATACCACCACATTACATAATATAGTAAGACAAAAATAGCTACTACAAAAGATATCTTCATTCTGTTCTTTGGAGTAGCTTGTAGTGTCCTTCCCAGATTCTCCACCCACAAAACTTTCAAGGTCGGTAAATTTTTCTTGTCTTAAGTCTTCGTCCGATAGCGACAATGAAATCTTCAAACCTCTTCACATCCTGTTCACCCGGAACCTCGTGTTGTTCCCGACTTCAAGTTTATCTTGAACTCCTTTACCCTTGAATTCAATTCTTCTTCAACTATTTTGAGCGTACCATCACCGAACTTGTATAGCTCACACAACCTCGATAGCATTCTTAAGTCTGTATTTGTCGGTAAAGACAACCGCTCTAGGAGAGTCAATCACTATGTAGTCGTATGCGAATTCATGCCTGTGGCTTCCCATTGAGGTCTAGTGAGATTGACCTAAGTCCGTAGCTTTCCATTCCAAGTTGAAAGTCACCAACTCTTTGTCGAATTACTAACCCCTTTTCCAAAGATTGACTACAGCAGAGAGGGACTTCTTTTCTCGAGCGGGTAGATGGTCAAGATGCCCTTGGAGGTTCGGAAGGTCTGAGATCTTCAAAGTCACTGGGAACAAGTGCTTGAAGTCATTTTCTTCAATTGCATGGTCTTTCAATTACGCTCTTCTAAGGACAATCTTATTGAGATAATCATAGCCATAGATTGGGAAGATTTCCACACTTACCACACTTAAGATTCGCGACTTGGATCGAACAATTTTGCGTTTCTTTTCTACACCATGTCTTTCAATGTAGAATTTCTTCTTTTGAACCACCAATGAGAAATGTCGTATGAGTGACAATGTCATATACTTGTTCTTTGTCGGTCGTAGTGATCGGTACCATCCGCTCAAGACACGGATCTAAGTAGGTTCTGACTTTCATCTTGGAAATAGATAAGGCTGGTCTTCTTCTTCATTCTAGCACGTAGGTAATCCAGATATCTGTTGAAGAAGAATTCGATTGAATTGTCTTCTGTCTAGGTTCACCTCAAGAGGAAAAGGATTGTTGACATTAAAACGATCGATATTTTCATCAACTTGATCGATCAACATCTTGTGGCATTCTTCCATTTGGAATTGTAGATGAGCGACATTAGAATGAAAGGCTTTGACAATTTCGTGGTGGCCCCTCAAGATCCTTTGGTGTGGTGAAGTGATTCCTGCTTGTCACAAAACCATTTGATGAAGCATCCCATGTCACCGATGATGTGTAAGAGTGATTCATCGGAAGGATCTTCATAGTTGGCAACAATGGTGGTTGCCCGATTATTGTCGGGGACAATCAAGTCGAGACTCGTGAATGGCCCACAAAGGTTCGGGGAGTTTGAGGTCTTTCCTTGGTTAACCGACTTTGAGTCATATCCTTGGATGGTGCAACTCTAGATGTTTTAATGCGTTTACCTTCAATGTATGCATCAAACCGGTCTTCATCTTGAAAAGTTTAGGGATATGCTTGGTGGAAGCATCATCGTCTTGATTCGACTCTTGCACTATGTAAGATTCTTCATTAAGCATTTGCTCTTACGGGATTGTGGAGAATGTGGGTGTAAACCGAGAATCAACAGATTGTCCAAGTTGTAAGCCTTCGAGATCCTTGACCACCGGATGAGCCAATTTGGTTGGAATGTTTTGGTGGAGGTGTTGGTGGATTGTCTTTTGAGTTGTTCTTTGTGCAAGAGATCCACCATTTCAGATGACCCGGCTCCACCAGTTGGAGGAGGAGGAGGTGGTGGATATTTTGGAACTCGAGCATGGACTCCATCATCACAACTCTTCTCTTCTTTTTCCCTCCATTTCACAAATGTCCTCCGAAACCGCAAGTGATTATCATGCTTTATCGATTCTTGAGTGCCTCATATAACTTCTTATGAACTTCATCCAAATGCTCATTTCGTCATACATTCTATCGGAGAGCACTAATCTCATATCCGAAATATGCAAATCAAGGCGGTAGAGCTTTCATTGCCCATTCCACGCATCTTTAACTTCGCTTCAATGGCATTTGTAACTTCGATGTCAAAGTTGAGGTTCTCCGGCTTGGATACACGACGATCAAGATGCTTAACGGTTCGGGCAAATGGTGCTTCTCGAAGAGATCGATTCTTTTAAGTGCTTCCTCGAGAAGTTGCTCGGTAGACTTAGTGGGAGGTGGTGAAGTGGTGGTGTGACAGTCACTAATGGTAAAAACAATTGGAGGGATGGTAGCGGACACGGGTGGTGGAAGTGCGGTTGCTGAGCAGAAGCGGGTGGTGGAAGTGCGATTGATGAAGTAGTTGTGGATGTAGTAACAAAGGTGCCGACATTGGAGGATAGTTGATGTGTCTTCTTGGATAGTGACGGAGAACATAGATTGGACTTCTTCCTTTTCATCATTTTGCTTGTCCGACTCGACATCGAGGGTGGGTCCTTGAGGAATTGGTCACCATAAGTTATGTCGGGCTCAAGATTCTTGAGGATGACGAGATCCCGTTGACACGTTTGCTTCATCCGGACACACATGTTCCTCATATATAGACTTAAGAATCTCCTGTGCTTCTTCCAGTGAGATCATCACCCTCAACCTCGATGTCTTGCTGTTAGAGTCCAATTGTTCATTCTCTGTTTCCAGTACTGGCACTGTTTCTACAGAAGGTGCCGTTTTGTGAATTTCTGACTGGGTGTCACTAGAGGCAAGAGTGTCCTCTAGTGTATCAGACACTTCCTTTTCAACTCCAGTTTGTTCTTGAGTTGATGATGATTCAATGCTTCTTTTCCTGAACTCAAATTGCGTTGTTGTTTGTGGAGTCGGGGTGGAAATGGTCAACAACATCTGAGCCGCTTGCTCTGCTTCTTCTCTAGCAATTCATTTACCTTTGCCCTGTGCAATAGGAGTGGTATGGCGTGGTACTGACTCAGGTTCTCGTATCATGACCCCTCCCCCCACTGGTTGTATTTGAGACATGTCAAGACTTTCCAGGCTTTGTTGGATGCCTTGTTGGAGTGCAGCCTCGTCTTCGTCCATCACTCTCTCAGGTACCTTGGACCCTTTATCTTTTCCTTTCCAGCCTCTCTTTCTCCTTTCTTGCTTTTGAGATGGAGAGTCGTGATCTTGATCTATCTAGTCTCTTCTTGGGAAGACTTGCGTAGAGTAGAATCAGTTGTTTGGATTTGGGTTGTGTGAGAGTAGGATTTGGTGTGTCATCATAGGTTGTGCGAGACCTTCTTCATGTATTTCTTAAAATAATCGGCCTTCTTAATTCTTTCGGTGATAATATTTTTAGGGATTGGCATTCCAAAGACTTCTTTGTTACATCCATTGGCGACATATTACAAGTTGCCAAGAATGAATTCATCACCGGCTTCATGGAGAGTCGACTCACTACAGGAGTAAATTGATGATTCAGCTGCAGATCTTTGGATAATGAGCTTGAGAACCTAATGCTAGGAATCACTCTCTTACCTTTGGCTTTCTTTCCTTTGACTTGATTCGAAAATTTTGTCATCGTTGATGAATGTATCCAAAGACAAGGATAATTCTTCCCAAATGCTTTACGCAAAATCGATATTTTTCTTTTAACCAACCCCACAAAATTTGTAGAATAAGATCCCTTACTCTGTCATGACACAAGTTTTACCGTCAAGCATAGGTTGAGAATCGTTACAATGTCTCTCCATGGTTGATACACTTACGTGTTGATGAATCGAGACCTTCGTTAATTTTACGGATATCCCAATTCATCAACAAACCCCATTAGTTCATCGGTTGTGGGTGGAGCGGCGAATGGATTTAAGGGTCTCTTGGAGTGATCTGAAGAGCCTCCTGAAGCGTCTCGGCGTTGATTTTATACCACTTGTCTTTAAGTTTACAGTATGGGCGGTGATCTTGTCCCATGTTACGTATTCGAATTGTTGAAGGTAAATGGAAGGAATTGTGTAACGCATGGTTAAAGCACCAAAGAAGTTGGTGTTCTTCAAAATATCAATAGCAATTCGGTAGATTGGATTATGTTGGTTTCTATCCACATCCACTTAGCAGTTGCTCTTTGCTATTGTCACCCATTGCTTAAGCGAGTAGTTCCTCATCGGTAGGAATAGTGGTTGGTGCGGTGGTAGCAAGGTTCTCGAGAGGGCGTGGTGTACGCCATTGAAATCGAAGACCACACATACAACAACAATAATATCCGGAAATTTTGTTAGGTTAGACAAGGTTATTAGATCAATCAAATAGCCACCCTATATCATGGATTCTAAGTAAGTGATTAAAGCATACGAAGAAGCATGCACATCATAGAGCAAGATATGAATAAAGCGAGACAAATTAATTACATAATGGTTAAATGCACGAGAGACAAATCGAGAATGCAATAAGCATACAATGACCAAGTTTGAAGGATATATAGATCAAGTCACAAGGAAACATCTATTATATGAACAAGTCGCATGTTAATACAACTCGCAATATGGACAAGTCGCATTGAATAAGATACCCGTATAGGACAACTCGCATACATCAACTCGCTTTGGTCAAGGATATGGACAACTCGCATAGGTCATAGTGCGTTTAATAACTTCGCTGCGTCAACATGCATGAGACAAGTCTCATAAGGCAACTCGCATTCATCAAGTAGCTAGAGACAACACGCACATGGGTGTCAAGGACAACTCGCATTAAGTAAGCGAAGCGACAACTCGCATCAATAAATTAAAACAAGACAACTCGTATGACAAGATCATATGAGACAACACACATGCAAGAATAATCATATACAACTCGCTTTCAAGCAACTAAAGACAAATCGCATTCAAGAATTAACATATGCAACACGCTTTCAAACAGCGAAGACAACTCGCATTCAAGAATTAACATATGCAACTCGCTTTCAAACAGCGAAGACAACTCGCATTCAAGAATACGCAGCGAGAGGCCCAAATCAAATTAAACATACACACTATGGATGCTACGGGAATGTCAATTCCACAAACTTGGGACAAAAGAATCATGGATACAACATTCATAGGACATAATCCAAAGACCACCATACACCACAATACCAAATCATCTAAAGTGCTCTAAATCGCTACAAACACCAAATCACTTAGATCCTTTGTTGCTCACATATATACTACATCGGATCATAACCATGATTACCTACACATTCCCATCTAAAGCCTACATCAATTGCATAGAGCGAGAGAGAATCAAACCTAGTATCGATATAGATCGAAAGGATTAAGAGTGAGGAATCGTAGGATAAGTTAAGTTTAGAAGAATGATTCAATTAATATTCATAACGAAGCATGTATAGCGAGATCGGATAACCTACCACACGATCACAAGATGGACAACTCGCCCGTAGAATGCAATAGAGAGAAAGGTGAGTAAATGTTTGACCAAGAAAAACAATTGGTTTGACTAAGAGACAACTCGCATTACTTATACCTAAAAACAAGTTTGCGAAATGACACTTTAAGTCCTTGCACTGACAACTCGCATGTATAGAATGACTAGACAACTCGCATGCGAGATTGAGACTTGACAACTCGCATATACAAATACTACAGACAACTCGCATACATAAATTCAATAGACTAGCACATATAAGAGCATAATTATGCAAACTAAATTACTCCAAGTAACATGCAACGACTATCCATAGTACTAAGGTCACAAAAACCATTCAATACCATCAATCAACACCATCAACAATCACACTAGCAAGATAAATGACACTTATCACAAGACATTATCTAACAGTATCTAATGGTAATCATGCAAAGATACATAGACTATCGAGAATGGCGGAGATACTAATTCTCCCCTCAATCAATGACACGTATGTGGTGGTGATCATTGATTGAATCAAACCCTGCGGTGAATCCTAGTCGACTTATATCTGTTTGAACTTCATCTAAAGACCTGTGCCATTATTGAATGACATTTCTAGGACCGTAGATGTTATCGATAATAGATGATATGTTTTGTGATTATCATATTTTCAAATTTTCTGATTTTGTAAAAGACTATTATGTCTATGTGTATAAAAACATTTATAATATTTTTTCAACCGATGAATTCTGAGCCCTAGCGAAGCGATCGAAGTCACATACATGCAACTTAATTTTGACAAGTGCAATTCCTTGATGATTAGCCTCCAATTCGATTAGAAACCGGTCATGATGTTCATGATTGAATTGAGCATTGTACTTGAAAAGGCGAGGAAGATTTGCACTAATAGCATGTAGCATTGCAAATAGATGGGTTAGTGGCGGTTGTATCACGATCTTTGGATTTTTACGATCGGACCTTGGTGTATCATTATTGGTCGGTGTCTGACCGAATCCACTTAAATCCAACATACTTAAAGATTTTTCGGTGGGCATCCACTTAGAACGATAGCTAAAGTGTAATTCCTATTGGGTGTTCTTAAACACTCTGCCAATAGGCATCCACTTATGATCGAGCAAGTAGAGTTAGATCTCTTAGTTACGATGAAGATGTATCCATTTCCTATTTTGGATTTTAAACATTTCTTTGTTAACATGTTTCTTAGGGTAGTGGTCATTCATTTGATGCTTCTTACGTGTTCTAAATGATTTTCTTGCATTCCTGTTCCTAGAGTTTCGAGCATTAGTTTGAGAATTATCATTCATCTTATCGAAATGAATTTGTGAAGTATTTGTTTTTGACAAAATATTATACTCATCAACTTGGGAGGCAAACCTTGATTTTGAGGGTTTAAATCTTTCGACTTAAATGCATTAGGTTGCCTAATTAGAGATCATTCTTTTGTAATTTTGTGAAATTGGCTTCCCAAGGTTGATGGTTTTGCAAACTTAGTGTTCACTCCATTTCTAATAATTTTCCTAATCTAATTTTTAAGGCAACTATCGTGAAGCTCTTGTCACGAAGTTTCGCTTTGAGGACTTCAATGTCGACTAACAAAGAGTCTGTATGATCTAAGGACTTGGTCAAATCCTCTTTAGTAGGGACACATTGTTTTAATTGTTTCTTCCTTAGAGACTCATTTTCCTTAATAATTTGGCCACACATAATGCTAATTCATCATTCCTAGCTTTGCCGAATCATTAACCTCAATATTATGCTTGTTCGTACCCATATAAATTTCCTTATGTAATTAGGATTGTTGTTTTTTGATTACATATGGTTGAGTCTTTGTCTTGAAGCTGGGTTTTAAGCGGTTAATTTTAAAAATTCTCGAAATTCAGGAATTCGGATTTATGCAAGGTTTTGTAGCAAGAACATTTTCTTCCTTTTGTTGTATTGCCATTTCGAGAGAAATGCAATGTTTTCAAGAATGGAGTATTTGTTTGAAAGTTGTTAGGAATTAGAAAATTCCATAGTGAAGTGTCGGTCACCCCAAGTATTATTTAGCATAAGTTAGCTCATAGACATATCATTAGTTCGTTAGTTATCGGTTTATTAGTTAGTTATTAGTTTAGTTTAGCGTAGTGCATCACCGTGGAGGAAGGACGGGTCATTACCCATTGTATACGATCCAGAGGCCGATGGGAGGTCGTGTAAGTTGTAACTATAAATACCCCTTCCATCCATGGAAGGGGTGTGGCTCTTTGAATAAACCTTTCACTTTTATAAGCAACTCTCTTTCAAGAACCTCCTCTTAACTCTCTTCATCTATCTCTAATGGCTTTCTTATTTAATCATTGTCCTAGACCACCGAATCATCAAAAACATAAATATTGGATCTAACAATTGGTACGAGCCAAGGTTATGTTGTTTTGATGATTTACATGGTTTGTAGTTAGCGGTTTGATGCGCTTTGATTCGTTTTGGTGTTGTTTAAATGAGTTTGACATGATCTTGGTGTAGTTTGTTGTTGTATTTATTTGGTTTTAAAGCTATGGTTTTAACTTGTTTTTACAAACTTATTCTTGGTTTTGAATGTTTATTCATTTAAGCGAGTTGGTTTTGAATGGTTATTGATCTGATCATTTACGGTTTTAAGTGTTTCATCATGTCACTTGTTCATATGATTTCACATAACTCTCAAACATGGTCTAAGCGGTAGATTTGTCTAATATCATGGTCTAAACTTCTTCTTGGTTTTGGGTCTATCTTGGTCATATTCTTGAAAGCGAGTAGGGTTAAAGCGGATGCGAGTTGCGACACTCTTGAGCCGTTGTCTATTCTGTTTAAAATGCGAGTTGAAATCTTTGTCTAGGTTCAAGGAACTGATGCTAGTTAATGGACTCGCATTATTGAATCTGAGTTGTCTTTTGGACAATGCGAGTTGGTATGATCGTGTTGCACTTGCTCTTTAGCGAGTTGCTTAATAATGTCAAAGCGAGTAGGCATCATCTTTGTCCGGTACAATGAACATTAAGCGAGTTGACTCGAGAAAACCGGATCACGAGTTGAGTACTAATGTTTATAAAGCGAGTTGGGTCACAAGATTAGGGTCAAGCTGCGAGTTGGGTTAGCGAGTTGGGTCATGTCTTTTGCTAGCAACTTGACTTCGAAAGGATGAAGAAGAAAAGTGACCACTTGACCACAAACCATATTCTATATCACAACAATCACTATACAAACCGAAACATCATTTTCATTCTCGTTCCATTTTCATAAACAAATCTCGGACCGAATCAAAGCTAATGGACTCACGACCTCGATTTCATACATCATAGGTTCATGTTCAAGGACTCATATCAACAACAAATCGATCTCGATTATTGTTCCTTATGTGAGTGGTACTTCATACTCATATATATCATTTAATCTATTCACATAGGAGCGTTACATCATAGATCTTTTGCTCATAACAATATCCGAATGATTAAGATAAATCAATTAACATGTATGTTAACGATTTTTCTTGTTTCGTTCAAGTATAAAGCATATTACATTGCTCGACTCATGAAAAGAAATTAACATGTGAAGTTAACTCTTCTTTCATTCAATCGGTTATTCTAAATCAAAAGGACAAGTCAAAATTAATCCTACCAATACCTAGAAATGACCTCGTATCCGTATCCTTTCTCTCACGCCATCCACAGTGGCAAGACAACTACACCATCCACATGGCGAGGTCTTCTTGTATAACAAGAAGGATATATGGCGGATCTGGTTTCTTTGATTCATCTGTTGGAATGAATCTTATGAAGACATTCGAAATATCACTAGATGTGAGAAGCGTGAAGATGATTAAGCGGTTGGGTTGAAGAAAGTCTTGTGGTTGTATACGTTTTGATATGCAAGAGATGGGGCGAGTATGGAGAGTTATTAGGGTTCTGTGTGATGTAATTTTTAGGGTTAATATGATATTTGTGTCTTATATATCCATATATTTAGGGTACTAAGAATTGGATCAGGTTTGTGTACTTCCTTGATGGGCGAATGATACATGGTATTAGGAGGTGTTGAATCTACTTTGAGTTCATGAATTTGTAAGATCATGTGGGTTGTAAAATATATATTTTGACTATGCCAAATGTGTAACCGGACGTCTAAGGTGAGTATCATTTGGTAAGAATGAATGACATACTTGGAGTATTTTTGAGCTATATGGTTAATATTATTTGAGGGTTTCCTATGCTTGGACCGAGTATAGGATTGAGGAATATTAAACTTTAAATCGGATTTTGGTGTTTATTAGATGTTGAATCGTTGGATCGTTTATCGAGATACAATGATGAGATTTGATTAGTTATGACATGTAACTTGATACGATGATGAGATTCAATGGATTATGAGGTGTGGTACTTTGGTTGATGCATTTTCACGGTAGATACTATGTCTTTTGAACTAAGTTGACTACGGGGTTGTTTGGACGGTATTTCTTATTTGAATTTGAGTGAGATTTTCCGGACACGCTTACTTATTTTGTCTTCTTTCTTTCTATCCTTCCGAAGATGACTTGTTTGGGCTTTTATAGAGGTGATAAAGACTTGGCTATTTAGTTCTTGTTGTGATTCTTTCTCGTTTAACCCACAAAGTAACTATCACTTGATGTCTCACGCATTGAGGATACGTCAAGAGGTTTTGTACATTGGGTACACCGTTTCTTCTTCACAAGGATTAGTACAAGTTTAAGTAACAAATCGAGGAATTTTACTTCATGATCAAGTTTGGCATATCGGGTTCACTTCTCCATGTTGTCACCGCAATAACCGGCGAATCGTGAATGATGTGTTTACCAATGTGTTTATTGGATGGTTGATGATGTTGTTGATGATGTTGGATAATGAACCGATGAACCGTTGCGTGTTCCCCTAAAACAGATATTCACGAAACCAAAATTGTCATAACACATTCAAGTCGACATTGTTTACGGTTTTGTCTTGATTTTGTAAAATCCCGAAAGAACCTATTTCTCGGTTTAAATCATAGACTTGTAAAATCCGTGACAATGGAAACATCTGGTATTAGTAAAGTGCATTTTCGGATTTATCTTACGGTTTATTCTTGGTTTTGTAAAATCCATGAAAGAAACTATTTTCGGTTTAAACCATAGAGTTGTAAAATCCCGTGATGATTGAACCATCACGGAGAAAGGAAAGTGTATTTCAAGATCTTTTCGATCTTTGGTGCTATAGTTTCTTTTGAAGAAGGATAAAGGGTGTACTTCATGAATTGGGTGTGTGTTTGGGTTGTCTTCATGGCGGTTTGGTTATTACATGGTTTCTACGGGTTACATGCTTTTAACCATGGTCGGGATGAAACCATTATCAAAGTTCATTTAATGTCAAAGAAGGCTAGATTTGAGCGATTCGAGAAGATGTGACAACGGCGTTAATTGATGTTATTTATTTGAGGTTGAAGTGAATTATCACGGGCGAGTGTACTTAGTATATGAAGGTATCGGAGATGGTTGGATGAAGATTCTTCAAGATCCTTGTTCGAGCTTATCCTCAAATCGAAGACTTGGAAATCTAGTTATTGTTGGGTGTCTTTTACCTTTTGTTTTACCACTTGGGGAATTGGGCTCATACAACCACAAAATAACTATCACTTTATGGAGTTACGTTGTAGTGCTCGATGTCACATTGAATTGTGGATTCTCAAGAGGTGATGTACGTCTATTACTTGATGGTTGGTTAGATGAAGAGTATAGAGTACTTAGAGATTCAATGGAGGATGAAGTCTCGGCACCGCTCTTTGTTACATATGTGCAAGTTTAAGTCACGAGTTCGGGGTAGTTTACTTCAGGTTCAAATTCATTATATCGGGTTTTCTCCATCAGTTGTCACGACAAATAGCCTACTGAATGATAATGGGGTTAATTATTAGTTTGCCAAGAGTAGATGAAAAGAGATTTATGACGTATGAACACAACAGTTCATGCCTCGTACTCTAAAGAAAATAAAAGTGTGCGTCTCGATTAAGCTTTATCTTCCGAAGAAGAGAAATCTTCTTATGACGTTTGAATACTTGATTCAAACCTCGTTCTCTAAAGAAAAGAAAAGTGTACATTTCGATCGCTTTATCTTGGAAAGAAGAAATCTTCTTATGACGTCTGTTCAAATCGATTCGGGCCTCGTGCTTCATCATAATGGCGTCTGCGAGATAACACTTGAGCCCCATTCTTCACGAAAAAGAAAAGTGTATGCGTGTCGATCGCTTTATCTTACGAAGAGAAATCTTCTTATTAATGACCATTCTCATCAACATGTTTCATACTTTTTCCATGCGCTTGGTCATCAAGTGAACAAGGGCAACCATTGATTGTTTTCTTATTCCACTTGCTCCACTATAATAACGATGGCGACATCATGTGCTAATTTTGCGGGAGAAGTGTGAATAGAATACTTTGGATGATTTCACTTATATAGTCAAGAATGGCATCTCCGTATGCAATTCTTGAGGGAGAAAAGTGTGAATTTTTGCATTGTTGATTTATATTTGAGAATATAAATGGTCATCGGCTCTAAACTCATGTAAGAACCGAGCTTCTTCTTAGCGGGTCATCTTCACATGGAGTTTTTCTCTTCTAAGAGCCGTTGGTTGACATCTTCACTCGGATTGATGAGTTTATCGACAAAGTGCTTCCGGTTAATGCTTCACGTATACATCAACATGATGATTCCGAACAATCTATTTGTTCTTGTTTGATGTGATTGGTAGTTTGGTGTTACCGTCTTGTGTGTTCGTTGCGGCCTGATTGTTGATTTCCTTGATGAACATCTTTCTATTCTTGTTTGATTGGGAGGGATTTTAGTTAAGGGGATTTGCAAGATGTAAGTTAATTGGGATGATTTTTGGTGGGATGCTTTTGGTGTGAGTTGAATATGTTAACTATCTATTCCCAACCGGACAATCTTGAAGAAGGTCGAGTCTGATCATTTCTACATTTTACGCTACATGTTAGAAGACTAAAGACAAGTTGCATTTGATAATCCAAAGACTTCTTCTTAATTCAAGCATTCATCATAAAGATTGTCGGTTTAGGGAGAGCACTAATTGAGGAGAGTGATATGTCGAATTTAATCCCAATTAGACTTGCTCACATTATTGACATGTTGATTCTCACAAAGACTTCAAGCGATCTTCTCAATAGATTTCAAGTATTTGGGCTTATAATGTTTTCTTGATTACGAAGTGTCAAAACCGGCAAGGGGAAGAGACAAGCACCTAAATGCGAGTAAACTTGATGAGCTTAATACTTCTAAGTAATTGAAGATATCCGGGAAGACAAATGTTATGACCATGAGAGAAACTCAAGGTTTGACTCATGGCGAGTAAACTTGATGAACTTAACTCTTCTAAGTGATTGAAGATATCCGGGAAAACAAATGTCATAACATGAGAGAAACTCAAGGTTTTACTCATCAAAGCGTTTAGTGTTCTTATTCCAACGTCATGGGGAAGTGATGTAAATGAAAGGTTACGAAGATAAAGAGGTACCTTTGGTGTGTGATGATCTCGATGTTATCACAATCATCGGGGAGAGAATTGTGTACATTGGGCGCTCATCATCTTACTTGAGGCTTAATCGGTGATTCGTAGATATAGTCACTTATTCCGGAGTTGACATCCGCAGAGATTGTCATCCGAGAGATAATCGATGATTCGGCATGCTTCTTCAATGTTATTGGTTGTTCTCTCTTTGGGAATGTGTGTACTTGGTCCTTGAGCTTCATACACGATCATCGGGAAGAAAGCCATTGTTTACCACAAACATTGGGAGGTGTATTCTCTCGGGCATGATGTGTATTTGGGAGATTTCTTGGATATTGGTGTACTTGGGTTCTTGAGCTTCATACACGTTCATCGGGGAAGAAAATGTGAACATTGGAAGGTGTTCTTCATTCCCTCATGAAGTGTATTCGGAGAGTTCTTGAGCATTATACTAAGAGACGGACTACATCATTTCAACTACTGGGAAGTGTTCTCTTGACACCTTTTGTTATGGATCACTTGGACTTGATAGTAATGAAATATGAGAAGAAATTAAAGAGTGGGATGATCGTTCTTGTTCTTGTTGATGATATAACCCGAACAAAGAATCTAGATTATCGTTCTTAAAAGGAGCGGTAGGATTTATGATAATGGTGTGCTTCTATGTGCACCGGCTAAAGCAAGCTTGAAATAGAGCTTGAATTTGCTCATCTAATGGATTTTCGGTTTGAAGCGCCAAAGTCTCTCTTCTTAAAGTCTCATGTTCTACATTCTATTACGGAGCCACGGAAGCTTTGGTGGTGGAAGTTTAAGAGATGGCGTATTCTATCTTCTACGACGTCTTGCTTGATATCCTTATCTCGGTACTCGTATCATCATCCTCTTAAATTATATCATCTACTCTATCTTTGTATATATTTATCCATAAAACGAATAGAAAATATAAAACCAACAAAAGAAAATAAAAAATATAAAACCAACAAAACCCATAAAAATCGAAAAATTTGAAAATGCCAAAATATGTTTTCTCAAGACATGTCTTACGGTATCGATAACATCTACGGTCTTAGAAATGTCATTCAATAATGGCACGGGACCATAGATGAAGTTCGAGCAGAGGTGTAAATATTCTTTTCTAAACATGTCTTAAAGTATGGCTTACAGATTATTTGGATCAGAACTTTCTGGCTTCAAATGATGGCTTGCGCTATTACTTGATTGTGACCCGTGCTTAAACTATGGCTTGCTATTATTTGAGATAGCAACCCGTTTTTAAAGAAGGAAAGTGCTACGCTTAAACTATTTTCAAAATATTTCGTGCACTTATCCTAAAAACAAAACAAGGAAAGTATGTCGAAGGATCTTTGTTCCTACACAAATGTTTTTCGTCTAAAATTCTTTAGAAAAATATTTGGTGTTTTAACAAAATGGTGGTTAATGAGTTGCAAATCCAATCGGTTTGAGTTTTCGTAAAAAATGGAAACTCAATCAATAACCACGTGCTTTTAATCTTTTGGAAAATAAGTCATTGATTGAGGGGAGAATGTTTTCAAATCTATATCATCTAACGAGCTTTCTTGATTATCCTCGTGCTTAATTAAAATGATATTTTCTGTGTCGAAGGACTAGGAATTTAGGATATGATTGTTAGGTTTAGATGATTAGAGTTTGATTAACACATAAACCCCATGCCTTATATGATCTGATTGTTATGTTGAATTGACTTTAATTAGTCGATTGTTGTTTGGGTGATGTCGACCACCATATATTTGTATGTGTGTTCACTAACGTATGCATGTATATTGGTATAAAAGAATGTTCCCGATCGGATCCCACAATTGAAGATGATTGGATGCGAAAGGAAAGGGTAACTATATCTTGGGTTGACAAATGAAGAAGCGGTAGCTTAATTTGACTTCAATGGAAAGTTGGCATAAATGCAACATAAGAGGTCTCCTTGCATCGGCAGATGGTTTTCTTCTAAGTGATTAAAGAAACGGAGCTTAATTTGACCTCGGTTGGCATTCAAAATGCAACGTAGAAGAAGTCTCACTTGCATCTGCAGACGGTTTTCTTCAAGCCCTACAACAACAACGGAAGCTTCTCAACAACCTAACGTATCTTTGTGCGGGATACCATTTTAAACAATTTTGAATAATTTGATTAAATTGTTTTGATAATGGAAAATATTGTTTTGAAAATTAATTGGACTTAATTTTGAAAATCACGGACTTCATTTTATCAAAACTTGAGTCACTCAATTATCACCTACGGTCATGGATGGAGGGGAGAGTGATTTAAAATAAAATATTTTCAAGCGATATTTCTTCACAAAAGTTCCGCTTTGTACAATATAAGTGGTGATCTAAAGATTTAATGTTATGTCATGGTATGATTTTTCTTTAGAATCAAGGTCTTTCAAAATGAAATTTTTACGTTCTTGTTTGATTGTGAAATTGTTTTATTTTACTAAAGATCTCTTAAAACTATCATACCGACACTAACAATCTTTAATGTCTTAAATTGGTCCTTATCATCATTTCTCAAAATTAAATCTTGCCAATGCTTTCCCCAAACTCTTTTAAATGATTTAAATCAAATGGGATCACAAATCTCAAAAGGTTTGAAATTTTTGATCTGGTGAGAGATCGTGATTTAAATCTCATATCTGTTTTAATGGAATTGGTTTTAGTCCTTTATAGGAACTCCCGCCTCCATGTGCCAAACGATTTCAAATATACAATGCACATGTTGAGGAGGAGCATTTATCCAAAACAAGATGGGTATTTAAACCTTGCCACATTTTCTCGTATGTTTTCTAAACCTAATTAAATCACTTGGGATCCAAAAATATCAAAGGGTTTGATATTTTTGATCGAGAGAATTTGTGATTTAATAATGAAATTTGATAAAAGGTGATCGTTTTGATTTAATTGTGCATGCTGCTCTCTCATATGTGCTAAACGCTTTCGAATCTCGAAGCATATATTGAGGGGGAGCATTTTTAAAGAAAAGAAACTATCAAGGTGCAAATGCTTTTATGTTTTAACATAAAGTACCTTGATTGAGTTTTAAATGGTTTCTTAATGGCTTGTGTGATCGTAAATGTGCTTCAAAGAACTCTTGCCTCTATGTGATAAAATGATTTCAAATATCCTACGCACATATTGAGGGAGAATTTTACCATGAAAATCAAATGGCTTTTCGTATGAAAATTGTGATCAAAGAAAATATTTCAAAGTCCTCTTGCCTCCTTGTGCTAAAAATTTCTAAATCATATGCACATGTTGAGGAGGTTTTCTAAATGATCAAAACTATTATGGTACAAAATGCTTTGATCTCGTATCACAAGTACCTTGATTGTTTTTCAAATGATTTTTCAATTGGTTTCAAGGAAGAATGAACTGTACCAAAAGACCGACCATTTTACTTTATGCATGGAGTTATAAGGATGGTGAGGTTAGGCATTTGTTCCCACGATCCGCCGAACCGGAGGGATCTTCCGAGGACAATCCACTAGATAGTGTAGAGTCCTTAGGTATGATGAAAAAGGAGAAAATGAGAAATGGAAAGAGTGCGGATGAGACGAGCTAGTCTTGGAATAAACCCAACAAGGTTCTAGTTATGAAGTCTCGGTAAGCCTTTGAAGGGTTGAAGAATGAAAAAAATGAATATGAAAGGGTGAAAAGAAATAGCCCTCCAACTATTCAACCTTAGGGCGTAATCCGGGTTCAATACATATCTACTAGTGTTTACTAAGGTAACACTGGTATTGAAGACAAGGCGTCATGGACCCGGACGATGCACTAAACTTCCCAAGCTACTCAAGTTCCTCTTAAAGGGCTTGTTTCATTCTCACGGGAACCGACATAATCTATCGACTTTCTCTTGAGATTGTTGATATTGAAGAAGGAGACCTCTCCTAGTCTCCCAAGACAAGAACCAAATATGCACAATTGAGTCTAGAGCCAAGAGATCATCCACAATATCTCGTTAGGACACTAAATTCTTGAAGACTTGCTTTTTCACACAATGTGGAAAGTAAGTATATATTAAGAGTTCTACGCATTATCCTTGTGGTATTGCCAGAACATCCGAGTGATATGTGGTCGGTGCCAAACCGTCAAGTTTTCTCACACAAGCTGACCACTTGAGAATGACCGACTGTAAGAAACTTAAAATGGTTCAAGCACAAATTCAATGAAGATCTGAGGAGTATAGGGTTTCCCGGGTCGTTATGTCCCAAATGAGCTATGCAATGGATCACCCTACGAATAGTGATCGAGAAATTTGAGCGAAAAAGGTTTGGAGTGATTATAACTCTGAAAAAGTACATAAACTACAAGGGCTTAAATGCAAATTAAAGAAAATTAAAAATATAAAAATATTAAATAAACGCTATCACTATTTTTAAAATGATGTTTTTGTTTTATGTTTTATAAAACTTAATTAAAACTACGTAGCGTCTGAAAAGAAAAAGTGAAACTTACACAATATAAATCCTAAAAGATGAAAATACATTTTACAATCCTAATGATAAAATAAAATTTATAGAAAAGGAAAATTATTTTTATAACTATTTATCTAATTATTATTAATTAAAAACTAATTATTACTATTTAATAATAGCCTAAAATACAAGAAATTAGGAAATAAAGCTAGAAAAATAAAATTTTGACTTAGAAAAATCTAAAATATCAAAATAGAATTTTCAAAACTAGTTTTGTATTTTTACGATTATTTTCTATTTTCTAGGAATTAAAAACTATTTAAAACTAATTAAATTACTTAAAATACAAATTTAACTAAGAAAAATCTAGAAAAATATTTTTTTGTCTTTTTATATTTATCTTAACTTAAGAAAAATGAAAATTTATTTTTTTGAACCTTTTCTTAATTAATTGTATTTAAAGCTAATTAAAAATGCTTAAAAACTAATTTAAATTAAGAAAAATAGCAAACAAGCTTGGAAAAATATGAAAATTTCAGGAAAAGCTTAAAATAATATTAGGAAACTAGGAAAAATGGAAAAACAGGTGCATGTGTGTAAGAATTAGGAACTGATGTACAAGTGCTTATTGAAATAAGCACTTGAATAAGCAAATGGGGACCAATAAGCACCAAACCGAATGAAGCTTAAATATGCTAAAAGAACTAAAATGCAATAAGAATCAACAAGCTATAACCTCTGGATATCAAGCTCAAAAGATTTGATGAATTTGAGCTTTTAAAAAAGCAGATTAAGGGGTCTACTTTGAGCTTAAAAATAAGCCAACCAATAGTGAAACGCAAAATGGAAGTGGGACCCTGCACTAGACCTGGGTGGTTATGCATAAGCCAAAAATCAGACCTAGGTGAGCTCAAATGAGCTTTGCACAAGCTCTGCAAAACTTGCAAAACCCCTGTGCAGACTTAATGCCCTGCACAGGGCATTTAAGCCCATGATCACAAGCTAAAATGAAGCTTCTATAAAATTCACAAAAATATGCTAAAATGGAGATAAGGAAATAGACCAGTAGGACTTTTAAATGCCACAAGTTTCACTTGAAATGACCTAGAAATGAGCTCTTGAAAAATCCCTCTAGATGGACTCAAAACTGATATTTCAATATTTTGACTTTTTGACAAAACTAAAAGTTTGACTAAATTGAACTTTGATCATGATTTAAGGACTGATTATGATGTTACTTGATGAAATAACACTAATGCAAGCTAGTTCTATGTATTTTGAACACAAAACAAGACTTGGATTTTCAAAAGTCTCAACAGATTCACGATTAAGACGGATGGCATACAATTTTGACTATTGAGCTTAGCGGTGCAATAACAAGGCGATATGGGCTCAAATGAGCTAAACAAACATGAAACAATATGCACCAAGCACTGAACTATCCTCTAGTGCGGTTAATTGATAGTTCAAACAACCCTTTTAAAAGCGAAATACAAACTTAAAGCGATAAGAACCTTTGAACTAGATAGTACCATTGATCAAGCGAGTTCTCATGACCATATTACAACTATATAAACACATTTTAACTAGTGGTGACTACGGATAAACATTCAAGCAAAAATGCAATATTGAAAAAAATAGGAAATGAGAATAGAACTCACATGAGTCCAACTGTGTTGCAGGCTAAACCAAACCAAATTCTACACTAACCTAACCTATTTTAAACCCCTCCAAGCTGCATCAACCCATTCCACTTCCAAATTGCTCCATTTTGACTTTTGTTGACCATGACTCAAAATGGCTTGAAAATTAAATGTAAGCTTTTCAAAAGCTATATAGAGATTAAGTGAGCTGATTTGAATGATGAAATAAGCTTTTGGAAGCTTAAATGTAAGAACATTAGTTTGAAAATCTCAACAGTAAACACAAGATCAATAATTTTAACCAAACCTTGAAATTAATTCTTAAAAACTGATTACAATGATAAAGTAACTTTAGTTTTGATCATAGAAACAAAAGATTACCTATTTTAAGCTAAACTAATACATGGATAAGAAAAAGCGACATTAAGAAAAATTAAAACTAAATTCTACTCTCCTTTCTTCTTTCTTCTTGCTCTTTTATATGCCAATCACCTTCTCTACTTTCTACGACCAAATCCCACTTTAAATTTGAGCCATTGGATAGCTTAGAGTAATCTTGGCCATTGAATGGATTTTATGGAAATGGGATTTTGACGATTGGGGTTGAGTGCTTGGGTAGAAGAGGCATTAAATGCTATTGGAAGGTTGTTGAGGATGAGGGACATGGAGGAGTAGGGTGGTGGAGGGGGATGGTGTTGCAGGCTAGATGTTGGGAAGAAGGAAAAAGGGCGGGTAGGGTGTCTGTTTGACCAAATGGTTGGTAGTGTAATATTATAAGGCAAGGGTCAAAACAAGGGTCCAATTTGGTAAATGACGAGGGTTCACTTGGGATATGACAAGGGTCCAATGGCGGTTTGACAAACTAAGGTTTTAATAACAAGGGCTTGTTATGTAATTTACGAAACTCGAGGGACCTAAGCGCCAAATCAAAAAGTTGTTCCAAGGGCTGAAAATGACAATCTTCCATACTACAAGGACCAAACTTGACATTTTTCAATTTTCCAAGGACTATTTTGCCAATTTTCAAACTTGGAGGACCAAACTTGTAATTTTCTCAAACTTTTATATTTTTCACCAAAGTACTAATTTTGACAAGTTATGATTTTAAAAGGACCTTTGGTGACTTTTCTTTTGAAATTTTGACTCGGGACTATTTTTGACAATTTTAGAAACTTGGGGGTGAAAGCGCCAATTATGCAAACTTTGCTCATTTTCATCGATTTTGAACATTTTGCATCGAAACATATAAAATGCAATTTTGGAATATTTTCGATATTTTGATGCATTTACGAGCATTTTAGGCGTTTTGCGATTCAGTTGACTAAAATGATGAGTATTTACACACTCATCAATCCCACACTAAACTATTGCTAGTCCCTAGCAATCTTTTGAGAAAACTTAATGGTTTGAATCTCTTTACCAAAATCCATTACTTGGAGTAGCCAAATGTTTTAGTTCAAGTAAGAACCATGGTACACCGATAACCATGTGATTTTGAGCAAACCACCGACTTCCAACGGTTTGATTTGTCTTTACGAAGCCGTTTGCTCTGGACTAGCCAACTCTTAGATAAATTATCAATATTATCTTTGGTGAGTGATTACCAATTATGGATTTTCCATTTGCCTTTACCACAAGCCATAAACTTGCGGGCTAGCCAACTCTTCACTTTTTAGATATGGTGGTGAATACCATACAATTATGGGCAAATTGCAAGCCGTCAACGGTTTGATATATCTTTACCAAGAGCCGTTTGCTCTAGATTAGCCAATCCTTTAGTTTTTCGAGACAAAGCGGATGATAACCAATTGAGTAAGTGCAAAACACTTACTCCAAAAAAAAAAAAAAAATTGGCCAAAATGGGGGAATTGGGCGGTATAATTATATAATAAAATTCGTGAGAATCCCCCACTTAGAAATGAATATTGCCCTCAATATTCAAAGTACCTACGGTTATGCGAAACATAGAACGTAAAGGGAAATACTACGGCCATTATTTAGAAAGTTTTTTTTTTTTTTTTTTTAGGAAAACTTATATTTATATAACATGTGGGGCAACTCCCCCACACTAGGGTGGAACACATGGGTGAAAACCCATGTTTAGCTACTGTTTTTGATTACCGAGTCGCTAGCTTGACTCGACCCCGAATTCATTGGTTCATGGGGAAGCAAGTGGAAGAGACAATCTCCATCGGACTTTCATTCAAGATGTTTGAATAAACATTGAAGTACGTGAAAGTTCCACACCGATGAGATATACATAGAACCGGCTCAAAAATGATAAGTGAAAATGCCGGGGTCAAAGATAGTGTCTTCATTCCCGAAGGAGTGAAGATGGAGAGAAATCACAAGATATTTGAGGAAAGGAAGAAAGATTTTGATAACAATCAAGAACCATTCTTCATCCTCAAATGCAGACGTATCGGGAGGAAGGGTGAAGGTAGTATCATTAATAAGCAAACTCGTATGAAAGAGTACACCTTCCTCCAAGCTAATATCATCCTCAAGATCAAAATAGAAATGATCATGTTCGGAGGAGATATGTCATGAGAGAGTTCACGGAGAACTCTTCATGAAGAGAGTCATTCACATGGGTGAAATTGTGAACTCTTGTTCCATTGTGGGCTCATCACTATCCTCGATCCGAGTATCAAAGAGTGGATTCTCGAAATTAAAGTGAATTCGAGTCGAATTCAAATAGAGGATTGGTGAAAGTAGCTTTGAATGTTTCGGGAACAAAGTGATCAACATTCTCTATTGGATTGTTGGGATAAGAAGTGAGTGAGCGATCATTATCAATGAGACTTTCGGTCTCTCCCGGATCGGCTTGAAATCAAAGAGTGGATTGATGTGAGTGAGTTCATCGGAGAACTCCTCAAGAAGATGATCGACATCAGTTGTGGAAGTGATGCCTCAGCGTATTCGATGTTTCCAAAGGAAGCACAATCGTTGCTAAAATCGGAAAAAGTTTCCAAATGATCATTTGAACACTCAATAGGGAAAGAGAATCACACATATGATCGAAAGTTCCTGTGACTCTCTCGGGATTGGGACAAGGTTCTCAACACTAGACTTTATGAATTCGTCCGATTCCTTTTCGAGAACAGTGTCAAGATGCTCGTCCCCCATGTTCGGAGAGTGAGTGGGAGCTTGGTGTGATAGCGATTGTTTGAGATGAAATCTCAAGCTGGCAGGATATCATCGATGAACTTGATGAATATTTATAGAATTGAAGGATATCAAGTGTATCCTCATCATCATCATCATCGGGAATGAAAGCGAAATTGAGAGCTAGATCAGGTGCTTTTTCTTTTGCAATAGATTCCTTAATAGATTTTTCAAGCGCAATTTTGGAATTTAATTTAGCGACTGCTCTTGACTAACAATTCTTCCATGGATTTTGGATTATCTTGGGAATGTTTACATTCCTTCAAATCTTTCACTAAATCCAAAAGATCAAGGAGAAGATTTTGAGGAAGTGGATCGGTGAGGTGGTGCTGATTCATTTGGTCTTGTAGAGGTTGGTCATGATACGAAGAGTCGTAATTGTTACAAGGAAATGGATTCCTTGTTTGACAATCGAGCTAAAGTGAGGACCTCCACAATACTCACAACATAAAAGCGATGTGGTGTGAGTCACATGTGTTGTAGTCAAAATTGTTATCGGGGAACACCGCTCATAGACAAGCGTGTTTCCCGATTGACAATCGAGCTGGAGTGTGAACCATCACGGTACTCACAACAAAAGCTTCTTGAGTCTCACGGTGTGGTGGCGATGGAATAAATCGGTTGTGTTATGGTAGGAATAGGGATCTGGTTATAAACGGACCGTTTCACGATTCCACCATGCTACAAGCGGGGCAATTGCCACCATTATAAGGACCACCACCCATTGACAACCAAGAGGGTGAGGATAAGACATAGAAAGAATCAAAGGTTTTCGGAGGGTAGGGATGAAGAATCAAAGATGTGAGAGGGTAAAGATGAATATTTTGGTATTTTTGAAAACATTTTGCAAAAACAAAGAATGAAAATCTTTTGGGTTTTGATTTTTAAAAGAAAATATAAATACATACGGATGGTATAGACAAAGAGTGAATATCCAAATCACTAATGCTAGAGCGGAAGATAATCGGCCTGACTCCCGTGGCGCCAAAAATTTGGTCGGTGCCAAACCGTCAAGTTTTCTCACTGGTGACCACTTGTGAATGGCCATTGTAAGAAACTTAAAGCGGTTCAAGCACAAATTCAATGAAGATATGAGGAGTATAGGGTTTCCCGGTCGTTATGTCAATGAGCTATGCAATGGATCACCCTACGAATAGTGACCGAGAAATTTGAACGAAAAAGGGATTTGGAGTGATTATAACTACAGAAGAAGTACATAAACTACAAGGGCTTAAATGCAAATTAAAGAAAATTAAAAAGATAAAAAAATATTAAATAAACGCTATCACTATTTTTAAAATGATGTTTTTGTTTTTATGTTTTTATAAACTTAATTAAAAACTACGTAGCGTACAAAAGAAAAAATGAAACTTACACAATATAAATCCTAAAAAGATGAAAAATACATTTTTACAATCCTAATGATAAAAGAAAATTTATAGAAAAGGAAAATTATTTTTATAACTATTTATCTAATTATTATTAATTAAAAACTAATTATTACTATTTAATAATAGCCTAAAATACAAGAAATTAGGAAATAAAGCTAGAAAAATAAAATTTTGACTTAGAAAAATCTAAAATATCAAAATAGAATTTTCAAAACTAGTTTTGTATTTTTCTGATTATTTTTCTATTTTCTAGGAATTAAAAACTATTTAAAACTAATTAAATTACTTAAAAATACAAATTTAACTAAGAAAAATCTGGAAAAATATTTTTTGTCTTTTATATTTATCTTAACTTAAGAAAATGAAAAATTATTTTTGAACCTTTTCTTAATTAATTGTATTTAAAGCTAATTAAAATGCTTAAAACTAATTTAAATTAAGAAAAAAAGCAAACAAGCTTGGAAAAATATGAAAATTTCAGGAAAAGCTTAAAATAATATTAGGAAACTAGGAAAAATGGAAAAACAGGTGCATGTGTGTAAGAATTAGGAACTGATGTACAAGTGCTTATTTAAATAAGCACTTGAATAAGCAAATGGGGATCAATAAGCACCAAACCAGAACAGAAGCTTAAATATGATAAAAGAACTAAAATGCAATAAGAATCAACAAGCTATAACCTCTGGATATCAAGCTCAAAAGATTTGATGAATTTGAGCTTTTGGCTAAAAACAGTTAAAGGGGGTCTACTTTGAGCTTAAAAATAAGCCAACCAATAAGCTGAAACTGCAAAATGGAAGTGGGACCCTGCACTAGACCTGGGTGGTTATGCATAAGCCAAAAATCAGACCTAGGTGAGCTCAAATGAGCTTTGCACAAGCTCTGCAAAACTTGCAAAACCCCTGTGCAGACTTAATGCCCTGCACAGGGCATTTAAGCCCATGATCACAAGCTAAAATGAAGCTTCTATAAAATTCACAAAAATATGCTAAAATGGAGATAAGGAAATAGACCAGAGGGACTTTTAAATGCCACAAGTTTCACTTGAAATGACCTAGAAATGAGCTCTTGAAAATCCTCTAGATGGACTCAACACTGATATTTCAATATTTTGACTTTTTGACAAAACTAAAAGTTTGACTAAATTGAACTTTGATCATGATTTAAGGACTGATTATGATGTTACTTGATGAAATAACACTAATGCAAGCTAGTTCTATGTATTTTGAACACAAAACAAGACTTGGATTTTCAAAAGTCTCAACAGATTCACAGTTAAGACAGATGGCATACAATTTTGACTATTGAGCTTAGCAGGTGCAATAACAAGACTGATATGGGCTCAAATGAGCTAAACAAACATGAAACAATAGGCACCAAGCACTGAACTATCCTCTAGTGCGATTAATTGATGAGTTCAAACAACCCTTTTAAAACGAAATACAAACTTAAGCGATAAGAACCTTGAACTAGATAGTACCATTGATCAAACGAGTTCTCATGACCATATTACAACTATATAAACACATTTTAACTAGTGGTGACTACGGATAAACATTCAAGCATAAAATGCAATATTGAAAAAATAGGAAATGAGAATAGAACTCACATGAGTCCAACTGTGTTGCGAGGCTAAACCAAACCAAATTCTACACTAACCTAACCTATTTTAAACCCTCCAAGTGCATCAACCCATTCCACTTCCAAATTGCTCCATTTTGACTTTTGTTGACCATGACTCAAAATGGCTTGAAAATTAAATGTAAGCTTTTCAAAAGCTATATAGAGATTAAGTGAAATGATTTGAATGATGAAATAAGCTTTTGGAAGCTTAAATGTAAGAACATTAGTTTGAAAATCTCAACGATAAACACAAGATCAATAATTTTAACCAAACCTTGAAATTAATTCTTAAAAGCGATTACAATGATAAAGTAACTTTAGTTTTGATCATAGAAACAAAAGATTACCTATTTTAAGCTAAACTAATACATGGATAAGAAAAACGACATTAAGAAAAATTAAAACTAAATTCTACTCTCCTTTCTTCTTTCTTCTTGCTCTTTTTATATGCCAATCACCTTCTCTCTACTTTCTGACCAAATCCCACTTTAAATTTGAGCCATTGGATAGCTTAGAGTAATCTTGGCCATTGAATGGATTTTGGCGGGAAATGGGATTTTTGACAGTTGGGGTTGAGTGCTTGGGTAGAAGAGGCATTAAATGCTATTGGAAGGTTGTTGAGGATGAGGGGACATGGAGGAGTAGGGTGGCTGGAGGGGGGATGGTGTTGCAGGCTAGATGTTGGGGAAGAAGGAAAAAGGGCGGGTAGGGTGTCTGTTTGACCAAATGGTTGACTGGTGTAATATTATAAGGCAAGGGGTCAAAACAAGGGTCCAATTTGGTAAATGTGAGGGTTCACAGGGATATGACAAGGGTCCAATGGCGGTTTGACAAGGCTAAGGTTTTAATAACAAGGGCTTGTTATGTAATTTCGAAACTCGAGGGACCTAGGGCGCCAAATCGAAAAGTTGTTCCAAGGGCTGAAAATGACAATCTTCCATACTACAAGGACCAAACTTGACATTTTCAATTTTCCAAGGACCATTTTGCCAATTTTCAAACTTGGAGGACCAAACTTGTAATTTTCTCAAACTTTTATATTTTTCACCAAAGGACTAATTTTGACAAGTTATGATTTTAAAAGGACCTTTGGTGACTTTTCTTTGAAATTTTGACTCGAACTATTTTTGACAATTTTAGAAACTTGGGGACTGAAGCGCCAATTATGCAAACTTTGCTCATTTTCATCGATTTTGAACATTTTGCATCGAAACATATAAAATGCAATTTTGGAATATTTTCGGTATTTTGTTGCATTTACGAGCATTTTAGGCGTTTTGCGATTCGGTTGACTAAAAATGATGAGTATTTACACACTCATCAATATGTAAAATATTCACAATGAAGATGGAAATCCTTCAGAGCCAACATCAAACAAGCTCTTGGTGGGTGACATGTGAAATCTTGCAAAAGATCAAGCTTGTGACAAGCGGATAGAAGCGTAAAACCACTAAAATCTCGATGCGTGAAAAGACAATTTTGCCCTCAAACTTAAAATTTTACAAACTCGGAAAACACGTCAACATCGTTTAACAAGTTATATTATCAATAATATACACACATTATGAAAATAATTAACTTATGTTATGAATTAAAAGAACATAAATAAATAAGTCCTAATGTACCAAATAACTCTACAACATGTACACAATTAACCTAGACTACAAAAAGGACTACATACACTTGGAAAAGATAAGATTGGAAAGTCAAAATTTTGGTCTCCCCCTTGATGGCGGTCATATAGGCTTCCCCATTAATCACAAAATCAATTACATTAAATCACATTTACACATTCCTTTTCAATTCAAAACACACACAAAAATTCACTCGACTCCATACGAATTTCGGAAGGGATCTAGCATTTTCTGGGGTTCTTCATCATCAAGAGTAGCTGGGAAAAATAGGTTTTGGTTTGTTGGAGGCTTGGTTCGATCGGGGTGATTTTCTTTGGTCGATTCTTCATCCGATGGGTATGAAATTCATAAACTTGATCCACACGTCCTAAAATTGATTGGGTATTTTCTCATACTATTTATATCATATATGACCTAAATAAAATGATAAAAAAGAATCATGCATGTTTAAATAGTCGAATGGGAATTACATGCTTAAAGCGTATGCAAAACTATAGATTGGGTTATATGAATTCTCTGGGTGGTGTACATAATTTTTATGGGTGTCTTAGTCATCATAAAGGTCTGGAAAAATGGTTGTTTCAGTTGTTATATCTTGGATCAATCGTAATAATTTTTGAGGATAAGCGTGTATAAAATCTAATCTAATTAAATGCAATTTTCCGGTGTGAAACCCATTTTATTTAAGACCTATCGACCCATATGATACTGGAAAAATGTTCATTAAATTTTTATTGTCTAAAATGGCCTTGTCTAATTATTGTTTATAATCGGGTTTTATAAAAAAAATGTATAAATGGATAAACAAAATTGGAGCGATCGACCTAGGGTTTATGTTATGGTCTAGATCTGATCTTAATGATGAAATAATGATGGAATAATGATTGTTTTTATTTGGGGAATTAGGGTTAGGGTTTGATGATTTTATTGTATTACGATTGAGTTTTCAAAATAAAAAGGGTTGTTTAAGTAAATAATAAAAGCGGTGGACTATTTTTTAATATACTTTGGACCAGGGGTGTTAGTATAAAATGTAACATGAGGACCTTTTTAGTAAAATATGTGACTTAGGGTTTATTTTGTAAATCGGGTAAATTTGTAAACCAAATGTAATTATTAAAATAGAGGGCTTGTTTGTAAATTCGGAAACTTGGGGTATTTAGTATAAATAAGGATAATGAGGATGTAATATGTAAATTGGACACTTAAGGGCTTGTTGTGTAAATATGCTAAATAAGGAAACTTTCTAAAAATGAAACCTTCTATTTTGGAAACACACTAAATATGGAAAGTTACTAAAATTGGAAAGCCGACTAAAATAAGTGTCTGAATTAAATAAGTTTTAATAAAACCGTCATGAATTAGTGTAGATTCACGGAGATGGAGTTTGCTTCCCACCTTGGTATTTGTTGTGTTTCGTTTGCGGTATAAGTACGGATATTCTAGCCCTTTTCGGTGGGATTTCTCAACATTCGATCCCGACTTTACTTCACTTATGATATCCCTTTGCTATGATTTCCTTATGCTATGATCCCTTTGATATGATTCCGACTTATTCCTTTGATATGATTCTATTCGCTATGATATTAGTTTGTTATGATTATGAACCCCTGATTATGAACCATCTGATATGCAACTTTGGTATGAACTTTGATATGAACTCTGATATGACTTTGATATGAACCATTATGATATGAGTATGCTTTGACCCTTCAGTTTGATACCCGAGCCAAATATGTTTCCTAGTCAGGAAGGTAACGACCGTGTCATTGATGCACCAATGGCATGACTTTAGTGTGGTTGGTGATGTTCCACACCGTCCCATTCGATATGATTATGAGCTCACTATATGTATATGATTTGGCCACTATGTTTAGGGAGGCGTATGGATGCATCCTAGATATGATATGTTTCGAGGATTTGATCCGTTTGGAGATATATATGGTGAATGATGTAGGTGCAATCCGCGTCTTCTGATCAGAGACTAGCTACTCCATTTATTCTTGAGGTCTCCCTCTATTATGTATGGTATTCGAGGCCACCCTCCGAATACAATGGCTACTTATGATATGATATGATATGATATGTTTAGGGCTCGGGTAGATTTACGATAACCTTACACTTTTATATACATATATTGTACCTTCTACATTCCCCAACGCACCATAATCTGTACTACTTGTTCATTACTCAATACCCTATATGATTCACTTTACCAAGATATAGATACTTCATTACATTGATCGACACACTTTCATTCCGTTACTTGGACTATGGTTCCATTCACGCATCGGGTTCTTATATGCTTATTGGATTTGATTATGATATTCATGTTTTATATGACTACGATTACCCGTTATGATATGATTAATATGCGATTATAAGATTTACTGTTGTCATCGATGATATGCTATCTTCTTGCTATGTAATCCTTTTGGTTTGTCGGTAACCATGCTTGTGTGCAATCGATTGTTGATCTGTTTATCTTTTGTACCTCGTTCGATTAATCTCGTGGACTATGACTATCTGTGGTGTCCTTATCGCTTGTTGTTGACCCGCCATGTTTGCATTTCATTTATGTTCACGGTTTGATTGGGTAAATGGTTCAACTTATGATGTCTAGCTTGTTAACTTGTTTAATTGCCTGTTATGTATTTAATTCATTTAATTATAGTGTTCATCTTGTATTCCTACTTGTTACAGTGGCGCCATGTTTTGACTACCGTTATAATAACGATTATGTCTTCAACTAAGGGTTTTGACTGTGTGAATTGCCATGCTAACTTATTATTAATTGCTTCCGCTTTCTTGTAGACATTTGTTTGGTTTGTATGTCTCGATTTCTGAATTGTTTGTGTGACATATATGTTGTGTTGATGCTACGCTTTGCTATGTTGCTTATGTTTGATTCTTGTATATCCGGTTTGTAGGTGCTTGTTTATATGTCATCGATGCTTTGTTTTGCTTCGTTCTCCTTGTTATTTGTTCGTTTTGGATATATGTATAATTGTGTTCTGCGGGATCCTCATTGACTCATTCTTCTCATTTATTTGCGACTTTGTTATCCGTTCCTTTGTTTCATTTCGCATTTGATTTTATTTAGCTTTCGTTTTGTTATATCATTCCTTTGGGCTTTTAAGCTCGGCCGCGTTTCTTTCTGCGGCGGTGTTAGGTTGAAGATGGGCTTTGATGGGCTGAGAGTTGGATTATTTGAGTGGACCAACCCTAGATACCTTATCATTTGGATTTATTTTGTTGGGCTATTGTTTGGAGATTTCATTTTATTTTAGACATATTGGATTTTGTATTTTTCCTTGTAAGTCATTCGTCTATATGACTTGGTATTTTATTCTTTAAGGCTTTCGCTTGTACAATTTTATTTGTATGTTACGATATGACACGAATGTGACACTTCTACCCTTGTCGGGTTGGGGTGTTACGAAGCGATAGGGAGATTCATTCTTGAATCAACCTTGATCGAGAATGGAATTGACGAATAATTTTGGAAAAACCGTTCGATGTGCAAACCTTCTTTTCTCTAGCACGTCGAATGTGTATTCATTCAAATTCAAAAGTATCTCGATTGAAAAATACTTTTAGAAAAACCGTTCGATCGCGAATCTCTTCTTTTCGCTAGCACATCGAATGTGTACTCATTCTCTAATACAAAAGTATTTTGATTGAAAATTGATCTTTCTCATAAAACCTTCGTCGTATTGCAAAACTCTTTCTTCAAGCAATACGCGATTGTTTTCAAATCATTTTCATCGATCGGTGAATCTCAATTTGTTTGGTTCACTCGCTCCGTGTTGTCTTCTTTGAGACATTCGGTTTGAGAACGACTAGAACATTCGCGAAACCACGTCGAGGAGATTCTTAGGAATCCTACGATCACGAGGCGGTGCTTGTATAGATCAGCGGGGAACCGTTGGCGTGTACCTCAATTCAGCGAAAGTGATCAAAGACACTTCGTGCGCTTTATTGCTAAATGTCGTATGAAGGTACACCCGGCGATTGCGGTGATCGAATTGAGAGTCAATCCAAAGCCGCATGTTCACAACAACCACACTTAATTGAAGAAATCATGGTGGTGCATATCTACATAACACGGTTACGATATTTTATACTATGCTTCGCTATGACTGCGCAAATATCATGAACCGATAAGGCTTCCGCTACTCGATGGAAAGATGTCATGATTCAAAAGTGTGAGCATGTCGGTCCAAAGTCACAACTTCACATGATGGCAACCAATAAAGGGTGATCCGAGATTTCTTGTGGTGATGATCTCAATGAAGCTCGAAGATCATCAAAGATGTGGATCGATTAAAGGCCTCCACTAAAAGTACAAATCAATGCGGACTTTGAAGTTGCACTACTTAAGCACAAAGATTGCGAAAGTGAAGAATTAAAGTCTCTGAGCTCAAGGCGAAGATAAAATAGAATGCTAGGATTCGAAATGTAAAACATGGGGTGACCTCCCTTAGGGGGAGATTATTAGGAATTAGAAAATTCCATAGTGAATTGTCGGTCACCCCAAGTATTATCTAGCATAAGTTAGCTCGTAGACATATCATTAGTTACGTTATTTATCAGTTTATTAGTTAGTTATTAGTTTAGTTTAGCGTAGTGCATCACCGTGAAGGAAGGACGAGTCTTTACCCACCGTATACCTGATCCACAAGCCGATAGGAGGTCGTGTAAGTTGTAACTATAAATACCCCTTCCATCCATGGAAGGGGTGTGGCTTCTTTGAATAAACCTTTCACTTTTATAAGCAACTCTCTTTCAAGAACCTTCTCTCAACTCTCTTCGTCTATCTCTAATGGATTTCTTATTTAATCATTGTCCTAGACCACCCGAATCATCAAACAACATAAATATTGGATCCTAACAAAAGTTCATCGAAAATTTTCTTATCAACCACGTTGTTAGTCATGATATGATTTATCAGCGACTCAGCCTCAGTTACAGGACATTTATCAGCCACATACTCTGTGAAATCATTAGTATGTACAGAATTAAGCACAAATGGATTATCAATAAGTGTTACCGAAGATTCTGCGCCCAAAGTTTGTTCGTTGAATATTTTCCGGTCGGGATCCTTCTTACGTGAGGCAAAAGTTTACGAACCGATTGTTGCTTCCATTGTTGATGTATCTTATTCGGCTTCGACAATCTGCGATATATTACCCAACTCTCCACACTTCTCCATTGATTGCATCCCATACTCATTCATGTGATCATTTTATGTACTTCTTCAATGTACTTCTTCACATTGTCCATAAGGTGGATGAATGTATCAATGAACTCATGGATTTCCATTCCAATATGTTTTTGAAAGAAATTTCGATCAAGTGTTGATCATAATCTGATGAATATTCCCCACTGATGGCTGGATGAAATTTTTTGTGGATTACTTGATGTGCGGTGCTTGAACCATCCTTTCGAACCTCTTCTTTGGTGAGCTGTAGCTTCAATTGTTCTAAGTTTATAAGCAAGGTTCTGTTAATGTGGATAAGTCTGACGGAAGAGGGCACTACATGTTTATCCATTGTTATGGGTAGAAGTAGTGTGAGGTGAGAATAAAGTAGCTAATAGGGCTCAATCTTGCATTCCTTTTGCATGGTTTTACGTAGCATTGATAGGTGCAATTCATTCTCTTTGGACTCGGTATGAGGATTTAGATCATCTTTTCTGAATCAATCATGTTTAAACTTTCGAGTAGTAAATACTTTCTTTGTTCTCCACGAATCATATAGTTTGAGCACATTGGAAATTAAGGGATCGATGGTGTAAGCCATTATGTTAATATCGGATGACAAGTATTAATAGACAAGTTGCACTCAAGATAACTCGCACTCAAGACAACTCGCACCTAGACAACTCAGACCAAGACAACTCGCACCCTAGACAACTCATGACCAAGACAACTCGCACCCTTGACAACTCGCTTAAGCGACAAATCGCTTAACGACAACTCGCATAAAGCACAACTCGCATAAGTCGACAACTCGCATAGTACACAGTACACCCACTACTTTGTCCTTTCTTGTCATTTTGTCTCAATAGACAACTCGCATATAAGACAACTCGCTTCAATAAGCAAGCTCATAATAGACAACTCGCATCAAAGCTAGGACAACTCGCATCAAAGAACAAAAGTCGGAGACACAACTCGCATCCAACAAATTTTCAAAAACACCACTTTTCAATCCAAAAACAACTCAACCACGATGATTCAAGCCTTCCAAATCAAAACCTAAACATTTATAATGATTCTAAACACAAAAGTACTATCAAAATCCAAAGTTTAACACAAGAAATGATCCAAATGATTCAAACTACTCTAAACTCACTCAAACCCAAAAACCTTATGAAAACCACTAGAAATCCAAGAACATGAAAGATGAGTGATCAAACCACAGCTCTTGATACCATTTGTAACATATTAGTTTTCATAAACACACAATCAAGCACAATAAAGGGCGTATGAATTAGAGAGAAAGTGAGATGTTCTAGAGATAAAACAAGCGAAAGGTTAGATTACCAAAGAACATCCAACCTCTCCCTTGTGGGAGAGGGTTATTTATAAAATGACTTCGCCTCCTTCGGTATGTGGATCGAGCATACGATGGGTAAAGACCGTCCTTCTTCCATGGTGTTACTTACACTACTAATAATCTAACTAATATATTGTTACGTCTATGAGCTATAATACGGAAAGCATATGTTGGGGTGACCGACACTTCAACATGGATTTTCTAAATCCTAACAGATTAAGTATTTTTGTTGTTCCAGTATCACAAATAGCTAAAACAGTTATTAATACTAAGTGTGATCCAGGACTGGAGTAAAGCAGTTTAAAATTAGTTTTAACAAGATAAAACACATGGGATTTTTCAACGTTTATATTCTTTATTAAAGCGAATCAAAATAATATATTACCCAAGTGCTTGCGGACGACACTTGGTATTGAATAACAAGTATGGGTATGCATTCCTCACTAAGTTTAGGCTAAGTCTAAGCATAACTATCAAGAACCATTGAGCTATCTCAGGGGACATAGTCGTATTTGGAGGAGTGAAATTTGCTTGTGTGTGATTTTCACAATTAGTGAACAAGCAACTATTCACTCCTACCTTATGGCTATTTATACAAGTATGATTTTGACTCTATCCTAGAGGACAACCGACATGGTTCTGAAGACAAAATACTAATGTATTTTGTCTCATTTCTAAAGACTATATTGGGTAAGATACAAGGCTACTTTCGACATGGGTGATGACAACGATACTAGTTGTTAGCTTTGATGCAAGTTTCTTGACGGGTTTTAATATTTATAAGTGTCTCGTTTACCTAAGGTCCACCCTATGCACTAACGGGCAGTGTACCCGGTCGTGTGTAGTGTAGTAATTGGTAAAACCGAGGTCGTCCCAAGAGATATTTGAGCGGATTCTAATTAATTCTAATTGTCACTGGTTTTAATTGGCGAAATGATTAATTAACTAATAAAAAAGGAAATGAAAGAAAGCAAATAAAAGGTAGAGTTGTGATCAATAGGAGAAAAGTGTGTTAACCTAGTTACTCATCCTATCATGTTATGCTCACGTCTAATTACTTCCAATTGATTCAAGTGGGGGTTTAGGTCGCTAGGACAACATTTGGTCGGTTGTCCTAACCTATCGACAAAGGTTTCCACCGGAGATCAAGCTACTACCCTTGAAAGTCCAGTTGTTTTAGTCCCTAAGCCAAGTCATTAAGTTTCGCTACATGCAAGATTCATAACAATGAGTGCAGGTGCTAGCATCTTGACACTCATCCCTAACTTCTTAAGTTCATCCAAGCGACATGTGATCATTTGGTCGATTCGCTGGCGAAGAAGGGTCGTCCGTTGGTCCATTCTTACCCTTCCCACTCGATCTACCTACTTAGGGTCGGTTGGTCAATTATCCTAAGCAACTAGACACTACCGCCATTCAAAACTACGAAACAAGGGTAGCTACCAATGAACTATGCATGCATACACTAGAAACAATTATCACGGAAGCAATGTAAACGAAAACATAACAATTAAGGAATCATAACTAGGCTAGCACCAAAGGTGCTTAGTCGATCATATTAAGAAAACAATCAATTCAATGTTTGACATAATGAAATACATGAAGCGAAAGTAAAAGAAAGATAATCGCTAATGCTTATCGTTAGAGAGTGATTTCTCCCTTGGAGATGGCTCCGTATGCTCTTCTAGATCCGCCTTTGGTCCCCACTCACGTTCTCCTTTTTGGTGTGGAGTGAATGATGTGAAATCAAATTTATGATTTGGTATTTATAAGCGAGATCTAGTTCTGGCGTAACTTAAGTTGAGAGTTACGACGTAACCTATATAAATCCATAATAATGCTCTCGTTATAGTTGGTTACGGCGTAACACGTGGGATGAGTTCTGCCGTATCTTCAATCTGAGTTAAAGTGACATGATTACGCCATAATCGTTGGAAGGAGTTCGACGTAGCTTATAGTGGCGTGGAACTTCTTTTGACCTAATGGGTTAGGCGTAATCCTTAGTGGGAGTTCTGCGGTAATCTTCTCACGGTGGCCTTCGAGTTACGCATTAGCTACTGCGTAATGTGAGAGAGGAGTTATGTCGTAGCTTCATCACGGTGGGCATACTATCATTAATTCTTTATAAAATCTCCAAATCCGTGTCTCTTTAGCTCAGTGCTCGTGCACGAAAGTGAAATATAGAGGAAAACAAGCGTAAATCCATATAAATGATATACAATACAAGCATTATCGGAAATTGACACTTAATATTCGGGACTATTTGATGTTATCAAATATCCCCACTGAAGTCTACTTGCCTCAAGTAGACCTTATTATATTAATTTCTAAAAAGATATCTCCCATCACCTGGAAAATATAAGTTTAAAAATCCATTATGCTAGATTAAAACAAAGCCGAACACCGCAAAAAATGGGAACAAAAGACTCATATTCTCTTAACTAATATAAGTGTCAATTTCGGGGTGATCACTCAAAAAACAGTCATAGCATGTATTCTATCATAAGCTTGGCTGTTACACAAATCTCCACCACCAGAGTTAAGGACTAAACAATTCTCGAAAGCAATATGGGTAGCCACGACAAAGGTTAAGGGTGAATCGTCATTACTAACATGTCACGGAAAAGTGGACAAAATCAATGATACATGACCAAATCCGTGGCCAAGACACCAAAGATTGCTCGCTTCATCACCTAGACACGCTTCATGACTAAAGGGTAGGATAAGACATGGGATATAATTAATGTAAAGTAAAAATAACAAGTAAATAGTCTAAATCTATAATCAAGTCATCATAAACACTATTTATCCAAAGTTCAAGTTTCAAGGCTAAGAAACCGGATCATTATATACCAAGTAGATGTGCCATTAGAGGACGTCATGATGGGCACATTACTTGTTCTTCAACTGTTGGCGCAATAATTGCCAACTTCATTATTCAATTGTAACCGAGGTGGCCTCCTCGATACTAAATATTTGATGAGCTCTTAAACATAGTGCTTATAACTTCGCACGTTACAAAAAAAACAAATAACTACAACTATATTTTTTTTACATCACAACTAAACATAGCATCCCCCTACTTAAGATGAACAATATGAGAATTTGGGGTTTTTTCAATGATCTTCAAATATATGTCTTTGACGAAAGCGTGATTTCGAACCTTTCTACTTGAACCTTGAACTTAGGCAAACAATGACTTCCGATCACAAATTAAGACTACGGTAGGCTAAGGTGAAAGGTGTATCAAAACAATATATTGGGTGAACAAAATGAAAGGAATGGCTCGAGACGGGTGTATCTAGGGGTATCTTGCACTAAAGGTGAGTGCAACAAAGGGTTTAATATGGGGTCAAAAGTCGGGGTGACTAATCAATGACACACAAGGATAGGCTGTTTGGTGATAATCCTATAATATTGCCTTCTTAAACTGAATAATCCAATTACATTAAGCTAACTCAACATACCTCGTCTATGGTCTCGAAATGATGCAAAGGCTAAGTTCTAAAGTTTACAAGCTACCGACACGCTCAAAATTTGGTAGATTTGGGGTAAATATTTAGAAACGAATAAGGCTAATCTCACCATATACAATCAAGGGTTATAATGTGCTCGGCTAAGGTCTAATCTAGTTAGGTTAAGAAAAACAAGTCAAAATTTTAAAATGGCATAATTTTTCAAAATAAACTAGAAAACGAGGGCAAAATAAAGTTCAAGAGATAATTCTACTCCGTCCCCCACTTGAAATGTACAAAGTCTCTTTTGTACTCTATGTTAAATAAAGGTGAAGAGAAAGTAGAATTAAGCGAGAACTTCCACAATTTGCTCCTAAAAAGAAAGAAGGCTCACAAAAATAATCGTGCCTTGGCAAGCATCCGAGAAACTTCATTCCACGAAATAACACTACCAACAAGCATAATTCTAAAAAAGAAAAGAAAAATGAAAAGAAATCTAACTCACTTCGTAGGAATCACGGTTGTATTTAGCGTATGCAACAAGCCTTTTAAACCACTTGGTGCCCCAGTGGACGAGTGTATTCTCGTGAGGGCTTACAGGAACATACCCACAAAGTTCATTTAAAAACTAATATATGGTTATTTCGTTTGAAAAGAAAGAATTAATATTGGAGGATGGTTACGTCGTAACTCATAGAAGGAGTTACGCCGTAATTATGGCAAAACACAGCGACACACTCTTGGAGGGTAGCTACACGTTACCATAGCATGGAATTACGCCGTGTCGGTAATGCTCGGAGAGGATCGCTATTGGAGGTGTGTTCTGGCATAACCACTGGGTGTGTTACGATGCTGTTGATGGACAAACCTTGTCCCCATTTAAGTTCTTCTTGCAATCTTCTGTTTCTTGCAAAATGGTTAAAACACAAAACCAACGAAATAGAAATTAAAAGAAATAAAAAGGATAATTCGGTTGTCTCCCAAAGATCACTTTTCTTTATTAACGAGTCTTTAAGTTAGACTCAAATCCATGGGGCTTTATGGTGGCCTTGAACTTGGCCAACTTCCTCCATATCCTTCATCAAGTTATGCGACCCAAGCAACATTCGTGGCGGTGCGGAGATATTACTTTATGTCGATCTTCGAATTTTACAAAACTTTTCGTCCGGCCTCAAGTGGTATCTTGTAAACTCATACTTTTCATCTTTGATATCTTTGTCTTTGAGTCGATTTTTGAGGTTAACGCCCATCTTCTCCATGAGTTTTGAGGTATCGGTGTTTTGACAAAAGCAACAGTTTTTCGGAGAGGTTTGGTTTTGGAATCTTTGGACCAATCAAGTTTGAGAAGTACTCGATCTTGAGCAATTGATGTGCATCGTTGGGAGTCTTATAGAGAAAATTCCTCGACATCAAGGATGCCTTGAGAGATTTCATCTAGTCCATGGTAAAGATTTGGATAATGGTTCCTTTCGATAGTCCATGTCCATGACAACTACGAAGCAAATCTTTCATTGAAGCCAACTTCGACAAGTGATCGTTTGGGTTTTGGTTGAAAGCAATTTCTCCATGTCGATCAAACATGGCGGTGGAAAGAATCGGCACAAAAGCTTGCCTCATCTCCTCCCAAGTATTGATGATTCACAGGGTTAATTCATTATACCATACTTTAACATCGGTGTTGCCATAACGGAACATGCCGCAAATTTCGATGAATTCGGCAATGTGCTTGTCGGGATTAGCGGTATGCGGCCATCGAATTGACGGTCTTTGATCATAGAAAGGTGATGTCCTTCACGGTGAAGTTGTCACCAAGATTGATGACAACAATAGCACTTTCGAGGGTTGGTGCTACTGACTCGGTTGGTTCCCCGCATGGGTTGATCGTCCGCCATGGGAAAAGGTAAATTGGTGAAAGGGTTGTAAACAACTTTGGCTTCTACGAGGTTATCAAATGGTGGGTTTTGTACTCTTGGTACACGATTTTCCAATGGTATGAAAAGTGTTCTTCTTCTTCTTGAATCAAGCGTTCGGGGTGGTAAGAGGTGTAGTTGGTTCTATTCATTGCTTTCGAGTGTTCATACAATGTCCTAGAGAATCCGGGCAATATCTAAACACACGACAAACAACGAAAACAAATTTTTGGGTCGAGTGGGTAACGGATCGGTTGCGGTTGCGACCGATCGGTTAGACGATTGAGTTATGGGTAAATCAGTAACCGATTCGGTTGAAGGACAACCGGATCCGATTAAGGTTTACGAGAGAATATTTTTGGTTGAATCGGTGAGGAAATTCAAAAACTTGTTGAAACACAATCAAATCCCGGTAGCGGCGCCAAAAACTTGATGTGCTACATGTGTACAAGTTTAAATTTATAAAGGCGAGTTACCAATATTACCAATAACACATACGAGCAAGTATACTCGTCCGTTATAGCAAGATTATGAAGGTAAGTCGGGATGGTTCGTGAGGGATTTGAGTGAATCTAAACACAAGTTTGAATTAACGAGTCTATCAAAACATATAATAAAGCAAATAGATATAATGAAATTCGGATGATTAAAAACTACACTTGCTTAGACTAGTTTCATATCATAGATTAATGTGATTGTGTTAACCTCTTAACATGTTGGTTACGATAATTAGTTGGAAGACTAATCTATTGTTCTTACAAGTTAAACCTTCGTCAAGATTTTAGTTCATAAAAACAAGCATTACGTTTAACCAATCAATTCAAGATCAATTCAAGTTTCATAAGTCTACATACATAAACTTAAACACAAAAACATCCATTTGTTCATCAAATTGCTTAAGAAATGGTCAATACAAAGGTAACCGATCATAGACAAAAGGCTACAATTGATTCTCAACAACTAATCTTACAACCTTTTAGATGTTTCCAACCAATCCAATTTGATAATCAAAAGCGTTTCTATTACAACCACACCTTAGTTCCTTTGTATAATCAAGAATAATGGGTAAAAACAATCATCCATAGACAAAATGATTATGACTAGTTGAATAACAATAAGTTCTTTCGACCTCAACGATTACTATCAATTAGCCAAACTTGATTAACAAATGTCACTCTGAAACTTTAGCACAATTGGATCTTAGAATCAACTTGAAATTGAATTAAAACATGTTAACACAATCACTAACTAATCATATGATAATCAACATCATTTAAGCAAGTGTATAAAGAAACTAGCCACTCATAGCAAACATGAACATAAACTCGAACTTTGAACATTAGAAAACATGATTAAAAGTCTTACAATGCTTGGAATAAGATTACAAATGGTGAAGTAATGATTCCCAAAGTATTGGGGTAGACTTCTTTGCGATTTGGCCTCCAAATGTGAAACTTACGGAACTCCAAACTACGGACTTCTAAGGACGAATTTTGAGAGCTTAAAGCTTTGTTTGATGAGTAGAGATTTTGTATTTGAGGTGTGTCTCATATGCTCACAAATGGCCTCTATTTATACAAATTCCAAAGCCTAGGGTATTAATTGCTGAACTTGGCCTACAAGGAGTAAGGAAGGGACTAGAATACACCAAGAGAAGGACCTAGAATCGTTTGGATGCAAAGGAGAAACTTAGTGATGAAGATTTGGCGGATCAGACTTCTCCAACGGATCGGTCATATGACCAACCGATCTGGTTGGTCTTCTAAAGGTGCCAACCGTTCCGGTTCGGGAGAGGCAACCGAATGGTTGGTGATGGTCAAAATGGCATTTACGGTCAAATTCCAACCGATTCGGTTCTGATTGTAACCGATCCGGTTGGATTTCTGATTAAGGAAACTTGATCTTTCTTCTCTTTATCTTGTAGAACTTGGTTCTTGATCACTATGGTCTTCAAAGGTCCTTGAGATCTTGATTTAAAGCTTCTTGAAGCGGAATCTTCTATTCTTTGAACATTTCTTTATTTTCCTTACATTTCCTCGCACTTGGTTATAAACACTAGACAAACATCTTTTGATGCGTTTAAGTACTATAATCACGCAATTATAACCAAATAACAAATATAAAAGCATACATAACACTACTAAAAACATGCACAATCTGAGCGTTATCAGGGTGTTGTAGGGAATCTTCCTCCCGTTCCATTAGTACGCGAGGATGCGTAGTCAACGGAAGCTTGTTCGGGGAATTTGGTGAAAGTGCGCATGTTACTACACGGCTCACATGAGGAAGAAACTTTTTCACATGGCGTGAAGACTTAGGATTTTCGTGGGAGCTCATTAGGAATTTAACTTGGTCTTCAAGCTCGAGCATCCTCGATCGAAGATTGTAAGTCAATGGGAGGCAAGGATATTGCCTTAACGGTTTTGGGCGACTCATGGGGTCATTCCAACTTTCATTGTCATAGAGCAAGGTCCTCTATTATACCCCATGATTCTTCCGCGGTGAGATCACTAAGTTTTCCACTGGCCGTTTGGTCAATGGATCGCTTGGTGGGGAAGTTGACATGATCATAGAAGAGTTGGACTTGGAGCCAAAGATCAATGTCGTGATGAGGGACTTTATGGAGTGATGAGTGCGTATTCACTCATCATTTTAGGTCAAATCTGAGCTGCAAAACATCTAAAAACACTCCGAAATGCAATCAAAACACTATAAATATCTCAAAATTGTGTTTTATATGTTTCAGATGCAAAATTAATGAAAAAGCGAACAAAGTTTGCATAATTGGCGAGTTCAGTCCCCGACTTTCAAAATTTGTGAAATAGTCCCCGAGCACATATTTTAAAAGAAAAGTCATCAAAGGTCCTTTTGAAATCATAAGTTGTCATAATTAGTCCTTTGGTGAAAAATTTCAAAAGTTTGAGAAATTACAGTTTTAATCCCTGGATTTTTAAATTTGTCAAGTTTAGTCCTCAGGTTTCACAATATGACAGATTTGGTCCCTTGAATATTTGAGTTGCACATGTTTGACCCTTGGATAGCATTTTCAGAATTTACATTCGTGGTCCCTGGAATTTCAGAATGTGCAACTATGGTCCCTAAATGTTAAATGGGTTTCATAATCTATCCTAAAACTAAAAACTATCCTAAACCCATTTAACAACCCAAGCCCAATCCCACCCAATATACTAGACCGGTCAAAACCTCAACTAGACCGGTCAAAGATTAACAAAACCACCCTTTCTTCTTCCTTTGTTTCCGCCCAAGATAACACAAACCCAGAACCTAGATTACCCAATCCCCATGAACCCTAACCTACCTTTCTTTCTCCACAACCAAGAACACTCAACCCTCCTCTCTCTTTACCCAAATCTCACCTTTACCCAAACCCCCTTAATCTCCTTTAACCGGATACACCCAAATCCCAATTCCACTTTCATTTTTCCAGCTCATTCAAATAGCCATGTCACCAATGTTTGCTTCAAAAGTATCCATGGATGGCTCAGATTGTTCACAAGATGTACCTAATTGATCAATGGTCAAGATTGAGCTCAAAGAAACACATCAGAAGAATGAAGAGAAGAATGAAGACCAAGTAGTTGAGTAGTATAAATAGGAACCTTGTAAGCCATTCATTGGCAACCCCCTAGTTTTAGTTTTAAAAAGTTTAGTTTTATTGTTTTCTCTACTGTAATGAATTTTTTCAAATCAATGAAAAGTCTCTTTTAGTTTCATGTTTCTTTGTGTTATGTTAAAATAGTGCTAATCTCATTTGAAAGTTATCTGATTTTAAGTTTAAAGATAGGGTGATATAATCTTCCAAAACCAATTAAGGGTGTTTGTTTATGTGTTTTAAGCGGTCAAAATCCATTTGACCAGGTTTGACCATGAGTCAAACTCATGTGTAGCCTAACAAGTCGGTTTGACAAGTGTTGATTTTGTTTTGAGAAAATCTTTGTGAGAATCTAGTGAAAAGAAAAACAAAAATCATCTCTTTTTACGAACATAACAATGATATATTCTTTATTCAAGTCCACTTTTCTTAGCTTAGCGAAGTCCTAAGTTGTCAAAGTTAATGTTTCTTAAGTCCCGCACTCTAACTCGGTCTTTGTTCAAACTTTTGCACTTGGATCACTCATAGGATGGTTTAAATTGAAGTTGAAAATCTGTTTTGCATTACTACATTACGCATCGATGAAAAAATGTCCAAAGCCATCGATCGGGCTTAATTTGAAGGCGTAAATGAGTTTATTTTGGATTCTAATTGCTCATTTTGACATCTATACTAGCCTAACATTGTTTTGGTGAAACTTTTCTTGGAAGCTCATTGATAAGCTCGAAATAAGCTTTAATCGAGCACCTTGGCTGTGTCGATAAGCTTCGCAAACCAATGCGGTCACTTACCTTTTTGTTACTCTTTAGCTTATCGGTACAAGACCTAGCTTATTTAGGAAATTTCATGGTAGCTTAGACATAGTATAGTTAGTAGCTTTAGGATGGAGGTTATTAGTTTTCTTTAGCACTTATTAGGACAGTTTAGAGTTCATATTTTAGCCTTGGGATCCCTTAGTGAACTGCTTATTTTCCTTAGGTGTAGCTTATTCTTGTTAAACTTAGCTTATTTTAGTTATTGCATGTCCCTGGTAGCTTATCTGGTTGAACATTTGCTTATCCTAGCTTATTTGTGCTCACAAAAGTTGCAAAAAGGGTGTTTGTTTTTTTAAAATGGTGTTTGTTTGTGTTCTGTCCAAACAGTAAGCAAAAAGCAGTCCAAACTGCTTATTGCAATCTCTTCAAAAGTTTCATCTTTACAAAAAGTGTTTAACTTGGTCTTGTTTACAAGTTTCAAAAAGAAAAAGTTGAAAAAAATATGTTTTGCAAAAAGGTAGAGGCCGAGTTCGAACACGTGACCTCTAGCCTTCCAAAGCCTCAACACACAACACCACAACCAAGCGCCTTGGGACTTGTCTCGTTATTATTTTGTATCATTAACCTCTTAAGGCGGTTTGCGGTTTACTCATAAGCCCTTTCTAGCTTATTTCCAGCTTATTTTCTATAGCACCACTCACGTTTTTGATTTTTCTTAGAATCTGTATTGCCTTAAGTAATTTTAGTGAAAATTTCAGATTTTTCTTTAATAGTTTAGTATTTTTAATCATTTAATTAGTGTTAAATCGTTTTTAATTCATAGTAATCATTTTAAAACTCAAAAAAATATTCCGCTTTTTCCTAAAATCATTTTTAGTCAAATAGATCGTAGGAAAATTGATTTCACACCGTAGCCATAAATTTCATTATTCTCGCGTTTTAGGCTCGGTGTGTTCCGGTTTTGAGCGTTTTGCATTTAGCACCTTAGGATGTAATTTAGCGTTGTTTTATTGTTTCTTAGGCTTAGTCGTAGTTTATTTAGTGTTTTCTTTGTTTTACATGCTTTATTTTCATTTCCGTTCTTTAATTTGTAGTGTAATCAAAATCCAAAATTCGTTTAACCATTCAAGTCCTTATCACAAAACTCAACGATCCCGTCAATTTCACACCTCGTTGGGACACGACCCGGGGAAATCACTTTCCCGGTATCACTTTTATCACATTCGTGAGGTTTGGCACGTTAACCCTTTTTCAGAAAGGTTAATTTGTCGAGTTTTACGGTTAATTTGATATTGTTGATATTTGTGTTTTCTTTACACGAATCATGGAGTAAGTCCTTGAATCGAGTCCATGCTTCGTAGAGAGATTCACCTTGACGTTGTTGGAACATTAAGATATCATTCCTAAGCTTAGTGGTTCTCCCCGGTGGAAAAAATTGAGCAAGGAAGCGAGAGGTGAGATCATCCCAACTTGAGATGGAGCGGTGGGAAGTCGCTCGAGCCAATCACTAGCTTGGCCCGTAGAGAGATTGGAAGAGCGCATGTCGTGGTCTCCCGAGTAGTAGCATCGAGGTCGATGGAATCAACAATTTTAAGGAAATCCTTAAGATCTTGATTAGGATCTTGAGCTAAGTCCATGGAATGCACATCCGTTTTGCACCAACCGGATGGTGTCGGATCGCAGGTAGTAGTTTGGGCTTGGTCGGGAAGCTCAATGGTGTTCCTATAGCCTAGGTGGCTTGGTCTCGAGTATTCACCAAGAGTGCGGCCTCTTGGCGGGTCATTTAGTGGTAGGTTGATGAATGGTGATTGGTTATCACCTTCCATGATGGCGATGGGATTACTAACAAAGGTCACAAAGAAGGATAGACTATGAGAAAGCTAAAATTGGAAAAAATTTACTTGATAGGAATCAAGCAAGGAAACCTAAGCGAGGTGGACTCTAACTAGCTATTCTATTCCCGGCGGTGCGCCAAAACTTGATAACGCCACACGCGTCGTTCCGAGTCAAAGGAACTTCCTTTTACGTCGAGCAAGTTTTATAACACCCTAGGCGGTGAACCTAATCGTTGTAGTGTAGTATTAGGGTAAGCCACGGTATTGATATCGTTCTCTAGGGAATAGGAATGCTAGTGAGAAGCTACTACGCTAAGGTTGGGGTTGAGGAAGATTCTTTTTATCTTTTATGTTTTTAGGAAATAGAAAGGTCGAATCTCGGGGTTTGCATTTGGGGTTGGTATTTCTACCGATTACTCTACTTATCTAATTATCTAATCTAGTGGTGTATGTAGTCTATGTCTAATTATTATGTGGTCGTATGATGATTTAAAGATGTGTTTACTTAGGTTTTATTACTCCTTAATTATCTCCTATTGATGGTTGAATTGTCACGTCCTTATTCTTAATCGCGTTGTGTGTCTAAAGTCGTAGGGTATGTGTTTATCCCTAACTCTTTGAAACTACCAAAGGTTATTGCTTACAAAATCTCTAGGATTTATAAACTTAACACTAAGGTACTCTTCGGATGGTTTAGCCTACAATGACTTTAGGTACTATAAGCTAAGGTTCACAAAGATTAATCAAGCATTAACTACACAACGGATAATCTATCGCAATACTAGATCACTAACAATTAAGATAAGAGACAACCAATCAATATTCAATAATTAAGTTTCATATTCCCTAAGCAAACACACAAGTAAATTAGCTGGACATGGGAAACATGCAAGCATAAAATTAATTGAAGACATTATTGAATTAATGAAGTAAAACACTTATCTTGTTGTAAGATAGGGTATGGAACCTAAAATCTTGTACAAGACGACCTTGGTTCGGTTTAGGTTTTACTCCAAAAGTCTACACACGAAAACTAAAAATTCGGATTCTATATATACGATTACAAATGCGACGGCATCACCTTTTGATTTGTGTGTTGTCGGCTCGCCGTCATTAGGGTTTCGTCTTGGCGCACGTTAGTCTTGCGACGGCGTCACCTTATGCTTGTGGCGCCGTCCCCTTCGATCTCGGCGTCGTGCGGATCAAATCTAGGCCGTGAGTTGCGACGCCTACTCTTTTAAAACACGAAGCCATCACTTGTAAATGAGCAATTTGGCTCTTGAGCCGTCACAAAAGTTGTCGACGGCGTCCTTTGTTTTGTTCTGACGTCGTCCCTTCAATTCCAGCTGACCTGGCGTCTCGATTCTTGACTTTGGCTATTTTCTTCAGTATATTCGCGCTTTTCATCCGAATAAGTGTCATTCCAGCATTTTGCCTTCAAGATACCTAAAAGTGAAAAGGAATGATATTAAGCAATAACGAATACAAAGTGATCAAATAAGGGCTTAAACGACCCTCAAAAGGTACATTTAAAACCTTATCGGGAGACAATGTTCTTCATAATCGAGCTTCATCTTCCTTAGTAGACCCGTACTAATGATAACATCCCGAATCTTACCAAATACCAATCATCAAAGGATAGATCCCCAAACATAACGTCGTGTCTTTCTAACTCATGATGGCATATCCATTATTCATCCTTCATATTACCACCCCGTTGCAATACTCACAAAAAGGATTGCATGTAGGCCATGCTCGTGTGGACTCGTCTTTCGTGATCATTATGGGATTGCGGCGATTGCTTAATAGGTGGTTCTTCCTCTTCTTGATTGAGAATTTTGCTAACCTTTCCTCATCGTTAAGTGTAGACCATATGTATTTGTTATCTTTAATCCTCTCCTTATCGACTCCTCCGTCACAAATTTTGTTATGAGGGTTTCATGAGGCCCATGATCATACCACTTACCATTATCTCGCCATTGCCTTGCACGGTGATTCTTCCTCTTGGATGGGGATTACGGGCACAAGTTTATATCATTGGACCATTCATGTGCTCTCGATCCATCGATTCGAGAAACTTGTCGGACCATGTATCCAGTTATGCCGTAACTCTAAGGTTGGGTTCTGGCGTAATCGACTTTCTATCAAGACCATCGACATCTTTTTCCTCTATTATGCTAGAACCATCGTCGGATTTGTCTTTTTCAGAAAACACGGCCTTGCATGCTATAGATTTGTTCTTTTGTTCTTCATTTCTATTATGTACCTCCTTCCTAAGCTTACCAATCATGGCTTCCAAGTTCTTTAGCGATTCGTCATGACTAAAAAGGCTTTTGTTTGTATTGTCTTGGAAGTTCTTAAGCCATTCTTCTTGCTCCTTCCGCCTTTTAGTCGAGTCTTCGAGGTATTTGCTGATTGTTTCTTCCAAATTAGCTCTTCTTTCACCAAAATTCCCACAGTTATAATATGGGGGAGGTACTCCACGATAGCCATTACTGTTTCTATTATCCCTTTAAACGGTCGATTTTCACCATATTTAACTTCTTCAACCTTGCTATCTTCGTCAATGAGAGGACAATTTTTGTTGAGATGTCCCCCTACACAGCTTTCACATCCAACTTGGATAGCATGAACACATTCCTTGAGCTTGATCATGTCGCGACCAAGATTTTCAATTTTGCTAGTAATGGCGGCAATTCCTTCAAGATTTCCGCCTAAGCTTCTCTTGATTCCTCCATCGTGCCACTTTTTGGAATGATCAGCCATTTTTTGAATGGCTTCAATGGCTATAGTAGGAGTCATGCTCAGATTTGGTCCTTGGTAGTCCAGCATCTGTCTTGTAGTCACGTTGATACCTTTGTAGAAAATGTTGACCTTTTGCTGGCTGTTTAAGTCATGAGTTGGACACTTGTAGAGGAGATTGTTCTATCTATCCCAAGCTTGATACAAAATTTCATCGTCATCTTGTTTGAAATTATGGATCTCCATTAGTGATTAAATATCTTGAAGAGGACAATATCTTTGGATAAAATGCTTTTTAGGAGAGCCCATGTATCAACTACCCGGGCAATCTTTCAATCCATCTTCTTGCTCCCCAATAAGAGTCATGGGGAACACTCGGAGCATAACGGTGTCATGAGAAACACAGGAATGTTGAAAAGGCTTGCGATGTACAAGACATTCTCAACGTGTTCATACGCATCTTCGTCCCTGTTTCCGAGAAAGGGTTAGCACGTAGCTCCTTTATAAAATGCTCTTTAATCTCGAAATGGACATTAGCTCCAATCGCCAGCCTTACGAACCCCGACCCTTGTTCTTCCCTTGTCAATGCCAAATATTCCTAAAGAGTGAGGTCATCAATGTTTAAGACTTCCATGGTACCTGAAACTTAAAGAGAAATCGTGAGAAAACAAGAAAATTCAAAACAAAATAAAAATAAAAGACTTATCAAAAATCCTAATATAACTCCCCGACAGTGGCGCCAAAAACTTGATACTGATTTCTACCGACGAGTTTTAATATTTATAAGTGTCTCGTTTACCTAAGGTCCACCTGTGCACTAACAGGCGATGTGCAGTCGTGTGTAGTGAAGTAATTAGTAAATCGAGGTTAATTGTCCTTGGTTTAATTGGCGAAATGATTAATTAACTAATAAAACAAGAAATGAAAGAAAGCAAATAAAAGGTAGAGTTGTGATCAATAGGGAAAAGTGTGCTAACCTAGTTACTCATCCTATCATGTTATGCTAATGTGTAATTACATCCAATTTATTCAAGTGGGGTTTAGGTCTCTAGGACAACATTTGGTGGGTTAGTCCTAACCTATCGACCAAAGGTTTCCACCGGAGATCAAGCTACTACCCTTAAAAGTCCGTTGTTTTAGTCCCCGATTACGCGTAATCATTGGAAGGAGATTCTGGCGTAGGCGTGGAACTTCTTTGACCTAATGGGTTCTGGCGTAATCCTTAGTGGGAGTTGCCGTAATCTTCTGTGGTGGCCTTCCGAGTCACGCATTAGCTATGGCGTGTTGTGAGAGGATTTACACCGTAGCTTCATCACAATGGGCATACTATCATTAATTCTTTATAAAATCTCCAAATCCGCGTCTCTTTAGCTCCAATGCTCGTAATTTACCTAAAAGTGAAATATAGAGGAAAACAAGCGTAAATCCATATAAATGATATAGAATACGAGCATTATCGGGGGAATTTGACACTTAATATTCAGGACTATTTTATGTTATCATAGCCTTTCTGGGAAAGGTTGACTTTAGGTTGATAAGGACTTCGTCTTATCTATTCAAACTTATCCCGCCTTGTCCCGCCCAATCTTCAGTCTTGATCTTCAGTCTTTGTCTTCAGTGATTATAGTTGGTGAGGAGTTTTGGGATTCATTGAGTTATTGTTATCACTCACTGAATCCGTCATCTTCTTCTTGACTCAATCTTCACCCCTTGGGTTCCGCCTCACTGAGCGGAGAGACTTTTATACTTTGTCTCGTACTCAACGTCCTGAAGATGACTCATTTGAGTGGTTATCGGTCGATGACTTGTTGGTGTTTAAGTTTGTAAACACTTAGGTATTTTCTATTCAAATCCTAGAATTTAAGGGTTTGGGTATTCACCGAAACAACAGTCTCCCCTATTTGGATATACAAATAGCCTAAGTGTTTGGATCAATGTAAGTGAGCAAGAGGCTTTTTGCTTATCTTGAATGTACTAGTAAGCATAATAAGGAACAACGATCTAACAAAATACATCGTTTATTCATAGACATTACAAGTTACTAACTAGTACAAAGATAAAATGATATATGTTTCAATGATGTCATAAAATATGGATACCTAGTGCTTCTAGCTTTGACTTCTTGGAAAGGAGAGTTTCTTTGTCGGGATGGTCTTTAATCTTTGCATTGGTCGGTCAAAGCTGATGTTTTAGGGGACTTGATTTGAGAAGCCACCGTCAAGTAACTTACCATTGTTGCAATGCCAACTAGGACAATATCGCTCCATCTTTTGAATGCGGGGTTTCCATAGACATCAATGAAGAAGAGTCATCTTTCGTGCTCTTCTATAACCATGTTGCTCACAAACCTTACTCCTTGAGCAACTCTGGTAATCGAATCCAGGACCTTGGCTTCGGGATCGATTCAACTCTCTTTCTTTTCCATGAGATGATTGAGATTGAGTGCCTTGAGCTTACGGGAGAGCAGATTGAATTCCAAGCTTAGTGGGCGCTTTCTCGATCTTTCATATCTTCTCGTAGCGACCTTGTAACATATTGGATTTCACACTTTCCATCTTTTTGGACACAACTCATGAACTCACTAAACACAAGCTAGATCATAACCACAAGCGTATACAAGAGGTTTTAGAGAGAAAGAGTTAGAGGTTTGGGAACTTAGTGAGAGAAAATGAAAGTATTATTATGAGCTCCAACTCTCTACCTTGGGAGGTAGAGTATTTATAGTTCTTACATAAATCACCACCTACGGGTGTGGATCGGGCATCGGTGGGTAAAGACCGTCCGTCCTCCACGGTGTTACTTAAACTAAATACTACTTAACATTAAATAATCTCGACTACGAGCTTTCTAACGATTACATATACTTGAGGTGACCGAAACTTTAATAACTGGATTTACTAAATCCTAACAATCTCCCCAAGGAAGGTCACCTCAAACACACATTAAAATTACATTGAATACAAATAGATATTACATTAAAATTGTTCTTGCATTCTTGATGTAGTACTTTGCTCTGAAGCTCGTAGTCATTGATTCTTCACATTGCATGTTTGGTTAATCCAAGTGGAGGTCTTTAATGATCCACGTGATAATGAGTTTTGAGCCGACTTTGAGATCATCGGCTATAATAAATCTCGACTCATCCATTGTGGTGTTGGTATTATGTGATGTTGTGACTTTTGGACCGACATGCTCACATTACGGATCATGATATATTCTCATCGAGTAGCGGAAGCTTTCGTTGATTCATGATATTGGCGGCGTAGCGAAGCATGGAGTGAAAATATCGAGTCATTGATGCACTTATCATGATTTCTTTAGAAATGAATGTATTGTGTGAGCATGCGGCTATGGATTGACCGCTTCATTACGATCATTTGCAAACGTCGGGCGTACACACGCATACAACGATTAGCAATAAAGCGCACGAAAGTGTCTTTGATCACTTTTGTTGAATTGAGGTACACGCCCACGGTTCCCGTTGATCGATACAAGTATCGCACGTGATCGTAAAATTCGAAGAATTTCCTTGACGGGTTTCGCGTTGCTCTAGTTGTTCTCAAACCGGAACGTCTCAAAGAAGACAACACGGAGTGAGTGAACCGGTAATTGAGATTCAGCGATTGATAAAAGAGATTTGATAAACAATCGTGTATCGCTCAATAGAAATTGTTTTTGCAATACAACGAAGGTTTTAATGAAAATCAATTATCAATCATAAACACCTTTAATTTTGAAATATTTGTACACGGTCGATGTGCTAAAGAAAAAGAGTTTTTAAGCACAACGACCGGTTTTCAAAGGTATCCGTCAATCCATAACTTTGAACCGAGATTGATTCAAAGATTGAATCGCCCCATTGTTTACATTCGGTTGTCACATGGTTGATCTATTGAATAGATCTCACATGCCACCCACCGGAGCTTGTTTGATGTTGGCTCCGAAGGCTTTCCATCTTCATTGTGAATATGTTTGCATATCACTCGGATGTTCGGCAATACCACAAGGATAATCGTGGGACTCATAAGATATAATCTCTCTTTCCACATTGTGTGAAACAGAGAGTCTTCATTGAAAGTGTCCTAATGAGATTTATTGATGATCTCGTGGCTCTAGACTCAATTGTGCATATTTGGATCCTATTTCGGAGACTAGGGAGAGGTCTCCTTCTTCAATATCAACAATCTCTAAGAAAGGTCGATAGATAATGTCGGTTCCCGTGAGAATGAAACAAGTCCTTTTAAGAGGAACTTGAGTGGTTTGGGAAGTTGAAGTGCGGTGCGTCCTTTGGGTCCATGACGTCTTGTCTTCAATCACCGATGTTACCTTGGTAACCACCGGTAGCATATGAATTGAACCGGTATACGCCCTAAGGTTGAATAAATGGAGGCTATTTATTTTCACCCTTTTCTCATTCAATTCTTTTCATTCTTCAACCCCTTCAGTGCTTACGAGACTTCATAACTAGAACCTTGTTGGGTTTATTCCAGTACTAGCTCGGTCTCGATCCGCACTCTTCCCATATCTCACTTTTCTCCTTTTTTCATCATACCTAAGGACTTCTACACTATCTAGTGGATTGTCCTGGGTAGATCCCTCCGATTCAGGCGGATCATGGGAACAAATACCTAACCTTATCATCCTTATATCACCATACATAAAGTAAAGTTGGTCGGTCTATTTGGTATTGTTCATCCGCCATTGGAACCAATTGAAAACCATTTGAAAATCAATCCAGATACTTGTGATATATTATCAAAGCATTTTGTACCTAAATTGTTTTGATATTTTTAGAACAAGAGCTCCCCTCAACATGTGCATCAAGCATCATTTTGTAATAGAAATAATTTTCATCTTTGAGGGTTGGCTTGCATCTAAGAATAGTTATATAAAGAATGTAAAGTTTTCAAAATAGTTGCAAAATTTGCCCCCCTCAATATGTGCATAGATATTTGAAAATGTTTTGCACATATTAGGAAAAGACGCACATTGAGATAAATTGATCATGTTTCAAATCTTTGTGGTTTAAGATAGATGCTCCCCTCAACATGTGCATGGAAAATTTGAAATCGTTTGGCACATGTGGGAAGGAAAGCTTGTACATCCTTATAAAACCATTTACCGAATTATCGGTTTAAATCAATTTAAATCACAAATTCTCCCCGATCACAATTATCAAATCATTTGAGATTTGTGATCTCTGTAGATTAAATTGATTTTGAAAGCTTTTAAGGAGAATTGTGACTTGATTATGAAAACGTTTTAACGATAAGGATTGGATTTTGAGACTTTAAACTCCATTGATTAAACATGCATGATTATCTTTTGAAAACAATTGTATGACAAATAACCTTTTGATTTAATTGAAATCATTCTCCCCTCAATCAATGACATAAGTTGTTGATTGAGAGATAGATATTTTGACAAATGTTAAGTCCGAATGATTTTCAAAAATAGAGTCCGAGTTATTTTCAAAGCAATTAGTTTTCATTCGATTGTAAGGAATTGTTTATAGAATCGAGCATGAGATTTGAAAACCAAGATAAAGCATGGCTCTGTTCTTTCTTTGAAAAGCGGAGTTCTTGCTGAAATGACAATAAACCATAGTTTCACTTTCTCCCAAAAATATTTTTAGATTTTTGATTTTTTTTTTTTTTTTTAAACATTCGAACAACATCTAAAGTCCCGTGTCATTCTTTGAATGACATCACAAAGACCGTAGATATTATCGAATCAAGAAAAACATGACAAAAGACAATATTTTTGGAATTTTTCAAGATTTTCAATTTTTATGGATTTTGAAAGTTTTATTTTTTCTTTTTTTTGAAGGTTTTGAAATTTTGTATTTTGTTTTTGAATAAATATTTACAAGAGATAAATTAGTTTAAGAAGATGATGAAATGAGTACCGAGATAAAGAAATCGTTCAAAGACGTTGTAGAAGAAAGGAATCAACATCTCTTAAACTTTCACCACCAAAGCATTCGAGGCTTCTAAGAAAATCGTCGAACATGAGCCTTCTCAATTTGAATCTTTGGTATCTTCCCCCCAAACCGACAAACATCGAATAAAGACCATTTCCCTAAGAAGTAGAGTTGAAGACAAAGCGGTCTCATTGAATGAAGCTCAACACCCCAAAGAAGACGAAAACACCGAAGTAACAAGTTGAAACATGGATCATTGTTGCGGTTATCAAACCCAGAATAAATGATTAAGTTTGAGATCACATGAACTTGTTGTGCATCCCCGACGTACACATTACTCTTCGAGATTGAGCAGTTGTTTATTCAGGGGAACAATATATCAAAATCTTCATTTTACCAAGTGCATTCCAGTTATCTGCCATATAACGAATCAGCCCATAATGTACACAAGTACCCAACCGAGTAGAGACAACGACATCACACGATGGCGGTTGAATCACCGATCTTCTCTGCGGATGTCAACTCGGAATAACGATTAAGCTCGATCATGTGAATATGTTGTGCGACCCGGATGTACACATATCTCTCCACGATGGTTGCGATCTCATCGGAATCATCATTACATTGTGTACATGAAGCACTAACCGGAAGCACTTTATCATAAATCATATAGAAGATGTCGATAAGCAATATCATCTCACGCTCCACATATTCTTCTCATATTTCTTCCCTACTAAAAGGTCGATTTACCACATACAAAAGTATCCGAGACCACTTCCCCCAAATGGTTGGAATAATACATCCTTCCCCAAATAGTTAGAATAATATATCCTTCCCCAAATAGTTGGAATAATACATCCTTCCCCAAATAGTTAGAATAGCACACCAAAGGCTACGAGTTAAACACTGAGTTTCTCTACGGCTATGACATTTTTCTTTCCCGGGATTACTTCAATAGAGAGTAAGTATTAAGTTCATCACGTGTACTCGTTGTGTGTTCAGATGTATGTCTCCTTCTCCCTTGCTGGTTTTGATACCTCAGAATCAGCAACACATTCTATATACCAAATATTCTTGAAATAGAGAAGAACAACTAATTAGCTCAAATGAATCCTGTGAGAATCAACTGCTATAGAAACTCTCACTGACTATCTTTATCAACCCATATGTAGACAGTTTGAAGTGACCACTGTTGAAGAAAACCCGATATACCAAACTTGAAATCGAAGTAGAGATTCCCGCATTTGTATCTTAAGCTTGCACTAATGATGGAAGAATGTTGTCGAGAATCTATGCTTCAAGCAAATCTCTAAGTACTCACTACTCAAACAAAGTATGAGACATTAACACCTCTTGAGATTATCCACATCGTCATCTGCGTGTGACACCGAGTAAAACAAAGTAACTCCTAATAGTGATAGTTAACGTGTCTTCAACCATCCACCCCATTGCTTGGTAACTAGATAAACCAAGTCTTCAACTCAAATTCTTAAGCCCGAGCAAGTTATCAAATAAGAACACGCCTTTGTGAAAGTCAACTTCAATCTCAAATAAGTGATAAATGATTAACTCAAGTAATCAACTTGTGTCAAATGCCCAACACGTGAAAACAACATACAATCGGATGTACATTGACCCACCGAATGAACCGGAGCAAATGATTCCTCAACATCAATGCATTCTTCCTAAAGGTATATATGTAGAGACTGATATGGAAGATTCACCAATAATGTTTTCGAGCGGATGAGGAAGTCATTTTCCTTAATGTTCATGTGGTTGATTTATAGCATGCACACTGAGAGGAACAATAATCCGTGAAGATTTGGCAAAGAAATACCAAAGAACGGATCATTATTCATGAACAATAATTCGTGAAGATTTGGCAAAGAAATACCAAAGAGCGGATCATTATTCAATGGTGCAACTACAATATCATGATAGACATTATCAACCCCTTGTGAAATAGCGGAATAACGTTTCTTGAGAATTCGAGAAGTACTTCTTAGATGGTGAACCAATTGAGTCAATAGGAACCGGAGCATGAGCTTGAGATCTAGATGATCAACATTCGTTGGAGGTTGGAAGTACTCATCAAACATATCTTGAAACAATGAATCCTAAACAATGAATCCAGTTATCCTTAGAAAGTGAAGCATTAGGCGTTGAAGGAGAGTCATATGACCATAATTCAAGCATCCATCAACATGTAGTATATGCACTCTTCTCCCCTCAAAATTGCATCCGATGTTGCCATTTTGATTTGAACAAGTGAATAAGAATATACACCAATGAACGTAGATCCACTTGAGGGTTGAAAGAGCGTGGAAAACATGAAGCTTGTTGATGAAGAATGTCGATGAGAATGGTCATACACATGAAGATTTCTCTTCTTTTGAAGATAAAGCGCCTTGAAGCGTACATCTTTCTTTTCTTTGAGGAACGGGCTGAAGTGTTATCTGCAGATGCCATTATGATGAAGTACGAGGCTGAACTGATGTGAACAGACGTCATTGTCATTTCCCCTTATCTGTTTAGAGCAGCCTTAATCCAAGTACCAACAGATGATTTGTATGACCTGCATTGGAACACAGAAAAAGGTGGAAATTTGAAGACATTGGATCCCCATGTGAAAATGGGTTCCTTTTGGTTAGCGCAAACAATATTTGAATCAGCAGAAACCCTAGTTGCTATGGCATTATCACTAGGAGCAAAACTAGTAGAATTATCAGTCTTAGTTAAAGGGCATCGTGTGCCTAATGGGATTATTCGACCAGTTGGCTTCCAAACCTTATGAGCACTACTCTAGGAATAGTGGATCTAGTTAAGGAGCAAGGTTTGCCATTCGAGAATATTCGACACATGGGCTTCCACTGAAATCCTATATTGGTAAAAACCTTCCCTGTAGGTTTCCAGGATTGCTTAATCTGTTTCGCTTTCCAAAATTTCTTAACTGGGTATTGATTCTTAGACTTCAGAAATAACACACCACATTTATCATGTTTACCAGAAATTATACTTTCTTTACATGTTTTGCAGACAGCATAAGACGTCGAATTAATTTCAGTAAGCTTAGAGCTAATACTAGAACCAACACGATTCTTTTTGTTCAAGTCAAACTTATTGTCCCTATGGTGGTCTTCTACTTTCTTCCCTTGATCACTCTTGGATCGCGAGGTCCTATCTAGCTTTGTATTGTCTAGAGGCTTTGACCCGCTTACCTTAGTGTCATTGATTACACCTGTAGAAGAAATGATGGGAGCATTAGTTGGTTTCACTACTTTCTGCATTTGTGGTCTAGAAGTGCTAGGATCTGAAGTTTTGTGAGGCACATTAAAAGTCACATTCTTATCCTTAGGCATAGAGCAGGGTGCAACTATTCTATATCACCTATTTCTAGATTTCGGACTTGTGACAATTACGTACTCTAAGAGTTCCTGAGATCTTTTGGCATCCATGCAGGCATAGGCTATGGTACTATCAAAAGGTTTTTCTAATCTTTCATCTTCAACTATCTCACAGAGACCCTTCAAACTATCCTTAAGGTATGAGAGATATGCTTTATGTGCAAGTTCATTATTCCTAATGGGCGGGGGAATATATAACATATCGATAGCATACTTATCACAAGCAGAAACTTTAGGAACAGAATATTTGCAGTTAGGGATTGGCAATTTTCCTTTCACCTCACGCTTCAGATTCTCAATATTGTTAAGTAAAGAAGTTATCTTTTCCATGTTTTTATCATGATTAACTTTGAATGAATCACATAACTCTTTGTGTTGATCATTAAACTTTGAAATTTCACTTTAAAACAATCATTTTCCTTTTGCAAGTTATTAATAATGTTTTGAAGTTGGAAATTCTGAGAATCTAAAGATGGAGGCATTCGGGAACTAGTACAATCATGCTTTTCTCCCTTTAGTTGTGAGATTTGGGTTCTCAATCTTTTGATCGTGTTGCAATGAGCTCGAATTTGTTCATCACGTTTGCTTATTTCAAAAACTGCATCAAACTCAGGAACATCAGAGGATGTCTTGATATTTGAGGTTTTAACATTTTCTTTGAGATGTTGATGTTTTAATTGCAAAGCAAGATGTTCAACTTCTAATTTAGAATAATGTTTGACCAAGTTATCATGATCATCCTGTTCTATTTTCTCATGCAATTTTGAATTTGTTGTTTCAAGCTCAATGACACGATCATGGGAAACTTTCAAAGCAATAGATAATTCATGAAATTGAGAAGCATTAATGGAACAATTCGTAGCAGTGTAAAACACATCTTGAGTAATACATTCAGAAATAAGATTCTCATTCAAGGTATGCAAGTTCTTCCTCTCAATCTCATTATATTTTAATTCTCGCTCATAGTCACTAACCTCAACTATCATTGCATCAAATTCCTTTTCCATTTCTTTAATATATGAATTTATCCCCATTTTAAGACTCTCAAATTGACCTTTTAATTGTTTAAAGAAAGGAATGACCTCGGTTAAATAACATTCTTTAGTTTGCTCAAACCCTTTCCCCTCGATTATCCCAGTGGGTGTGATCCTCTTCTTACACGTTTTCTCAAAATCAACAAATAATTGATAAACAACATATTGGTGATTAAGGTCTTGCTATTAGTGGCAATAGATCTAGGAACTAAATGCATTGGTGTATTAGGAGGATACACAATTGCTTTAGGCAAATTCCTAAAGGGGGTTCTTTTCAACAAGATTTTCACTTTTGCTTATCCAAATCCTTTTCCGAACACTTGTTCGGGGTTAACAACGTTTGAGGTTTAAACATGTTTAAGGAAATCCAATTTTCCTTAGTGTAATCATGGGGTTTAATCGTTATGTTATTCTCTTTACACTCGGGATCTTCTAGCTTCTTATTCATTTTCTCCCTAGTAACTTCATCTAATTTCTTATCTTCCTCGGTGCACTCGGTATGAACTAGGTTTCGCCTAGGCTTAAGTTTCATTACCATCATAAATTACCTTATTAGCAACTATAGCCTTTTTATGACCTCTGGATTTGGTTCCTCAAAAGGGGAATGCTATGCTTATCGCTTAAGACTCTATGTTTAGTGATCATTTGAGCGATCGAATGGTATTCCCTTGTACGTACAACTTATTTTCAAGCTTGTTTTTCAAAGTTTTAGATTGGAAAAATCATTCAAAAGTTTTGATTCCTTAGCATTGAATTCTTGCTTAAGCATTTTAACATTTTCTTGAAGTTCTTGTTTTTGCTTAGCAGTTTTGGAAAGCTTTTCTTGTAAGGATTTTAACTCTTGTTTTAATACTTCTTCTCTAAAATTTCTTTTTCTAATAATTGTACGCATTTGGTCATCCATTTCCTGCTCACGGGTGGTCAACTCAAACTTAGCACGCTGTTCATATATTGCAACTTGATCCTTATAGGTATTGAGTTCAGTGGTCAAGGAATCATCATGGATAAATGCAGAGTACTCATGCAGCTCATAATCATCATTTAGAGTAGAAGATGCACAGCTAGGTACAGTAGAAACATCCATGCAGCTTTCCTCTGCATTAACGTCCACAGGTTGTGGTTGGTGTATCTCTTTCTTGGGTACATCCGAAGCTTCCATGGAGTGCTCCTTTGCATTAACTTGCACAGATTGTGGCTGGTGTACCACTCTATCTTGTGAATCTGAGCACCAAGAATCCATTTTAGCATCATCCGACTCAAACACGATAGTCTGTGTTAGGTCACAATATTAGTAACACAAGCATCAATAGAAGAAATAGATGAAGGATAGATCGGTTCAACAATAACACACAAACACTTATGCGTATGAAATAGAGAAAGGTTAAGCGTATTGAGTGAAAGAGAATGAAATTGAACAACCAACCCTCAAGTGAAGGTATTACAAGACTATTTCTAGGAGAGGGAGCTAGGGCAACACTCCTAGTCCCTTCCTTTCCTTATTGGACTTGGGCCAAGGCTCATGGGCTTTCTACATAAGCCTTGGCATGATTACTAACATAAAAGCCATATTAAGCTAACTATTACATATGAATCACTAACACTTAAATTAATGTTTAGGAGTGATTCCAACAATCTCCCCCTAAGTGTTGGTGATGAATAAAAGAGTGATAAACGATTTAGGTGCTGATGTAATAGTAGCTTTGACATCTTCTGACATTCTTCTTTCTTGTGAGAAGAGGTGTCTTGATTCGAACAATTTCCCCAGTGTATAGAAATTTTTTCCTTTGACAAGTTCTGCTTTGACGTCTTCATTTTCTTTATTCTTTTGTTCTTTGTTCTTTGAAAGTGATAGTATGTTGTGGTAATCCGCATCGTGCGCTTGTTGCTCCGGTGTCTCCGTCTTTCTCCAACATGCTCACACGCTCTTTAACGTTGGATTACAGGTTGATGAAGTTCTTTAACTCTTTAAACTTTGTAGATTCTTTGTAGAGCGAAGAATCATTACGACTTTGTGTTGCCTTTGATTATGAGAGAACTTTCATAAGTGATGTTGTTGGTATGAGCATGTGGAGAATCGCACGATCGGTCCGCTCGAGCTTCCATAAAGTAAACATAGAAAAGGTTAGTAATAAGCGGATTCCGCACTTACAAGTTTGAACTTGAGAGTGTTATGACATAGTGTTAAAACACAACTCTAATTCTCACAAAGGCCGTTCTGAACCGGAGTCCCACAAGTGAGATAACGCGATGTAATCAAGTACACCTACGGTTTAGATGAGTCGTTGAGGTACACGAAGCATCACCTCACGATCAGAGACCGTTTGAGACCACTAAGCGTAATCCACGGGAGTTACCGAGCGACCGCCGTCGAGTTTTGATGTTGACCACGGCGGAGTTTCCATTCAATCACCGAGGATCACGATGTGAACCTCTCATAAATGTTCTCGACAGTTGCTAGGATGCGTAGGACTCGATAACGTACCATTGTTGTTCTTATTGTTGAACAACAAGTGATGAAATGTCAAGTGTACCTATGAGATCTTTTGATGAATCTCGTGGCTCTAGACTCAATAGTGCGTTTTGGTTTTCTGACGGAGACTAGGAGAGGGTCTCCTTCTTCAATACCAAAGAATCTCTAAGAGAAAGCCAATAGTCACGTAGGGTTCCTTATGAGAATGAAACAAGCTTCTTCGGGAGAAACTTGAGTGGCTAAGAAGGTTTAGTGCATCGTCCATTTGGGTCCATGACGACTTTTAATCTTCAATACCTAAGCGTCATCAAGTGACAACCAAGAGCATATGAATTGAACCCGTGTCGCCCTAAGTTGAATAATTTGGAGGCTATTTCTTTTCACCCTTTTCTTTGCTTTTCTTTTTGATTCTTCAACTCCTTCTTTCTCCGATTCTCATTTTCTCCTTTTATAATCATTCCTAAGGACTTCTAAGTACTAACTATTTGTGATGTCCTTGGGTAGATCCTCCGCTCTGGCGGATCATAGGACAGTTATTCTAACCCTAGTCACCTTATAACTCCATGACTAACCTATGTTGCCATAAAACCATTTTCTTGAAAATCTCTCAAAGTGGTTATGATTGAAAACATTTTGTACCCCGTAAGAGTTTGATCATTTGCGTAATACTCCCCTCCTCGTGCTTAAGTGTTTAGACAAAAATTTGCACGGTGAGAGAAGAAGCGCACTTTGAATTGATCGACTCAAGATAGACAATTCCCAGGGGACACGGTTACGTTGCACGTTAAAGAGTTACATTGTCGACTTTTAGGTGACAACTAGCTCTACTAACTACCTTGAAGGTGTGGAAAACCTCGAAGGTTGTCAAACCACAAAGTTCATGTCTATCAAGAGCTTCTCGAATAGGTACAATTTACTTGGATAAGTCTTTGGAGGACAAATCTTTTCAATGTATGAGTGTTGAGATCCGTCAATTCATGGGTTAAGTCTTTTCACCACGATGATTCAAGTAGCAAATCAACATATTTCTTATCACAATAATTTTCTCCCCTCAAAAATGGCATATAAATGTTATTTTGATAACGCTTCGATAATAAATATGACCATTTCGAGTTTTGTGGGAAGATTATCACGAAGAACAAGTTGTTTGAACAAAGATTTTAGCAAATACTCCCCTCAACAAGTAATAGTAACTTTTGAGGTTTTGAAAACGTAAGGGAAGTACTTGTTCTTTTGAGCAAAACTTTGAAAAATGAAACTTTTGATAAGTTTTACTCAAAAGTAAACTTTGCTCCTTTTATAGGATTGTGGCAGCTGAAGCGTACCACGTGGTCCTTTCATTACAAGAACGGGTTGTAAGCGTGATGTGTGCACAAGCCATTGTCAATTTATATAAAATCACACATCCAAAATAATATGAAATAGAAACAGTTTAAGGGGTACCAGGAAGGCCATCAATCTTTCCAAGAATGCGATTAGGGCGTTGATAGCCGGTGAGAGAAATCATGGGACGACCACCTACAAAGCTCTCCGGTGTTACGGCGGTCCTTCATACAACCTTTCATCTATCTGAGTGATGATCCTCTTCACATCCCGTCTATCCTTAGAATTCCATCGCTTTGGAGAACCAATTCCTTCATGTATCTCCTTCAACCTATAGGCTAAACCGCCCTCACCATCTTCAATGTGTGATCCCAAACTTGTGAAGATCTCTACGCCATCAAGCGGTTGCTATGTAATTCATCGCGTAAACTACTCGAATGGTTTCTTGATGAGAGTGTATTGTGAGAGCTGGTTGATGTCGGTATTTCTAGGCGAGGTCTAGTGAAGTTGACATGGGTTTGATAGGATTCAACAAGTTGTAAATCTTCTACGTTCTTGGATCACTATGCTTCGATGAAGATGAGTAAGGACTTGATGTATTCACGTTGAATTTCGTTGAGAAATGTCTCGATCTTCCCCAGACTTTAGCAAGATATAGATCTTCAATGTCGTTGAGAGACAAGTTACGAAAGTCCGCTTCACGAATTCATAGTCCCTTTCATCTTGTCTTTTGACCATGATAGTCTTGAGAAGGTGTAATCCTATTTAGATGAAAGGGTGACATGTTTATGACCATGATCCCTTTATCACCGAACACTTCATGTAGAGATTTGAACCAGGCAGCTCTTGTAGTAGATTAGCCGGCGTTACGGCCAATGATGAATCCCGTACATTGCATCAATGTCATCTTGTTCCTGTTGTTGGAAAACATGTGGGTAGCCTTTTCTTCGATGGCTATGCGGTTGGAGTATATGGTCACGGAGCGGAAGTGTAAGTGATGTAGCGTATTTCTTTGTACCATCGCTACCGTGTAGAAGAAATTCCAAATCTTTGTTGAAGAAATAGCGAAATGGAATCCTAGGTTGATCGGTTGGCCAATTATAGGTAGAGGTTTAGACCGATCGATTGTAGTATGGAGGTTGTCTCTTTTGGTGAAGTCGATGTTTGCTTGAGGTTGAGCCAATCAATGTTGTTAGACATGGCTCGTGCTATATTATCAAGGTGATATTCAAATTCAATAGCACTTTCCGAGCTATCTTTGAGTAGTTGAAATGCTTCATTCTTGATTCGTTTCAACTCGATTTCGTCATCTTCTTCACACGGAACTTTTTGAAGTAGCTTAGCATGCTCCAACGTCGACCTTACGCCATATCCGGATCATCGGTTAGGCGGGAGTGGCATCAACAAGTTTAGAAAACCATTCAAACTCGGTGTCATCTTCGTCAGCCATGAGGCGACATCACCTATAGGCGCCTTTTTCTTTTCTTAGGCTTTGATGAGGATGATGGTTTCTTTGTTGTTGAAGCGGGAGAGGTGGGTTGTTGTTGGGGCTCAAGGACTTCCTCATTGTCACCACTAGTGTACTCAAAGTGATCACCGGTTTTCTCATGCTGGGTGGTAACTCGAGTCCCGAGGTTTTCAAGAGAAGAACGTGGAGGAGATCATTGTTGAGTTGGAGTCCTTTAGGGTGGAGGTTGCATGGAGGATGATTCACTGTTTTCTTGAGCGTTTAGGCTCTTTATCTTTATCCTTATCTTCATCGTCTCTTGGGCGCTTAGGCCTTCGACTTCTTCTCGCATCTTGATTTAAGTTGGTATTCTAGCAAAGCTTCAAACAATTTACTTTCGTAAGAAGCAAAGTTGCGGATCATTTCGACATTTGAGATACCGACACGAAACCAATTCGAGATTCGAGAAGATTATGGGATCAACCGGATTGATGTTTACATGCATAGGTGTTGATCTCATAGTTTGCTTGGCCAAATGCAATAGATTCGAGATAGAGTTGTTTGGTAAACATCTCCCTTGTAACTCGAGAACGATGTCAGAAGGAACTTGTGAGTGTAACCTTTGATCATCTCGTTCATTTCCCTTGAGGATCACGTTGCATGAACTTGGATGTACTCCCTTTCGGTGACATCTTGTCATTCTCGTCATGAAGATATCGAACCCAGTCACGAGAAAATTCGACTTTTCGTAAGCATGTCTTTCTTCCCGACCGCTTGTGACTTTAATGATCCGTGTCTTTGCAGAAGTCCAAGAGTCCGTTGGCTTTTTCACGGTTTGGATGTGGATTTGGTTGATCTTACGGATGGTGGTGGTGAAGAGTGAGAGGATGAATCGATCATGAAGAGTCATGAGGAGGTTCGGGGGTCCTTAGGAGGTTCGAAGTTTTCTCCTTGGAATGAGTTGGATCGCGAGAAGATAATCATCATAGTCATCTTGTCCAAATTTAGTCATTTCTTTAGCTTTGAATCTGAGCTTCCTCGTCGACTTTTCTTTCTCGACTTCTTTGTTTCTCGTTCCTCCAGTGCTTTTGTTGTTGCTCAGAGTGGTGGCACCAATTCCTTATCGGGTTGATTAACCGCATCGTGAAATTGGTGTAGGTGAACACCACCACTTGACCCTCCGGGCCACGCATTTGTTCTGTTCAAACTCTTTTGCCTTGTGTTGGAGTCTAATGATTTTGAACTTCTTCCATGTCGTATCCAAGTGGCTCTTCATCCGAGCTTTCTTCTTCTTGCTCAAGCTTTGAGTCTTCCTTTCCTTGGTGACTTTTGGACCGGGAGGTTTAGCTCTTGATGGAGTAACATCGGTTGCGATTTCAAAGTAGAAGACCTCATCGCCCGATTCAAGATCTTGAGCTTTCATCCACTACCTTTATTTTTGGTTCGAGACTTAGGAATGGGAATAGGAACAACTTCCTTATAAGGAACTGGCCTTTTAAGTGGAGGTTTCCTCTTAGGGAACTTCGTTGACTCTCGGCAAAGACTTCCTCGCACCGCCTCTTCTCGGTTCTCCTTGTAGGTGTGCCGAAGACTTGTCATTGAGAAACCAACTTTGCCTTCATCAACTGCTACGGATACCTTTTGTATGAATAAAGTCGCTTGATTTCATCGAGAGAAGGTGATCCAAGAACACGTCACCTTGTTTCTTTGTTGTTGATTCCTTATATCCGATTGTTAGAGTAGGTTCATACAACATGTCGTGATTATTGGGGTCATTGAGTCTCTTGGGGATATCGAGGGTTATACCCAGTGCTCTTTGGATCAACAGTTTGTATATCGATATAAGGGATCTTTGAGCCAAGCTTTTTGAGGAATGTCATCATGTCGTCCCATATCAGAGCTTCAACTTCGATATGCTTCATGTTGACTAAAGCTAAAAAGATTTGTAGTTCCATGAGCTTGGGATGCTCATAGCCACTGTCACGACCGGAAACAGATTTGGTGATGATGATGTAGAGATTTCTCGAGGTTGAGAAATATTCTTAAGATCCACATGTGAATGCTTAGTTATTACTCCCGAAGCTTCATCATAACCAATATCGATCGGAATTGTAGAACGCCTCTTGATTGGTGTGGCATTGAGTTCGGTTGGCTCGATGACCGGAATGAGGAGAAACGACCTTAAGTCGGCAGTGTGATGGTGATTTGTTTGTCATTGAGAGTCACCGTCACAACGCGTTTGTCCTTTGATCTTTTGCATTGTATTCGTAGGCGGGTGAATATAGATCTCGAACCTCGTAGCGAATCTGGAGAGCATGTTACGATAGGGATGATTCTTGAATATCTCGACAATTAAGCAAGAGGACTCGGCGGTGAGAGTTTCAAAGTCAACACGAAGATTGTTCTTTCCAATCTTCATCGGATAGCCATGAGGAAGATATCGAACGGTGAGAACATTTGGTGCATCCACATTCGCATTTGGCGTCCATGTCATGATCGAAGATATTTAGCCAAAAGAACCAACATATCGAAAGACATTATGTTAGTCAACGGATGGTTTTATTGTCTAATTATTGAATGTAATATGTCGATGATTGTTACGAGTCCAATGTCACTTGTATTGTCCAATAGTCCAATGACGTTGTGATAATTTTCGTGAGTTGATTAAATTTAAGTTTTAAAGTCCATGTTTTCACTTATTATTCACAGCTTGTTAAACATGTAAGCTTATAGTAACATTATTGGATTCATGGCATTATGATTTATTTATTTACAAGTTTGCATGCGTAACAACTCATAATTAAGGTTAAACAAGGCTTAGGCGTAGAAATGGCAAGCTTATGCGTAACAGGAATGACATACGCGTAGAACGCAAGCTTATGCGTGGTTCTTGACTTCACGCGTAAAAATATTACAGCGTGCGAAAAGGAGACCTTGTCGTGGAGCTTACGCGTGGCGTATATAAACCTTACGCGTAAGGCTTACCGTAAGAGTCAACCTTATGCGTAGAGGTCCTTGTTTATGCATATCCTTCACGGGATCGCGTAGTCCTTTTGTAGAACCTCACGGCGTAATAGTTACGCGTAAGATTACTCTTATGCATAACTTTCTCGCGTAAGGTGATCCTTATCGTGGTTTGCTAATAACCTTGATTTTGAATTTCACGCGTAGTAAACACGAAATAAGTTAATCATAGCACCAATATTAACACATACATTCAATATTTATCGGATCATACCATGAATAATCATTTAAGCAGTTATGCGAAAAATCTTATCGTAAGCTAAACCACTAAGTTTCAAGAATTACGTGTAAGAGAATTAGCCATAGGAATTGCACTAAAATGATTACGGGAAGTCTAGTATGTCTATAAAGATGTTTTCTCCAAGTTTTAACATCAAAATCAACATGAATCAAAAATACCCAATTCGTATGAACTAGAACCCTAAATTTCAATTCTTTCACATTTGATGTTTCTGGGCATGATCTAAGCATGGATATAGTTAATTTATCATCTAAACAACATCTTATAAGCAACTAATTGACTAGAAACACTCACACAATAAAACACCCAATTCACGCATAAACCCTAGTTTTCCAGAATCAATCAATTCGTGTTTCTGGGTAAGTTTTGAAGATAAAAACGGTATCATTGATGTTATAGAAACGTTTTGACACAATTATTTTAACCACAAACACATAAACAAGATTACGTGTTCATACGCACATGCGTAGAACACAAAATCATCCTTAGGTTAATATCTAACGTTGTTTTTCAAAATGATTCAAAACCATTGTTTATAATCTTGTTACAAACACAAAACACTTACAAAATGAAGATCTCAAACACGGTTTGTAGAGCGATTTTTAGGCGTAGGATTTGTTAGGTGTAAAAGTAAATGTGAAGAGTTAATGTTGTTAGGTGAGGTGTTTTGTTAAAAATACTTTAACCTTTGACACTTCGATCCTCAACTTTACCATTTACATCTAAAGCCTTTAACTTCCATTTTGGTTACCAAACGAAGATATTTGAAAGAATTTTGATGACACTCCCCCTCGACTTAAGAAATAATGAAAGTTTATAAAATATAGTCCAAGGAGTGTCTAAAAACCAGAAATGTGACCACCATTAATTAAAGAAACAACCGGGATAAGATAACATGCAAGTACAAGGTTTTATGAAACTGAAAAATATTTGTTTTCTCCCCCTCAACACTTGATCGAAAAAATAATGAATTTTGAAAGATTTGAGTGTTGACGGAAGATTTGTACTTTCCCTTTTAAAAGAAATATAGATAGAAGTGTATTTTTGTTGTTTTATCAGGTTTTATAATTTTGTATTTTGTTTTGAAAAATATATACAAAAGAGGTTTTGGTGTTTGGTGGTTTTAAGAATGTTTTAAGAGTTCATCCGGTTCTTCTTGAGTCAAACACCGCGATACCAATCCGTTGGACCAACTCATTAAACCTAGCGGGAGCTAAGGCTTTGGTGAGGAGATCTCGCCAATTGGTATTCTCGTACCATTAAAGTATAATTCAACGAGACCACATTCCACGTGGTCCTTGATGAAATGATATCGAAGATCGATGTGCTTTGATTTCAGTGTTGAAATGAGTTGCGAGATCGCAATAGCACTCGATTGTCGCGATTACATCGGGATTACATCAAACACGTAACCATAGTCCTTGAGTTGTGTTCTCATCCAAATGACTTGAGCACAACACGCCGACATGGCTACATATTACGCTTTTGTTGAGGAGGCGATGTACAATCCTCGCTTCTTGATTGCCATGACACCGCTTTATCACCAAGAAATTGTAGAGCTCTGAGTACTTTTCCGTGAATCTAAGCATCATGCGTGGTCGTGTCTGAAAAGCGATTAGTTCAAAAACCGAATCCTTCTGAGACCGGATCCCAAATTAATGGTTCCCTTGATGTATCGGATTCTTTTAGCCTCGTAGAGGTGGGTTTCGATTAGTCTTGATGATAACGGAGCAAAGATATACCAAAAACAATATCGTCTCGCTGTTCGTTAGATACATGAGAGACCAATAATACTACGGTATTTTGTAGGGTCCACCAATTTCCCATGTAAATCGATCTAACTTCTTGGTATGTGCCATTGGTGTGGCATAGGTGTCACAGATTTGCATTCCAAATTTGTTTAACAGTTCAAGGGCATATTTGGGTGACTTAAGAAAATACCATGAGGTGATTGATGAACTTGCATTCCTAGAAAGAATGTGAGTTCACCCATCATTGACATTTCAAAATGTTTTGTCATTAATTTTGCACAAGCATTTGAGTATTTTAAATGTGTTGACCCAAAATGATGTCATCCACATAGATTTGAGCGATTAAGATGTGAGCCCCGTGATATTGTATGAAAAGTGTAGGATCGACCAAAACTTTGGTGAATTTATTGGCAATAAGGAAGGATAATAACTTATCATACCACGCCCGAGGAGCTTGTTTGAGACCATAAAGAGCTTTGTTCGGTTTGTAGACATGGTTCGGGAACTCGGGATCAACGAATCCTTCCGGTCAGTGACATAAACCGTTTCTTTCGATTGCCCATTCGGAAAGCGGTTTGACGTCCATCCGAAAGACCGTTATATTCATATGAGCATGAACGCGAGAAAATCCGAACAACCTCAAGACAAGCTACCGAGCAAATGATTCTTCAAAATCAATACCTCTTCCTGTCGATAACCCTTAGCCACCATACGTGACTTGTTTCGATTCGTTCCTTGACCTCCAATTTGTTTTCCAAATCCATTTGAGACCAATGACGTAGACCTCGTTGGTCTTTCAACCGCCCCATACTTCAAGGCGTTTGAATTGGTTGAGTTCTTCTTGCATGGATTCAATCCATTGTCTTTTGTCATTGCGTCTTTAATGTTTTTAGGCTCAGTTGGCGACGGTGAGAGCATAAATGCAATGTTCACCGTCTGTGTGAAGACGTTGTCTCGTAACGATGGTTGATTCGGTTACCAATAATATTCTCTAGAGGATGGTCTTTTGTCCAACGATGTGTAGAGGTTGATGTTGGTATACATTGTGCGATTTTGAGGATTCAAATGGTTTGTTGATGATTCCGCGACATCGGTGCGTGCAGCTTCATTGGCAAACAAAGTTAAAGAACATTTGTATCAAAATCTGCAGTGGGGGTACTTCATTAAGAACATCGGCGGTGGTTCACGTCGTTGGAAGCAGTTTGTTCAATCTGTTGTAGAGTCAATCGGTGGTGCTTCTTCAACGATGGTTGTTGTAGCAGTGTATCGGTATAAGAGTATTATCGGGTTGAGCGGTGAAACATCGGATACACCGAGCACGTTCATCAATGTCGCCACCGAATGTAGGAGTAAATAGTCTTTCCATTTGTTGGCGTGTAAGTCGGGGCTTTGTTCGGTGAAGATGGGGTTTGAGGAAGTTTAAGCGGTTATGATCGGGTTCCAAGTTGTTATACTCGAAGCCATTTCTATAAGTTCATCAAAATTAGCATGAATCGTTTCCATAACTTTCTTTGTAATGACACGATTCGGATCCGGAAACCCTTAGAATTTTCACAATATCCTATAAATACTCAATGTCGACTTTGGCTTTGAGCTTACCAAAGTTATCACGATCATTATTCGATAGCAAAGGATCCAAATACATGAAAGTGTTTGAGATTCGGTTTATGGTTATGGATAAGCTCAAAAGGTGTTTTGTTGTGGCGTTTAGTAATCATTGAACGATTTTGAGTATAGCATGCGCTTGATACAACTTCGCCCACAAGTAACTGAAGTTTAGCATTGATTAACATTGTTCTTGCGGCTTCCACTAACGTTCGGTTTAGTCTTTCAACAACTCCATTTTGTTACATTGTACGTGCAATAGATGTCGATGCTCAATTCCCACTTTCTCATAAAATTCTCGAAGAGTTTGGTTTACAAATTCAGTTCCTTCGTCTGTTACGATTTGGCGGACGGTGTTCAAACCGAACTTGAATTTTTGTGAGAAGGTGATGATCATCTGTGGAGCTTGATCTTTACTTGAAGAAAGTAGACCCAAGTCCATCGTGAGTAGTCATCGACAATTACCAAGATGTAGCGTTTGCCATTAATCGTTTGCACGCGCATCGGGCCACACAAATCCATGTGAAGAAGATGAAGTACATGTTGAGTGATGTGTTCCACCTTTGAAGGAAAGTGAGCACGACATAAGATCGTTTCCTTGTAGATCGCGAATGAAACAAGTTTTCTCCCTAAAAGCAACTTTCAAATCTCCATCACGTAATTGACCGACTAAAAGAGATTGTGACCGAGGCCTTCCACATAATAAACCACGCTAATTTCGATATTGCCATTGATATAATCTCCGTAGCCCATGATAGGCTGAAGTGATCATTCCTAAATCGACAGTGCCAATGAACTTTGCAATAAAGTTTGATAAGATTTTAAGGTTGCATGTCATGTGTCGGGAACATCCGCTATCAACAATCCAAAGGATGATCTGTACACCGCATTACACACGCATTTACACGGATGGAATAAAGTAGATGTGGAACCCGAAGTGTTAGAGGTTCCAAGCGATTATAGTAGAAATACAAATATCAATGATTTTAGGCATCCATTTAAATCCTAGTGTATTATGTATCCATTTATGCCATCTCCAACTAGTCTTAGCTTTAGTCTTAGTGAATGCACTAGGTGGTACTACATTCCTGGAGGTAATCTCGAGCTACTGGGGACATCAATCGTTTCTTAGAATCTAAAGAGGCGGTTTACCAAGCACGAGACTTAGAAGTATTAGTGGGCCTAGAGGTATTCGATTCTTAGGATTCCTTAAGCGAGACAAGATAGCTCTAGAAACACATTTGTCATGACAATCGAAAGCATACTTTTCGACAAATAACACAAGAAGCTTGATGAATATCAAAAGTACTTAACGGTTTAGCATACGTTACAACACTTTTCCATTACATTTGCCGACGCAATATCTAAAGTTGGTGCAACTTGAGTCTTATTCAAAATCCTAGGGTGTTCTTCTACTTCAACATTCTTTATTGATCTTTTCTTAGGTCGCAACTTCATATTCTTCCTTGTATTGCTCCTAGGCTGTGAAGTGCGGACGTTGGGAAAAGAGGCAACTATTCTGTTTGAAGAGGGAAACACATTAGTATCTTGTGTTTTGTCAGTTGGCATTCTGGGTTCACGTTTGCTAAGTGTTACAGGTGCAATTCTCTTAATAATGCTAGGCTGAACTTGTTCATACTTTCCTAACATTTCCCGTAACTTCATAATAGTGTGCACCAAATCTTGATTTTCAGAACGAAGATTTCCAGAAAAATTCATGACTTCTTTAGTGTGTGCAAGATAATGATCAAGTTCGTTTGATGCTTCATTTCGAGTCTGTTTGAGTAAATCAAATATGACACCATATTCTTGTTTAACTTTTGCAATTTCTTGTTCATATTTTGAGATTTGAGATTTCAAAGACACGTTTGATCATCCGGTTGCTCAATTTTAGGATTAAGCGTTTTTATTTCAATCGGTGAATTTTGTTTTGCAAAGCAAGTTCACGATTTTGACAATCTTTTGACACCATTGAAGGCGGCGTTTTGAATTTGAAAGTTCATTTATCAATCGTTCATTTTCAACTTTTAAAGATTCGATCGATGCACATTATCGAGATTCTCAACAATATCAACAGAATCAATGAATCGCAGAGATATGATCGATGCATATTCAGCATTGTAATAAAACAAGATTATTGATATCAAGACAGATAACATCTTCCAAGAGTCGATCAACATCTTTTCTCAACAATTTCTTTTTCGTTTAGTATTTGAAATCGATGTTTACATTTTCGAAAACGGTTTCATGAGACCAAGTTCCTTGTGAAAATCCCTTTCCCAATATAGTGCACAAGTTTTCAAATTTTTAACATGGGGTAAAAGTCTTTTACGAAGAATGTCTCGATGTTTTCGCGCCATTGGCGATTGAAAATGTTCAACTTTTATTTCGTAATGAAATTCAATCTCACGTTCCAAAATTTTGAGGTCGATAAGAAAGTGTCAAAGTATTTTATGACGCGACAACTTTCGACTTTTGTTTTAACTTCACTAAGTGAAGGTAAAGGACCATTCATTTGTGCACCATTTTGTTTGGGACTAACTTGAGCGGTGTGATAACAAAGGTTTGTTAGAAGTATCTTGTTGTTTGACAAAAGTAACGGCTTTTGAATAGTTAAATGGTTTGTTATAAACGACATTTTCCATTTTTACCGACTCGCCATCTCGCATCTAATTCCTCCATGTGATTATATTCAACAACGATCATAATTGAATCATCATTTCTATGTTACTTAAACATCGATTTGGTTTGAATCCTCTGTTTGAAAACTTAGGTTTGTAATCGCAAGAATTGGTCCATATCCATTTGGATTAGGTTTAAAAGTAAACTTTTGAATTGTTGTGATTGACTCACCATGTTTGTAAACAACATTTGAAACTCTTTGATTTTGGTTTGTAAGTCGACAATTTCTTCAAGATAGTTATTTATTCGTTTCGTGGAATGTTGTTTGTACTGAGAACTGTTTTGACAAGCTAACAACTCACCATGGCTTTTGAGTTTCCAAAGTAAGAGCGTTAAGTTGTTTTTATGTTCATGTTTGGTTGTTCTATTTGAGACAACAAAGCATTCTTAGAAGCGGCTAGATCATGTATCATCATTCTAATGATTTTTCGTTTTGATGAGATTTAGCAAAGCGACTTCAAAACCTTTTTCACTGTTTTCTTGTGTTTTAAAAATTGATTTGTCGAATTAAGCATTCATTATCCCTAATTAACAGTGAATTTTTTCCTTTTAATTTCGTGCAAATTTTCAACCGAGTGTTGGTCTTTAATTAAGGTCAGGAGCTCAATTTCTCTATTAGGCCGAAGCTCATTTTGTTCAACGTGAGTCTCAACATGATCATTATTTAGATCCTCAAATATAATCACGGAGTCAACTTGATTATCAATATTAACCATAAGGTCATCTTGATCGTCAAATATAACTATGGGGATCTATTTGATAATCATTGGAATGAGATGTGGATTGCTCATGTTGAACACTCGATCCCGTTGGATGGAGAAATTGGCGGAGATATCGATCGTGATGAGTATATTTTGTTTGGTACCGAGACAAGCCATAAGTGTCATACACTGGGCTTGTGTCACTCATGTGTAGAGCTTGCATTTGTGCCATCAACATCACCTTTGCATTAGCCTCGCAAGTCCTCCATATCATCATCAAAATCTGATCGCCATAAAGCTCGTTCCTTGTTTGTAAGAGTTCCACCACTTCATCCTTAAGAGCCAAGAGTAACACCTCTTTGTGATAAGCACGCCTCTTGTCCTCGGCTTAGGACATGCATTAGCCGATGAACCTTTTCATTGCGCTTATAACAACGAAGACCATTAACCCCATTCTCGAGCATTCCCTGTTCAACCACTTGACCCATTTGTTGTTGCGGAGCACCATGTTATTCCTTCCAATAGCATTAAACCCTTGACCACCTCCCATCGACGACCATAACCACGGTTCTAAACTTCAACGCGTCCATTGTTCATAATAGTTTGATTCCTTGTGTTGGATGAGGAACAAATGCGATTGTTGGATTTGTTTGTATACTGACCGAAGGCTTTAGCAATCATAACAAATCCTTGTTGCAATTCATCGAAAGCGTGAGTCCTCATTAGCTTCACTTTGTAAAGTGCTTGAGCATTGTTGTTGTTGTATGGAACCAATTGAGTTTGTTGAGGTTGTTCTTTGTGTTGATCATATGGTGTAATGGTAGCAGCTTGGTTGAGGAGCGGGTTCTTGAGTCGTTTGAGGAGGAAGATTAGTTTGAGCCCACAAAGCAAGTTGTTGATTATCGAGAATCGACCGTGAAGTCGGGAGTCCACTGATAGTCCTTTCTTTGTCAACTTCTTTTTGATGAGGCTTCAAATAGTCGTACAACAATTGTATGTATCATGATGAAGGTTCTTAGCTTGACGGAGAAAATGACATACTTCTCCCATTCCCACCAAGACTCTCGAGGAACTTAGTGTTGTGACAATTCGAGGCATGATGATGTTGTGTTTGTCCAAATCATTAATGATGTCCTAAAAGCGATGATGATATGACTCTAATGTCTCTCCTGGTTCAATCATGAAGTGTTCATAAGCCAAGTAGATTTTGGATTCCATGTCTTCCTGATTGAGTGTTGTGCCTTCCATTAGGAGATGAATATGTTCCCACATTGCTTTAGCTATCTTTTGAGCATCAACACTTCGAAGGATCAGATTGGGTAGTCCCAAAAGGATGTATTGCATTTCTAGTTCATTGGCTTCAAAGTGTAGAAGTTCATCACCAGTGAGGTCGGAGATAGTTGCAATGTTGGTGACAGCATCTCTTGGTGGATTGGCATCCGGATCTGCAGGTGTGATAACAATGAGCATCCGAAATGGACCTTCCATAATGACCTTCTTTAAAAACTTTCCATGTGGCTTCTTTAGATCACAAAACCTAAAGAACCTTATCACCCATTGATCATAATTTCCTGGAGTGAGCATTGGAGGTCTATCAAGTGAGCCAGCTTCATGAATTGATTGTTGGCTACTTAAGGCTTCACACATCTTGCCAAACCATGTTGGTTCCTTCATAGTATTCCTGGATGGATGTTGATTGTAGAAGTTTGTGTAAGGTTGTACTTGAAGACTAGGTGGTGGTTGAACCATTTGTGGTGGTGGAATTGCTCCAAGTTGTGGAGTATGTTGTTGATTAAATTGTTGTTGATAAATTTGTTGTTGATGATTAAATTGTTGATGTTGTGGACTTAGTTGTTGTTGTTGTTGATGATGATAAGTGTAAGGAAAATAGTTAGAGTATGGTGGTTGTGACATGTTGAAAACTTGTGTTGTTAAATGGATCTTTGTAGTCGAATGAACCGTTGTTGATGAAGTATCCTTAGGCGTAGAAATCACGTAAAAGCAAAGTACCACTTATGAGTAAAACACCAAAGTTACGGCGTAATGACAAGAGTTACGCGTAGGATTAGCTTCTGGCGTAAGTAATGAGAAAACACTAAATTTAGGTGTAAGCAGAAAGTTAGGCGTAGAAAACTTATGCGTGGGATTAACTTATGCGTAAGGCGGAGCTTAGGCGTAAGATAAATCTTATCGTCTTGAATTCTGCGTAAGATTAAGCTTATCGTAAATTTAGGGTTTTGCCCAAATGATCTTTACACTATCACGGTGCAAAAGATATCCAAAGTCGAAGTGTTTTCAGGCTTATCCAAGCAAGAAAACACCGAGTAATCCACTGGACTCAAGATCAAACCAAGGAACTCTTATGCGTAGTTTTAGGGTTTCGTTGTCGTAGAACTCCACCAAAATGATTTTGCCCAAAGATGTTTCTAAACCGATTTTTGTGATGAAATAGCTTCAATATCACCAAAATAACACAAAAGTGTGAAACTTGATGATCCAAAGCTTATAAAAGCAGTTATCGTAGAACTTAACCCACGTAAAAATCAAGCTTAAAAACAATGATCCACACGTAAAGTTTGAAACTTTTGTCAAAAAGCAGTTATTTTAACACCTTAAAACGTTGAAAGTATAAGAATCTTGGATAGAAAAGTGTAAAAATAAGTTTTAAGTGAACCAAAGTATCAACCGTTGTTACGCGTAAGACCGAAACTCACATAAACAACGAAAATGATTCACCCAACTATTTGGCGAATGATACCACTGTTAGGTCACCATATTAGTAACACAAGCATCAATAGAAGAAATAGATGAAGGATAGATCGCTTGAACAATAACACACAAACACTTATGCGTATGAAATAGAGAAAGGTTAAGCGTATTAAGTGAAAGAGAATGAAATTGAACAACCAACCCTCAAGTGAGGGTATTACAAGACTATTTATAGGAGAGGGAGCTAGGGCAACACTCCTAGTCCCTTCCTTTCCTTATTGGACTTGGGCCAAGGCTCATGGGCTTTCTACATAAGCCTTGGCATGATTACTAACATAAAAGCCATATTAAGCTAACTATTACATATGAATCACTAACACTTGAATTAATGTTTAGGAGTGATTCCAACAATCTCCCCCTAAGTGTTAGTGATGAATGAAAGAGTGATAAGCGATTTAGGTCTTGATGTAATCGTAGCTTTGACATCTTCCCACATTCTTCTTTCTTGTGAGAAGAGGTGTCTTGATTCGAACAATCTCCCGATGTAGAAATTGTTTCCTTTGACAAGTTACGCTTTGACGTCTTCATTTTCTTTGTTCTTTAGTTCTTTGTTCTTTGAAAGTGATAGTATGTTGTGGTAACTGGATCGTGTGCCTTCACGCTCCGGTGTCTCCACGTCTTTCTCCAACATGCTCACATGCTCTTTAACATTGGATTACTGTTGATGAAGTTCTTTAAGTCTTTAAACTTTGTAGATTCGTTGTAGAGCGAAGATTCATTCGACTTTGTGTTGCCTTTGATTATGAGAGAACTTTCATAAGTGATGTTGTTGGTATGAGCATGTGGAGAATCGCACGATCGATCCGCTCGTAGCTTCCATAAGTAAACATAGAAAAGGTTAGTAATAAGCGGATTCCGCTTACAAGTTTGAACTTGAGAGTGTTATGACATAGTGTGAAAACACAACTCTAATTCTCACAAAGGCCGTTCTGAACCGGAGTCCCACAAGTGAGATAACGCGATGTGCGAAGTACACCTACGGTTCGGATGAGTCATTGAGGTACACCAAAGCATCACCACGATCAGTAGACCGTGTGAGACTACTAAGCGTAATCCACGGGAGTTCTGAAGCGACCGCTTGTCGTCATTTGATGTTGACCACGGCGAGTTTCCATTCAATCACCGAGGATCACGGATGTGAACCTCTCATAAATGTTCTCGACAGTTGCTAGGATCCGTAGGACTCGATAACGTACCGTTGTTCTTATTGTTGAACAACAAGTGATGAAATGTCAAGTGTACCTATGAGATCTTTTGATCAATCTGTGGCTCTAGACTCAATAGTGCGTTTGGTTTTCTGAGCGGAGACTAGGGAGAGGTCTCCTTCTTCAATACCAAAGAATCTCTAGAGAAAGCCAATAGTTTACGTAGGGTTCTCTCGTCGAATGAAACAAGCTTCTTTCGGGAGAAACATGAGTGGCTAAGAAGGTTTAGTGCATGCGTCATTGGGTCCATGACGACTTTTAATCTTCAATATCAAGCGTCATCAAGTGACAACCAAGAGTATATGAATTGAACCCGATGCGCCTAAGTTGAATAACTGGGAGGGCTATTTCTTTTCACCCTTTTCGTTGCTTTTCTTTTGATTCTTCAACTCCTTCTTTTTCCGATTCTCATTTCTCCTTTTATAGTCATTCCTAAGGACTTCTAAGTGCTAACTATTTGTGATGTCCTTGGGTAGATCCCTCCGACTCTGGCGGATCATAGGACGAGTTATTCATAACCCTATTCACCTTATAACTCCATGACTAACCTATGTTGCCATAAAACCATTTTCTTGAAAATCTCTCAAAGTGGTTATGATTGAAAACATTTTGTACCACCGTAAGAGTTTGATCATTTGCGAAATACTCCCTCCACTCGTGCTTAAGTGTTTAGACGAAATTTGCACGGTGAGAGAAGAGCGCGCACTTTTGAATTGATCGACTCAAGATAGACAATTCCCAGGGACACGGGTTACGTTGTATAGTTAAAGAGTTACATTGTCGACTTTTAGGTGACAACTAGCTCTAATAACTACCTTGAAGGTGTGGACAAACCTCGAAAGGTTGTCAAACCCGTCAAAGTTCATGTCTATCAAGAGCTTCTTGAATAGGTACAATTTACTTGGATAAGTCTTTGGAGGACAAATCTTTTCAATGTATGATTTATTCGGATCCGTCAATTCATGGGTTAAGTCTTTTCACACGATGATTCAAGTAGCAAATCAACATATTTCTTATCACAATAATTTTCTCCCCCTCAAAAATGGCATATAAATGTTATTTTTGATAACGTTTTGATAATAAATATGACCATTTCAAGTTTTGTGGGAAGATTATCACGAAGAACAAGTTGTTTGAACAAAGATTTTAACAAATACTCCCCCTCAACAAGTAATAGTAACTTTTGAGGTTTTGAAAAACGTAAGGGGAAGTACTTGTTCTTTTGAGCAAAACTTTGAAAAATACCACTGTTAGGTTACCATATTAGTAACACAAGCATCAATAGAAGAAATAGATGAAGGATAGATCGGTTGAACAATAACACACAAACACTTATGCGTATGAAATAGAGAAAGGTTAAGCGTATTAAGTGAAAGAGAATGAAATTGAACAACCAACCCTCAGTGAGGGTATTACAAGACTATTTATAGGAGAAGGAGCTAGGCAACACTCCTAGTCCCTTCTTTTCCTTATTGGACTTGGGCCAAGGCTCATGGGCTTTCTACATAAGCCTTGGCATGATTACTAACATAAAATCCATATTAAGCTAACTATTACATATGAATCACTAACACTTGAATTAATGTTTAGGAGTGATTCCAACAGTCTGTTGTACATTGTTGGGTATCTTATGTTCATTGATCACGTCGTATAAACTGAGTATCTTAGATACAACTGAATCTGAATCGTTAGGCATGATGTTGGCGTGCACGGATTTTACAAGTCTCTCGATTTAAACCGAGAAATAGAATCTTTCGCGATTTTACTAAAATCAAGACCAAACCGTTAAGCAATGCCAATAGAGCGTGTTAAGATAAGCGATGGATAGACACAATGATAGACAATTTTGTGTTAGGACTTATGTAGGATTAGCAAAGATGTTGTTTGGTTGTGATTTGGGTTGTTTGATGCACGATTTTACGGAGAAATTAAGGTCTAAAACTTAAAACCTTAATAACTTCTATTCGAGCGGATTTAGGCCTTGAGGGCTGACCGAATGAAGTTCATTCGCGTGCCATTCTCCTCGTTCTCACGGTCGTTTTGATGGGTAGAACGCTGAAAGCGGAGTTCTGGATCAAAAGTTATAGCCGTTTGAAGTTACGTAGGAAAAGTCAACAAGTCGCTAGAGACAAGTCGCTATAAACCTTGAGAACAAGTCGCTAAGTCACCAAGTCGCTAAGCACAAGTCGCTATGAACCAAGTCGCTAAACACAAGTCGCTAAAGAGCAACTCGCTAAGTATCCAAGTCGATAGACACAGTTAAGTTGCTAAAGAACAACTCGCTAAGATCCAAGTCGCTAGTATCAAGTCGCTAACAATTTACACTACAACTCGCTAACAATTTCTGAAGCAGGTCGCTAACCTCACCAAGTCGCTAGCCATAGTGGAGAATCCACTAACTTGTACTATTTGTCGGCTTTTCTCAATAGACAAGTCGCTAGGCTCAAGTCGCTAACAACTAACACCGTAACTCGCTAAATTTTCTTTCAAGCAAGTCGCTACGATGAAAAACACTACGAGGCCAAGTCGCTACCAAGAAAAACTTCAAAACCCACTTTTCAATCCAAACCAAGCTCAACCACGTTGATTCAAGCTACCAAATCAAAACCCAAGCACTTACAATGGTTCTAAACACAAAAATACACCTAAAATTCAAAGTTTAACACTAGAAATGATCCAAATGATGCAAAACCACTAAACTTTTCAAACTCAAAACCATCTAAAACCACTAGAAATCCAAGGATATGTAAGAGAGATGATCAAACCATGGCTCTTGATACCATTTGTAACATATTGGATTTCACAAACAAGCTAGATCATAACCACAAGTAGGCGTATACAAGAGGTTTTAGAGAGAAAAGAGTTAGAGGTTTGGGAACTTAGTGAGAGAAAATGGAAGTATTATTATTAGCTCAACTCTACCTTGGGAGGTAGAGAGTATTTATAGTTCTTACATAAATCGCCACCTCACGGCCGTGGATCGGGCATACAGTTGGGTAAAGACCGTCTGTCCTCCACGGTGTTACTTAAACTAAATACTACATAACATTAAATAATCTCGACTCGAGCTTTCTACCGATTACATATACTTGAGGTGACCGACACTTTAATAACTGGATTTACTAAATCCTAATAAGCGACTTTGCTTTTCTTTTCTTCCTCACTGTTTCTTGATTCTCTATTGCTTTTCTAGATAGGAGCTCAACTGGTATGGAGTCGATAAGTACTTTGTGCCACCAATTTCAAAAGGGGTATTGACAGGCTTCGTGTTATCATGATGCTTTTTCCACTTGTCTTGAGGAGGGACCGATGAAGATGATGTTGTTTTTGTGACCGTGTTGTTGTTCTTATTCTTGATGTTGTTGTTGGTAGGATTTGGGAGATAGGTCTGCTGAGACACCGCTTGAGTTGGCTTCCCTCGGTGTTAGAAGGAGTTTCTTCGATTGATCTCTCCCTCAATGTTGCTTGAGCGTCGATGTGAGAAGAGTTGATGGAGGCACTAAGGCGAGGGCCGCTTGACCTTAAAAGCTTAATAAATTTCAAAACCATGGACTTGATTTAAAGTGTGTTGTTGAAGGCGGTAACTTTCTCCCAAGAGTGGCCGGAGGCAATTCTAGTCTTGATCGTTCTAGGCCGAGATTCCGTGCCATAGAAGAAGAAGATTTAGCGGATCGGTGACTTGTGTATCTAAGGAGCACTGAGAGGACTGAATTGGAATTGTTGAGCATGGTGATCGCTTTAGTGAGGTGGAAGAGTTCTTCATATATGTTTAGTAGCCTCAAGAACTTTAGTATTGAGTGTAGGGTCCTCCTTAACTGATTCCTTGATTTCATCAAGCTTGGTGTGAGCATCTTGAAAGGCTTTGAGGAATTTCTTCAGATGGTCATCCAGCTTGTCAAGATGTTGATAAATAATCTCCCTATGCTAATCATTATCTTCAAGGTTAGAAACTACTTCAGCTTTGAGATATGCGTAACTTGCAGCAGCCTCCACATGTTGATCCTATAGGCTATCAATAACACCAGAAAATAGCTTTTGAGTAGCTCTCCTTAGCCACATCACCAATTTTCTTTTAGTGAAGGGAAGAACATTGTCATACTTCTTTAAATCTTGGTGGTAGGAAGATGTTGAAGAGTCTCAAGAGGCAAAAGAGTCATCATCGAGGCTAAAATGGTGACTCTTGTGCTCTTTAGGATCGAGTTGATGTTCTTGTTCAAGTGGTTGAACATCAACGCCCATTTTTCCCCAACAAGAAATTCCTCCTCCTCACTTTCATACTCTTCTTCTTCATCCGACATCATCAAAACATGAACATCAAGAACACTAAGAAGCCGGTGGGGTTGTAGGTTCCAGTGTCGATGGGTGGTTTTGTCCCTCCGAGTCTTTGTCCCCAAGGACCCTTGAGACATCGATGGGTATTTCCCAAAGCCTTCACTAGGTCGATGTGGTGATGAGTTCCAGATTAGCGGGGGTTTATGTCCTACGAGTCTTTGTCCTCTGTGCCCCTTCAAGCACGGTGGGAGATTCCTAGTACTATCCTTAGGGACGATGGCGGTGAGATCCCTGTCGGTGGGTTGTTTGTTTCCCAGTCTTTGGGATCCATGGTTGTGCCCTCGGACAAAAGCCGTGATTGGCGAATGTCCTTATCAGCCGAGTGGAAGGCGCCCCTACCAATGGGTTGTATGTTTCCTTACGGATCTTGGGGAGTAGTAGTTGGGACCAAGGAACCGATTGTGATGTATCACCGTCGCTTCGTTGTCATCGGGGTTGATGTTGCTTGGTCTCCTTGGGTGGTTTATCGATCCGGGGCTTTTGTGCCTTTTGGTGTGTTCCAAAAGCCTCATGGCCCCGAGACTTAGGTTTGGTCTTAGTCCCGATCGAGACTTCCCTTCTCTTTTCGTAGCGGGGTTTGAGACACCGATTCCCTCGTTGTTTATAGCAACCATCCGGGCGTCAATTCTATATCGGTGACTAAGGATGGGTTCTTTTGAAAATTTGATGGACTCGGTGGCGGGTAAAGTGCCAAATTGAAAATCCCGAGTATAATTGCAACCCAAGAACTCTTGCAAAGTGATGCGCGTACAAGGCGCGTTCGGGTAAAAGGAAATTCCTTTTAAATCGAGCAGTTTTTCAACACCTTAGGCGAGGAACCTAATTGTTGTAGTGTAGTATTGGGTAAGCCTCGGGTATTGATATCATTCTTTAGGGAATAGGAATGCTAATAAGAAGTGTACTACGCTAAGGTTGAGGTTAAGGAAGATTATTTTTATCTTTTATATTTTTAGAAAGCTAAGGGTAAAATCTCGGGGTTTGGATTTCGGGGGTGGTACTTCTACCGATTAATTCTACTATTCTAATTATCTAATACTACGGGTAGTCTTATATCTTTTTTATTTGTGCTCATATGATGATTAAAAATGTGTCTACCTATACACTATTACTCCCTAGTTTTCTTTTATTGGTGGTTGAATTGTCACGTCCTTATTCTTAACGCGTTGTGTTTTCTAAGGTCGTAGGGTGTGCCTTTCTCCTAAACTCTTTGAGACTACCTTAAGGTTATTTCCTCGAAATTCTCTATCATAAACTAACTTTAAGGGTTATCTTTGGATGTTTAGACTACAAATCCGCTAAGTGATTCATAAACTAAGGTTCACAGAGATTACTCAAAAATTTAAACACAACGATGGTCTAATTGCACTCCTAAGCCAATTACAATTAAGATAAGAAACAATCAATCAATAATTAATAACTAGGTTTCATAGATCTAAGCAAACACACAAGAAATTTAGCCGGACATGTTAAACACGCAAGCATACACCCATTCAATCGAAGACATAATGAAATCAATGAAGTAAAACACTTATCTTGATGTAAAATAGGGTTTGGGAACCCTAAGATCTTCGCCCAAGTCGGACTACAAACGTTTAGGGTTTTACTCCACAAGTCTACCTCTCAAAATTCGAAAATTCGATTTTATATATAATTTTACACTTGCGACGGCGCCGCCTTAAAGGTGGGGCCGTCGGATCGCCGTCATTAGGGTTTTCGTCTTGGCCAAGTAATCGTTGGGACGGCGTCATGTTGTAGTTGTGGCCGCCGGGCTTCAGCAGGGGCGTCGTCGATTCGGATCTAGGCCGTCGAGATGAAAAGTCTTCGTGGCGCCTTCCTCTTCAAAGCTCGACTCCGTCGTGTATTTTAGCAAAAGTCTACCGAGCCGTCGAGATTTTAATTGTGATAAAGGACGGCATCGCCCTTTAATTGGGACTTCGTCGGTGTAATTCCAAAGACTTGAGTGTCTTTGATCTTGACTTTGTCATTTCTTCATATATTCACTCTTTTTCGTCCAAATATGCATCATTCCAGCATTTTGCTTCCAAGAGACCTAAAAAGTGAAAAGGAATGAAATTAAGCGATAACGGATATAAAAGTGGGTGATTAAGGGCTTAAATGACCCCTTAAAAGTGTATGTTTTAAATCCTTATCACAAAGCACAAGAGACAAACCTAGGGTATGAAATGTATTTCACCATAGTTTTGCTCAGTAGATTGGTTACGAGATCATCAGAAATGATCTCTCCAATGTCGACATTGGTCCTTGTCATCGTGAAATAGGCCATCATCAACTCGAATAAAGTTAATCTGTCCGTGGATGAGTGATTCTCACGAGAACACCGAATCACAAAGGTGAACAGGATCTTCCAAGCCACGGGAAAGGAATTCTTGGTGACAGGGGTTCTGTCCAAAAACTTTGGGTCTAAAGCAATTTTTCCTAACTCAGCCTTAACAATGGCTGGGTCAGGGTGAGCAACATATTCTCCATTGTTATAATCAAGCCCTGTTGAAGAGCAAAAAGTTATATAGTCCAAAGTAAGTTGTTGTTCCCCATTTAAAATAGAAAACCTGATGAGAAACTCCCTGAGGGGTCTTGGCTCGTTCTCATCAGTGGAGGGTGTCGGGTCATATGCCACAGCTGTTTCCCAAAACTTCCTGAGGAAGTTTTGGTACAATATAGAAGGGCAATTTATAAAGGCATTTTTCAGTGGGCAGTTAAACAAAAAATTCATGATTCCCTTATAGGCTGGGACATCATATGGGTATTCAAAATTGCCTATAACATTATTTGTTTTGAATTCAGCACTTTCCAGACCACCTACCCTCTGTGATGCAAACTGAATGCTTTGAGTTCTTGCCATTGATACTCAAAAAAGGTTTTAGGGTTTTGATTTTGACAAGAATGGTTAAAGAGGGTAAATCTTGTTTGAAAGTTTTAGATGTGATGAAAACTTTAGAATGTTGTTTGCAAAGATGAATGAATTTTTTCTTAAACCAGTTTTAGAACAAAGAACACACAGTTGTTTTTTATTTTGAAACAATTTTGACAGAGTTTGACTGCAGAAAAGCAATTTGTGTGTGTTTTTTGTTTTGAGAGGGTATTTATAGAGTGGTGAGAGGTAACTTTGCAACATGTGAGGATTTGTAAAGTTATTTTGTAAAACGTTTAATTTTCCTCATTAAATGCATCCACCCATTACCCGCAGCTTTTCTCTCGTTTTCAAGGAACAGCTTGTAGAGCACAATAAAAGTGCATTTTCCGAGATAAAATATCCTAGGATATTTGTTGTGAGTAAGGGCATTAAATGCCAAGTGGGATGAGGTAAGGTTAATAGGGACCCATGACTTGGATGATGTAAGGGTTAAAAGACATATATTCCTATATTAAATTGGTTTCTTTACCAACCTAGGACATTAACTAATCAAATACTTAGAGCATTTAGTTACTAATTCAATGCTTTTATCCATTGTCAAGGACCTGGATGAGTCTTACTCATTCGGTGAGAATATGTGTTATTGAGGATTTCATTCGTGACCAGAACCTTTTTAGAGAGAACTACCGAGATTAGGATTGGTTATCGTGTTGTCGACTTTCAATATCAAGAATTCCCAATTCACTTTCGCCTCCAAGGTAGGTTCATCCAAAGGTTTAGTGAAGATATCGTAGGGCGATATTCAAGGGATGAAATGGAGTTCTATGTCTCCTTTCATGATGTGGTCCCTGATAAAATGGTATTTGATATCAATGTGTTTGGTTATTTAGTGAAGGACAGGGTTGTTGGAGATAGCAATTGCACTGGTGTTATCACAGAAGATGGGTACCATCTTGTAATGGATGTCATAGTCACTGAGTTGACTTTTCATCCATAGTACATTTGCACAACACCCTGCAGCCGCCAAGTATTCAGCTTCAGCTGAGGACATAGCCACTGATTGTTGCTTCTTAGTACTCCAACAAATAAGTTTTCCTCTAAGGAATTGACAAGATCCTGAAGTACTTTTCCTATCCTTGTTGCAACCAGCATATTCAGAGTCAGAATAACCTTTGAGGTCAAATCCTGAACATTTAAGATAGTGAAGTCCAAGACTTGGGGTACCCTTCAGGTATTTGAGGATTCTTTTAGCTGCAGTGAGATGGGATTCCTTATGATTAGACTGATATCTTGCAATCAGACATACTGAGAATTGTATGTCTGGTCTGGAAGCAATGAGATACATTAGTGATCCTACAATTCCTCTGAAGTAAGTTTGATTGACTGATTTGCCAGTGAGATATGGTCCAAGGTTATTTGGAGGGACCATTGGAGTCTTCTTGAGGCACAATCGGAGATATCATAATTCTTCAAGAGATTTACAGTATATTTCTCTTGATTGATGGTGATTCCTTTATCGGTTGCTTGATTTGTAGTCCAAGGAAGTATGTGAGTTCACCCATCATGCTCATTTCAAATTTCTTTGTCATTAGTTTTTCAAACTGTTTGCAAAGAGTATAATTTGTTGTGCCAAAGATGATGTCATCAACATATACTTGGACTAGTATTACATCTTGTTTTGTCCTATAGATAAATAGGGTGTTGTCTATCTTTCCTCTGACAAACTTGTTTTGGATCAAGAAGGCTAAGAGAGTTTCATACCATGCTCTGGGAGCTTGGTTCAGTCCATATAAGGCTTTGTCAACCTTGCAGACATAGTCAGGGTACTCACTACTCTCAAAGCCTAGGGGTTGCTGAACATAAACATCTTCCTTGAGTTTACCATTCAGGAAGGCACTCTTGACATCCATTTGGTAAACTTTGAAGTTCATGTATGTTGCATAAGCAAGGAAGAACCTGATGGCTTCCATTCTAGCAACTGGAGCAAATGTCTCATCATAGTCAATGCCTTCTTGTTGATTGTAATCATAGGTCACTAGTTTTACAACACAAGCTTACAAGAAAGAGATAGGCGGTTGAACAATAAACCACACACACACACACATATGCTAAGACCGGTTATGCGTAGATGTATGTGAAAGGAAATAACTTGAACAACCAACCTTCAAATGAAGGTTTACAAGAGTATTTATAGGCAAGGAGCTAGGAAACACTCCCACTCCTTCCCTTTTCATTATTGGACATGGGCCTAAGCTTATGGGCCTTCTACATAAGCTTGACCTTAAACAAACATAAAGGCCATAATAAGCTACCTATTACATATGAGAAACTAACACTTGAATTAAGGTTTAGGAGTGATTCCAACAATCTCCCCTCAAGTGTTGGTGATGAAGAACGTGAGGCGTTGATGTAATAGTAGCTTTGACGCCTTCCCACATTCTTCTTTCTTGTGAGAAGGAATGCCTTGATTCGAACAATCTCCCAATGTAGAGAGATAGTTTTCTTTGAGCAGTTATGCTTTGACGTCATCTTTAACTTTGTTCTTTGATCATTGTTCTTTGTGATGAAAGTGATAGTATGTTGTTGTCGCATCAAGTTCCGCCTCAGTTCGCTTCGCAGCTCTGATGTCTCCACGTCATTCTTCAACATGCTTACACGCTCTTTAACGTTGGAATTCATCTTCGATGAAGTTCTTTAAGTCTTTAACTTTGTAAATTCTTTGATTTGACGAAGAATCATTTGACTATTGTCTTTGCTTTTGGATAGAACTTCCATTAGTGATGATGTTGGCGTGAGCATGAGAAGAATCTGCACGATCATCCCGCTCCGAGCTTCCATAAGAAGAAAACATTTAAAACGGTTAGTAATAAGAGGATTCCGCACTTACAAGTTTGAACTTGAGTGTTAACAAAGATAGTGTGAAAACACAACTTTAATTCTCACAAAGGCCGCTCTCGAACCGAGTCCCACAAGTGAGATAACGCGATGTCACAAGTACATCTACAGCTCAGATGAGTCGTTTGGTACAATCAAGCATCACCACGATCAGACCGTTTGAGACAAACTAAGCGTAATCCACGGGAGTTACCGGTGACTGTTGTCGTGGCCGCTTGATGTTGACCACAGCAGGAGTTTCCATTCAATCATTGAGGATCACGGATGTGAACCTCTCGTAAATGTTCTCGATGATTGCTAAGATCCGTGAAGGACTCGATAATGTACCACCGAAATTCTTATTGTTGAACATCAAGTGATGAAATGTCAAGTGTACCTAAGAGATCTTTTGATGAATCTTGTGGCTCTAGACTCAATAGTGCGTTTTGGTTTTCTTGAGCGAAGACTAGGGAGAGGTCTCCTTCTTCAATACCAAATGATCTCTAAGAGAAAGCCAATAGTTTACGTAGGGTTCCTGTGAGAATGAAACAAGCTTCAGAGAGAAACTTGAGTGGCTAAGAAGGTTTAGTGCATGCGCCACCGGGTCCAATGACGACTTTTAATCTTCAATACTGCGCCACTAAGTGACAACCAAGAGTATATGAATTGAACCCGTGTATACCTAAGTTGAATAATTTGGAGGGCTACTTCTTTTCACCATTTTCTTTGCATTTCTTTTAATTCTTCAACTCCTTCTTTCTCCGATTCTCATTTCTCCTTTTATCATCGTACCTAAGGACTTCTAAGTACTAACAATTTGTGATGTCCTTGGGTAGATCCTCCGCTCTGGCGGATCATAGGACTGTTATTCCTAACCTTAGTCACCTTATCACCCATGACTAACCTATGTTGCCATAAAACCAATTTTCAAGAAAATCTCTCAAAGGGTTTGTAAATAAAAACATGTTTGAACCATCGTGAGAGTTTTATCTTTTAGCGTAAATACTCCCCTCCACATGTGCTTTAAAGTTTTGACGAAATCGACCTTTGTGTGGGAAGAGCGCACACTTTTGAATTGATCAACTCAAGATAGACAATCCCATGAGACACGGTTACGTTGCATAGTTAAAGAGGTACATTGTCGCCTTTTAGGTGACAACTAGCTCTAATAACTACTTGAAGGTGTAGACAAACCTCGAAGGTTGTCATACCCGTCGAGTTCATGTCTACCAAGAGTTTCTCGAATGGTACTTTCTACTTGGACAAGTCCTTTCGAGACACGTTTACATTACTAGCGAACTAGCTTGAAATTATTACCGTCCAGACAAGTCTTTTCGAGTTACTAATAGTTTAGTACCACAATTCGTTGGTTAAGTCTATTACACAAAGATTCATTTGCATTTACACCACATATTTCTTATCACATAATTTTCTCCCCTCAAAATGGCATATAAAATATTATTTTGAAAAGTTGAGAATAAATATGACCATTTCGAGTGTTGCGGAAGATGACCACTATGAACAATTTGTGAACAAAGTTTTAATTCAAATACTCCCCTCAACAAGTGATATAAACGGTTGAGGTTTTGAAAATCATACGGAAGTACTTGTCCTTTTGAGCAAAACCTTGAAAAATGAAAGGTTTGATAGGTTTTACTCAAAAGTAAGAAGCTTTCGCTCCTTTTATAAGGATTGTGGCATCAAGCGTACTACGTGGTCCTTTCTTGACAATTACGGGTTGTACATCAGAATGTGTGCACAAACCATTGACATATAAAATCACACATCCAAATTTATAATGAAAGAAGCGATTCAAGGGTACCAGAAGTCCAAAGATGTCGCCAGAGTGCGAGCAGGTGTTGATAGTCGGTGATGTTAATCTGGGTCGACCACCAACAAAGCTTTCCAAAGTTCGAATCGATCCTTCGAAACAACCTTTCATCAATCATTCGATGATCCTCCTCACATCCCTTCGATCCCGAGAATTCCATCGCTTAGGATACCCAATCTTTGACGATGTCCTTCAACCTATAAGCCAATCCGTCCCTAACCATCTTCAAAGTGTGATCCCAAGATTGTGAAGATCATTACACGCCATTAAGCAATTTCGTTGAAGTTCACCGCGTAAACGACGCCGAATGGTTTGTCGATGAGTGTATATTGTGAGAGCCGGTTGATGTCGGGAAGATCTGGTGAGGTGGAGTGAAGTTGACACGGTCCGATAAGATTCAACAAAGAAGTTGGAGATCTTCTACGCTCTTTGATGACTATGCGTCGATGAAGATGAGCAATGACTTGATGAATTAACGTTGTACTTGGTTGAAAATTGTCTCATGCGACCACATACTTTGGCAAGGTACATGTCTTCAATTTCGTTGATAGACAAATTCTCAAATTCACCTTGAGAGAATGCATAATCCGCTCATCTTGCCTTTTGACCACAATCTTCTTGAGAAAAGCGTAGTCCCATTTGGTCGACGGATCAACGTGTTTGATGGCAACGATATCCTTAGTATTGAACACCGCATGTTGAGACTTACAACTGGCGACACGTAGTAGATTCTTGACGTTTGCCAATGATGAATCTCAGACATTGCATCTCGGTCGTATGCTTCCACTTTGTTGGAGAACAAGTGAGTAGCTCTTTCCTCGATAGCTATGCGGTTTGAGTATATGGTCACTGGGAATGGAAGTGTCAAAGATGTAGCGTATTTCCTTGATCCATCGCCACCGTGTAGAAGAAATTCCAAGTCTTTGTTGAAGAAATATCTGAATGGAATCCTAGGTTCATCTGGTTGGCCAATTGTTGGTAGTGGTTTTGACCAGTCGGTGTAATATGGAGGGTTGTCCTGTTTGGTGAAGTCGATGTTTGCTTATGGGTTGAGCCAATCCATGTTGTTAGACATAGCTCGAGCAATGTTCTCAAGGTGATATTCAACCTCGATGGCACTTTCGGAGCTATCTTTCCACAATTGAAAAGCGTCATTCTTGATTCGCCTCAACTCGGATTTCGTCATCTTCTTTACATGGAACTTTTCTTGCGAATCTTAGCATGCTCTAATGTATTACCGTCTCACCGATCTTGACCTTCTTGTGGTAGGGAGTGGAATTGACAAGTGTAGAGAACCATTCAAATTCACATGTTGTATCTTCATCTAGCCATGATACGACGTCGACCATGGGCGCCTTCTTCTTCTTTTGTTTTGGCCTAGATGAGGATTACGGTTTCTTAACTTGTTTGGGAGAGGTGGGTTGTTGTAGGGGCTCACGGACTTCCTCATCGTCACCACCGTATACTCAAAGTGATCACCGGTTTTCTCGAGTCTCGGGTGGTAATTCGTAAGAATCTCGAGGTTTATCAAGAGAAGATGGAGGAGAAGATCTTTGTTGAGTAGGAGTCCGTTGTGGTGGAGGTTGCATCGAGTAATTGAATAGAGGATGATACATCGACTTCTTTGTGCGTTTGGGCTCTTTATCCTTATCCTTATCTTTGTCTTCATCATCTCTTGAACGTTTGGGCCTATGCCTTCTTCTCGGAATGAGGACCGAGTTGGTATTCCAAGAGAGCTTCAAACAGCTTTAGCTTCGTGAGGCAAACGCTTGCGGCGTGTCGACATTTGCGCAACTAGCCGGTTCACCAATTCATCATCCGAGAAGATTGTAGATTCAATCGATTGATGCTTAAATTCATCGGAGTTGATTTCATGGCTTGTTTGGCTAGATGCAATAGATTTGGATACGGTTGTATCGCTATACATCTCCTTTGTCATTTTCGAACGACCTCCATAAGGAACTCAGAGTGTATCCTTTGATCATTTCGTCCATTTTCCTTGAAGATCATCTTTCATGAGCTTCGGACATACTCCCTTTCATCTTGCATCTTGTCGAGATCATCATATATATCAGATTCGATCGTAATAGAAATTCATCTTCCTTTGGAGGATGTCTTTATTTCGACTTGTTTGACACAGATTCCCAATTCTTTTATGAGCATGAGAAATCCAAGATCGAGTTGGCTTCTTCAACGATTTGGATGTTGATTTGGTTGATCTTTAGATGGTGGTGGTGAGGAGTGAGATGATGAATCGATGAGGAGGAGACATGATGAGGCTCGTGGTCCTTTGGAGGTGCAGAACTATCCTCCTTGGAACGAGTTGGATTGTTGAGAAGATAATCATCATAATTCTCTTCGTTATCTTGTCCAGTTAGCCTTTTCTTCCGTCTCGAGCCTTAGCTTCTTTATCGCCTTTTCTTTCTCGCCTTATCCTTTTTGGTTCCTCAATGTTATAATCAGTAGACTCCTTCACAAGCGTTTGTTGTTGCACAAGATTGGTGGCACCAGCTCCCTTATCGGGTTGATTAACCGCATCAGGACCTGGTGAAGAGTGGACACCACCACTCGACCCTCCGGGGCCACCCATTTGTTCTTGTTCAAACTCTTTAGCCTTTTGAAGGTGTCTAACGATTTTAAACTTCTTCCTGTAGGATTTATCCAGTTGCTCTTCATCACTTTCTGAGCTTTCTTCATATGGCACAAGTACAGGAGTCTTTCCTTTTCCTAGGTCAGTTGGAGGACTAGGAGGTTTTGCTACTGAGGGAGGTGGTTCGGTTGCATTACGAGTAGTGAACTTCCTCGTCGATTGTGTATCTTCGAGCTTTCATCCGTAGCTTTCTTGGTGGTTCGGTGTAGGAATACTGACAGCTTCACGAGAGGGAACTTTCTTCTTAGGAGCGTGTTTCTCTTTGGGACATTCCTTTGACTCTCTGTGCTTCTCGCACTTCCAAAGACTTCCTCTTACGGTTCTCCAGTAGGTGTTCCGAAGGTTTTCATCGAGATGACCAACTTTGCCTTCTCTTATCGCTACCCGATACCTTTTGTACGTTTCAAGCTTCTTGATTTCGTTAGTCGAGGGTGATCGTGTAACACAACACCTGCTTCTTTGTTGACGATTCCTTGATTACGATCGATAGGGTAGGCTTAGTCAACATGTCGTGATTGTCGGGTCATTGAGCCTCTGTGGAATATCGGGATTAAGTCCAAGTGCTCTTTGGATCAACAATTTTGTGTATCGACATAGGGAATCTTTGAGCCAAGTTTCTTGTGAAATGACATCATATCTTCCCATAACAATTACTTTCGATTTCGATGTCCTTTTGTTGATTAATGACCGAATATTTGTAGTTCCATGAGCTTGGGATGCTCATAGCCACTATCACGACCGAGACTAATTTGGTGATGATGATGTAGAGGTTCTCCACGGTTGAGGAATGTTCTTAAGCTCCACATGAGAATGCTTAGAGATATCGTGCAAGAATTGTAGAACTGTCTCCTCAAGGGTGTGGCATAGAAGTCGGTTGGCTCGATTTGGGAATGAGAAGAACAGCCGTAAATCGGCATGAGTGATGGTGACTTATTTGTGATTGAGAGTTACATCATCGCACTTTGACCCTTGATCCTTTGCATTGAATTCTAGAATTGTTGCATGTAGATCTCCCAGACAAGATGGCAGTGTGAGAGCATGTTCGGTAGGGATGATTCTTTAGAATATCCACAACAATGAGACAAGAAGATTCTGAGCATGTGAGGGTTTCAAAATCAACCCTATTGTTGTTCTTTCCAATCTTTCTAGGATAGCCATTAGGGAAGATATCAGCAATTGTGAGAACTTCTGGTGCATCCACATTCATTTGAGCGGCCATTTCGAGATCTGAAATAACATTAGCCAACAGAACCAACATATCGAAAGACATAATGTTAGTCAACAGAAGGTTTTATTGTCTAATTATTGAATATACAGTGTCAAAGATTGTTACGAGTCCAAAGTCACTTGATGTTCAATAGTCCAATGTCGTCGTGATAAGTTTCGTGAGTTAGTTAACTTTAAGTTTTAAAGTTTATTTTATCACTTATTTAACACAACATATTAAACGATTAAGTTTATTAGTGACATTATTGGTTTCGTGATGATATGATTAGTTTATTTACAAGTTTGTACACGTAACAATTCAAAATTAAGGTCAATCCAGGCTTAGGCGCAGAAATGATAAAGTTACGCGTAAACAAGAGTGGTATACGCGTGGCACAAGCTTATGCGTGGGATCCTTACTACGCCGTAAGAAATGTTACGCGTGAGAAAGGGGACCTTAAGCGTAGAGCTTACGCAGAGGCATATATAAACCTTACGCGTAAGGCTTACTCGTAAGAGTAGACCTTATGCGTGGAGGTCATCGCACGCATATCCTTCGCGTGATACGCGTAGTCCCATTGTAGAACCTTACGCGTAATAGTTATGCGTAGGATTTCTCTTACGCATAACTGTCTACGCGTAAGGTGATCCTTATGCGTAGAGTAATAAGGACCTTGATTATGAGTTTTTATGCGTAGCAAGCCTGAAATAAAATCATTATATCATCAATCTTAACACATATATTCATTCTAAAACAGATTATGTCATGAAAGCTTGTTAAACCTTTACGCGTAGAAAGTCATACGCGTAGGTCAAAACCCTAGAGTTTAAGAATTACGCGTATGATTTCTAACCATAGGATTTGCACCAAACGTTTTCTGGTAGGTCTTAGGTATTGTGAGAGTCTAATAACAAAGTTTTAACACCCTATTCTCAGTGAATCAAAAGTACCCAAACTTAAGAACATTAAACCCTAAATTCCAACTTTTATTCAATTAGAGTTTCGGGTTGTTATAGGGCTGAAATCTTTAATTCAACACGGTATGAACATCACACAATAACCCTTTTGACCAAAACCATTCACATTTTAAAATACCCAATTCACGAATAAACCCTAATTTTCAAAATCACTCAATTAGAGTTTCTGGGTTCGTTTTGAGGATAGTAAAGATATCATTGATGTTATTAAAACATTTTGACACTATCTTTTTAACCCCAAACACATAAACAAGATTATGTGTTCATACGCATACGCGTAGAACACAAAATCAACCATAGTTTAAAATCTAACCGTTAATTTTCAAAATGATTTAAAACCATTGTTTGTAATCTTGTTAGGAACACAAAGACACTTACAATTTGATGATCTGAAACACGGATTTCTTGAACGTTTTTTAAGCTAGGATGAGATGGGTTTTAGCAATAACTGTGAAGAGTTAAGTTAGGTGGGATCTTTTATTGAAAAATACTTTCAGTTTTTGACAATTTTAGTCCCTCCACCTTTTCCATTTACATCCAATGCCATTTAACTTCCGTTTTGGTTATCAAACAAAGATTTTTAAGAAAGAAACTTGACGACACTCCCCCGACTTAAGAAAATAATGAAAGGTTATAAATTTTAGTCCGAGGAGTGTCATTGAACCGAAAAATTTACCACCATTGATAAAAGAAACAACCGGATATGATGACGTGCAAGTACACGATGTTTTGAAACAGTTATGATTATTTTCTCCCTCAACACTTGATCGGAAAATATCGAATTTTGAAAGATTATAGTGTTGACGGAAGAAATGTACTTGCCATGTTGAAAGAAAATTAGATTAGAAGATTATTTTGTTGTTTTGTAAGATTTTATATTTTGTATTTTGTTTTGAAAAAGTATTTACAACAAATATTTTGGTGTTTGACGAGTTTTTAAGATGTTTTAGGAGGTCATCCAATTCCTCTTGAGTCAAACACCTCATACCAATCCGTGGACCAACTCATTAAACCTAGCGGGAGGCAAGGCTTTGGTGAGAAGATCCGCCAATTGGTATTCTGCACTCATGAAGTATAATTCAACTATACCGCTCCACGTGGTCCTTGATGAAATGATAGCGTGATCTATGTGCTTTGATTTGAGTGTTGAATCGAGTTGCACGAGATCGCAATGGCACCCGATTGTCGTAGTACGTCGGGATTCTCAAATACGTAACCATAGTCTTTGAGTTGTGTTCTCATCCATATGACTTGAGCACAACACGCAGACATGGCTACATATTCTCGCTCGATTGATGACAATGATGTTAAATCGCTTTTTGATTGCCAAGACACCGCTTATCACCAAGAAATTGTAGTGCTCACAAGTACTTTTCTTTGAGTCTAAGCATCCTGCGTGGTCGGCGTCTAAAAAGCGATTAGTTCAAACCGAGAATCCTTCGGATACCGATCCCCAAGTTAATGGTTCCCTTGATGTATCGGAGGATTCTTTTAGCCTCGTAGAGGCGGGTTTCGATGAGGTCGCGATCGATAACGGGAGCAAAGATAAACGGCAAATACAATATCGTGTCTCGCTGGTCGTTAGATACATGAGACCCAATAATCTGCGGTATTTGGTAGGGTCAACTAATTTCCCATGTAAATCGGCTCTAGCTTCTTGGTATGAGTCATTGGTGTGGCATAAGTATCACGTGTTTTCATTCCAAATTTTTTAATAATTCAAGGGCATATTTGGATCGACTCAAGAAAATACCACGGGTGATTGATGAACTTGTAATCCTAGAAAGAACGTAAGTTCACCCATCATGGACATTTCAAAATTTTCTTCATTAGTTTTGCAAAAGCGATTGAAAACTTTTATGTGTAGACCCAAAATGATGTCATCCACGAAATTTGAACAATTAAGATATGTGCCCGTGATATTGTATAAAAAGAGTTGGGTCAACCGAACCTTTGGTGAAATTATTAGCAATGAGGAAAGATGATAGCTTATCGTACCATGCCCGAGGGGCTTGTTTGAGACCATAAAGAGCTTTGTTCGGTTTGTAGACATGGTTCGGGAACTCGGATCAACGAATCCTTCCGGTTGGTCGACATAAACCGCTTTTTCGGTTGTCCGTTGAGAAACGCAGCTTTGACATCCATTTGAAAGACCGTCATATTCATATGAGCCGCGAACGCGAAAATATCCGAACGACCTCAAGATGAGCAACCGAGCAAAAGATTCTTCAAATTCTATTCCTCTTCCCGACGATAACCCTTAGCAACTAGATGTGACTTGTTTCGGATGACGTTCCTTCACAGATCTAATTTGTTTTTCCAAATCCATTTGAGACCAATGACGAGACCCTGTTGGTCTTTCAACCGCCTCCCATACTTCAAGACGCTTGAATTGGTTGAGTTCTTCTTGCATGGATTCAATCCAGCTTGTCTTTTGTCATTGCGCCTTTAATGTTTTTAGGCTCAGTTAGCGAGATAGTGGTGCATAAATGCAATGTTCACCATCGTGCGAAGACAATGTCTCGTAACGATCGGTTGATTCGGGTTGCCAATAATATTTCCGAGGATGGTCTTTTGTCCATCGATGTGTAGAGGGTTGATGTTGGTATACATTGTGCGATTCGAGGATTCAAATGGTTTGTTGATGATTCCGCGACATCGGTGCAGCAGATGTCATTAGCAAACGGGTTAAAGAATGCATTTGGATCAAAATCTGCAGCGGGGGTACTTCATTAAGAACATCATCACCGGTTCATCATTGTTGGAAGCGGTTTGTTCAACTGTTGTGGTGGAGTCAACTGGTGGTGCTTCGTCAATAGTAGTTGTTGTATCGTGTATCGTATAAGAGTAGTATCGGGTTGAGCAATGGAAACAACGGATACACCGAGCACGCTCATCAATATCGCCATCGAACAACGGAGCAAATAACCTTTCCATTTGTTGACGAGTGAGTCGGGGTTTGTGCAATGATGATGGGGTTTGGGGAAAGTTTAAGCGGTTGTGACGGGTTCCAAGTCATATAGTCGGGCCATTTTCGTAAGTTCATCAAAATGAGCATGAATCGCTTCCATAACTTGCTTTGTACGACGATTCCGATCCGATAACCTTCGTAATTCTCACAATATCCAATAAAGACGCCTAATGTCGACTTTGGCTTTGAGCTTTCAAAATCATCACGATCATTATTCGGATAGCATAGGGATCCAAATACATGAAAGTGTTTGAGATTCGGTTTATGGTTGTGAGAAGCTCAAAAGGTGTTTTGTTGTGGCGCTTAGTAATCATAGAACGGTTTTGAGTATAGCATGCGAGATACGACACGCCCATAAGTAATCGTGAAGTTTAGCATTGATTAACATTGTTCTTGCGGCTTCCACTAACGCTCGATTTCGCCTTTCAACAACTCCGCTTTGTTCGGTGTACGTGCAATAGATGTCGATGTCAATTACCACTTTCTCATAAAATTCACGAAGGGTTTGGTTAACAAATTGCCTTTGTCCGCTCGATTTGGCGGACGGTGTTCCGGAGTCGAACTTGAATTTTCGTGAGAAAGGTGATGATCATTTGTGGAACTTGGTCTTTGCTTCAAGAAAGTAGACCCAAGTCCATCATGAATAGTCATCAACAATTACTAAGATGTAGCATTTGCCATTGATCGCTTGCACGCCAGATCGGGCCACACAAATCCATGTGAAGAAGATGAAGTACATGTCGAGAGTTGTGTTCCACCTTTGAAGGAAAATGAGCACGAGTGCTTTTCCTTGTTCACAGTCGAGCAAAGATGATCTTTAGAATACCGGAATCGTGGAGACCTTCAACTAGTTTGTGTCGAGCAAGATTGGTTATAGTTTGAAAGTTTAAATGTGAGAGACGGTGCCATAGCCAAGATTTTGTTGATGTTGCCTTTGAAAGTAAGCGGATGGGAGATGAAGCAACCATGTCTTGCATAGAGATAGTGTAAAGACTTGAGTTACGCGAGCGGACATAAGGTCGTTTCCTTGTAGATCACGAATGAAACAAGATTTCTCCTAAAGCAACCTCCAAATCTCCATCACATAACCGACCCATCGAAAACAGATTGTGGCCGAGGCCTTCCACATAATAAACCCCGCTAATTTCGATGTTCCCATTGATATAGTCTTTGTAGCCCATGATAGTCGCTAAGTGATCATTCCCGAATCTGACAAAGTGCAATGAACTTTGCAATAAAGTTTGATAACAGCTTAAGGTTGCTCGTCATGTGCGGGAACATCCGCTATCAACAATCCAGAGAATGATCTCAGATCACCGCATTACACACACGCATTTACACATATGGAATAGAAGTAGATGTGGAACCCGAAATGTTAGAGGGTTTCGGAGCGCTTATAGTAGACATACACACATCAATAACTTTAGGCATCCATTTAAATCCTAGTGTGTTATATATCCATTTCGCCATCTCCAACTAGTATTTGATTTAGTCTTAGTGAATGCACTAGGTGGTACTACATTCTTAGGAGGTGAGACTGGAGCTACAGGGACAAGAATGGTTGCCTTAGAATCTAAAGAAGGCGGTCTACCAAGCACGCACTTAGAATGATTAGTGGGCCTAGAGGTATTCGATTCTTAGGATTCCGTAAATGAGAGATTATAGCTTTAGCAACACATTTGTCATGACAATCGAATTCATACTTTTACGACAAATAACACAAGGTGCATCGATCGAATATCAAAAGTACTTAAAGGTTTAGCATTCGTTACATCACTATTTCTATTACATTTGCCGACGCAATATCTATAGTGGAAGCAACGTGAGTCTTATTCATAGTCCTAGGGTGTTCTTCTACTTTAGCATTCCTTATTGATCTTTTCTTAGGTCGCAACTTCCTATTCTTCGATGTAGTGCTCCTAGGTCGTGAAGTGCGGACGCTTGGAAAAGACGCAACTATTCTGCTTCAGAGAGAAGGAAGCACGTTAGCAACTTGTGTTTTGGCGGTAAGGCATTCTAGGTTCATGATTACTAAGTGTTCGGTGCTAATATCTTAATGATGGTTGGCGGAAGTTGTTCATACTTTCCTAACATTTCTCTTAACTTAGAGATAGTGTGAATCAAATCTTGATTTTCGTAATGAATATTACCAACAAAATTCATTACTTCTCTAGTGTGTGCAAGATAATGATCAAGTTCGTTTGATGCATCATCACGGGTCTTTTAAGTAAATCATATATGACACCATATTCTGCTTAACTTTTACAAGTTCTTGTTCATATTTTGAGATTTTACATTTTAAAGACACGCTTTGATCATCCAGCTGCTCAATTTTAGGATCGTAAGATTTTGCACGAATCGAGCGATTTTGTTTTGAAAACAAGTTGTTGATTGTGAATATCTTTTGACACCAATTAAGACGACGCTTTGCATTGGAAATTTCAAGCAATCGCTCATTTTCGCCTTTTAAAGACTCGATCCGCAAAGACATTATCAAGATTCTCAACAGCTACCACAGAGTCAACAAGATCGCAGAGATATAATCGGGCGCATATGACACGTAATTCAATAACACAACATTATGGATATCAAGACAGATAACATCATTCAAGAGTCGATCAACATCTTTTCTCAACATTTTCTTTTTACGCTTAGTATTAGAAATAGATGTTTCGCTTTCTCGAAAACGACCTTCATCACTCCAAGTTCTTTTAGAAAGTCTCGCTCCCAAGACAATGCACAATTTTTAAATTTTAAACATTTGGTAAAAGATTTTTCCAAAAATGTCTCTTTGTTCTCGCGCCGAGGCGATTGAAAATGTTGAACTTTGATTTCGTAATGATATTCTATCTCATGTCAGTAAAGTTTTGAGGTCACCATGAAAATGTCAAAATATCTAAGAATTTTGCGATTTTCGTGTTTTGAGTTTACTTCACCGATGGAAGGTAAAGGACCATAAATTTGTGCATAATCTGGTTGGGGATTAACATTAGAAGACTCGACGCTTTTATGATAACCCTTGGTGTGTTAGAAGAATCCGTTGGTGTGACGAAAGTGATCGGTTTGAATAATTAAAAGGTTTGTTGTAAACAATGCTTTTAATTTTGATCGACTCGCCTTCTTTATCTAATTCCTCTTGACGATGATATTCAACAACACTCATAATAGAATTATCAATTTTATATTCTCAGACCGAAACTTGTGATTTGGTTTGAATGCTTTGGTTGAAAGCTTAGGTTTGTAATCGCAAGATTCACCCATATCCATTTGATTGGGTTTTAAAGTAAACTTTTCAATAGCGATTCTCGACTCACCATGTTTGTAAACAATAGTTTTAAACTCTTTAAGTTTGTTTTGCAAGTCGATAATTTCTTCAAGATGATCATCTATTCGTTTTGTTGAATGCTTTTGTATGCAGAGAACTGTTTTGACAAGTTAACAACTCAAATTTAGCTTTTTAATTTTCCAAGGTGAGAGCGTTAATTTGTTTTTATGTTCATGTTTCATTGTTCTATTTCGCACAACAAAGCATTCTTCAAGCGGCTAGATCACGATCCGTCTCTAAATATTTTTCATTTTGATGAGATTTAGTAAAGGTCGCTTCAAAACCTTTTTCACGTTTTTCTTGAGTTTTGAAAAGTTGAGTTACTTTTGTAAACATTCAAAATCCTTGGTTAACGAAGCATTTTACTTTTTAAGTCCCGATTAATTGCGACATTCTCCACTATGGTTTGTTGGTCTTTAATTAAACGAGCAAAATCTGGATGAGGCAAAAGTTCGGCGTGTTCAACTTGAGTCACAACATGATCATTATTAAGATCCTCAAGTATAACCACGGAATCAATTTGATTATCAATGGAAACCATAAGTTCCATCAAGACCATTCAACCCATTCTCGAGCAGACTTGAGCTCTTGTGACTTGATATCAACCTTATCATAAACCCAACACGTACAAGTTATGAGTAGAACTCGTTAACACAAACACAAACGTTATGCTTAGAAAGAATAAGAAGAAAGAAAGATGGTGACTTGATGTTAATATGATAGAGAAAGATATTGCTGTATAAAGAAAAAACACACACACACACACTTAAGCACACCCTCAAATGAGACTTTGAGGGTATATATAGTACAAGTAGTAGATGCCCTAATGGGCTTGGCATGGGCTCGATTGGATTGGATTGGACATGGATTGATATAAGGCTAGCTTAACATAACTTCTAACCAATTAGCTTAGCCCAATCCACGAGCCCGCTGACTATTCTATCACGATATCTAACACACGTTACAAAGTTCCTAAACGTGAATGACCATCACTTCTAATAAAACTATTATACAACAATCTCCCCTAAGGGGTGGTCATTCAAAAGATGCTCCACTTGATAAGGTCTTTACTTTTCCTCGAGCTTGAACTTTGTGTGTAGATATAGAATAGTCTTGATTCTTTGTTCCTTCATGCTTTGTGATCGATAATGTGGTTGTTCCGCCATTGTCAACTTCGTTGGTTAGGTGTCTCCACGCCTTTCTCCACCATGCTCACACTTCTATTTGACTTTGAGTTACCAATGATGTAGTTCTCAAGTCTTTAAACTTTGTAGATTCTTTGACATTGACGAAGAATCATCTTTAACTTTGAGTTGCCTTTGATTTTGATGAGAACTTTCATGTGTTGTTGGTATGAGCATGTGGAGAATCTGCACGATCAATCCGCCCCGAGCTTCCATAAGAAGAAAACATAAAATAGGTTAGTAATAAGCGGATTCCGCACTTACAAGTTTGAATTTCGAGGGTGTTAACAAAGATAGTGTGAAAACACGCCTCTAATTCTCACAAAGGCCGCTCTCGAACCGAGTCCCACAAGTGAGATAACACGATGTACCAAGTACATCTACAGCTCGGATGAGTCAAGGTACACCAAGCATCACCCCACGATCAGACCGCTTGAGACACACTAAGCGTAATCCACGGGAGTTACCGGCGACTGCCGCCGTGGTCGCTTGATGTTGACCCCGGCAGAGTTTCCATTCAATCATCAAGATCACAGATGTGAAACTTCTCATAAATGTTCGCAGATTGCTAAGATCTCAGTGGGACTCTAGAATATATCACTTGTGTCCTTATAGATGAACAACAAGCGATGTCATGTCAAGTGTTCCTATGAGATCTTTTGATGAATCTCGTGGCTCTAGACTCAATTAGTGCATTTTGGTTTTCCGAGCGGAGACTAGGAGAGGGTCTCCTTCTTCAATACCAACAATCTCTAAGAGAAAGTCGATAGATTATGTAGGGTTCCCAGTGAGAATGAAACAAACCTTTTAAGAGGAATTGAGTGGCTAGAAGGTTTAGTGCAAGGCCACCGGGTCCATGACGCCTTTGTCTTCAATACCGGTGTCATCTAGTGACAACCAAGAGTGTATGAATTGAACCCGGTTTCGCCTAAAGGTTGATTATGGAGGGCTATTTCTTTTCACCCTTTTCATTACTTTTCTTTTAATTCTTCAACCCTTCTTTCTCCTTTCTCACATTACTCCTTTTTCAATCATTCCTAAGGACTTCTAATACTAACTATTTGTGATGTCCTTGGGTAGATCCCTCCGCTCTCATGGATCATAGGACGGATTTCCTATCCTTAGTCACCTTATAACTCCATGATCGTCCTATTGTTGCCATAAAACCATTTTTCTTGAAAATCTCTCAAAGTGTTTATGATAGAAAACATGTTTGGAACACTTCGAGAGTTTTATATTTTCGTAAACACTCCCCTTCACATGTGCTTATAAGTTTTGACAAAAATCGCACATAGAGGGTAGAGTTCGCACTTTTGAATTGATCGACTTTAAATGAACAAGACCGATTCGAGACACGCTTACATCACTAGAGAACTAGCTTGAAATTATTACCCGTCCCGGTCAAGTCCATAGAAAGTTTCTCGAGATGGTACATTATTCCTCGTCAATTCATTGGTTTCAACCGAGTCGAGCTCATTTTGAGATTCAAACAACGATCATTAAACTTTTTGATCACATTTTAATCACGCTTCTCCCCTCAAAATAGCATATCTATGATGTTTTGAAACAAAATGATTAAAAGATATGTTTTTCAAAAGCATTTGGAGAGAAACCGATTTAGCATGAATTTTGGAACAATTTTGGTTTAATACTCCCCTTAACGAAAGCATATTTTCATACGTAAAATTTAGAATCAATTAAGGGTTTAGAGGAGTTATCTTGGTACCAAATGTGAGAGATTTTGAAAATCTTTTGAAAATTTCAATCAATGGTACGCAAGATGAAGATTTTAAAAATCTTTTGAAGATATTGAAGAAGAATTATCTTCATTTGTTTTAGGATAAGTGCTCGATATTTATGAAAATCGATTTTATGTAGCACTTTCCTTTCTTTAAAGATCGGGTTGCAAGCGGAAATACTTACAAGCCATTACATTTTTAGGAAAAGTGCTTGAAAAATATTTAAAACCTTTGATTTGGTTAAGCACTTTCCTTTCTTTGAAGCGGGTCCCGAATCGATGTGTCCGTAAGCCATTATTTTGAAGTCCGGTTTCGCATCAAGTATACGAAAGCCATTATTTGAAGAAATTTTGAGAAACGACATGTTTTAGAAAACATTTAAAGAACTCTCGCCAAGCATCCGTACATGCCCGTATCATTGTTGAATGACATTTCTAGAAACGCATGTAATATCGATTATACGAGAGACATGTCGTGAGAAGAATATTTTGGATTTTTGATTTTATATTGTTTTTGTATTTTTGAAAGATTTTATATTTTTATATTTTGCTTTTGTTGGTTTTATAAAAGAAATGGAAAATCAAAGATAGAAGATAGAGAGAATGAAGAAGAAGAGTTTACGAATTGGAACCCTCTCGATGAGTCGGGTTCGAGATATTTGATTCACCGCAACCAAAGAAGAAGAGTTTTCACAAATAATGTTGTTAGAAGTACAAGATTCCTCACGGTGAGGGTGATCACTATCAACGGTTGTAGTGGTTTCTACTTCCTTATCTTGATGAGTTTCACTATTATCCGTGTTGGTGCAAGTATCAAAATCTTTCCTGTGGGAATCCATCTAAGACCTACTTTGTTGAAAACTTTTCCGTGGGTATCCACCTAAGGTAAGATCTAGGAGTTGTTTTCTTATCGATGCAATGAAGACTCATTTTTGAAAACTACGTCCCAAGAGATCCACCTATTAGGTTTCTTTTTGTTTGACATTTTATCAACGGGCTTGTTTCTATTTGGTGTCTTAGTGGATTGTGCCTTGGCACGAGAATTATCTTTCTTGAGATATTGTGAGACACATGCATCATGATTAATGAAAAGACACATTTTTACATGTAGTATGCATAAATTCAATATTCTTGTTTAAAACAAAGAGCTTTAACTTTGTCACTACATTCTTTTGGAAATTGATTCTTGTTCAAAAGACTTAGAATTCCTAGTGTTGTTTTCTAAGGGCATAGCATTTTCTTTTGCGCAACTACTCTTAGATGCAAGCCAATCCCTAGTCTTTTGTAGAGTGTTCCTAGGTAATGGTTTACTACTACTAGCAAGGCCTTGAAATCTTGTAGAATTCATCACCCTAGATGTTGCACCTAAAATTCCGCCTTTTCGAGTCTCAGTGCCTTTTCCTAGCTTCTTCTAGATAGTGATTGTTGACCATGTCGTTAGAACCAATGATTCTTTAACTAGATTTTTGGTCACATTCCGTGTACTATTCCTAGAAATGCCATGTGTAATCACTTTTCTTTATCAAAAATCGTTTTTTCAAAACCTTTGATAATTCTCTTTTAATAGGCAAAGACCGTGGAGTGACTGCTTTTGACAAATCATTTTTCTCATTGACTTTTGGAGGAAACCGAGAAATAGACATTTTGGTTTGAAAACCGGTTTGGGAACATTTGTTTTCTCCTCACCAATGGTTTTGCAAACTTAGTATCCACAACCTTTCCTTTTAGACTTCCCAACCGAGCTCTCAAAAGATCATTTTGCTCTTTCATGTCCTTGTAGGCACGCCATACGACGCTTTGTCATACTTGCATTCCTCGGTTTTTCGATCAAGTTGTTTAAAATAGGACACGCTTTTTTTCAAGTTTTTCAAGAGCTTTTTCATATTTTGAAACAATTATGGAGGTCTCAGATCGAGTCTTTCATGATCTTCAATGTAATATGTTTGTAAAATAATGGACATGATATCGGTAGTCATAACATCTTCAAGAGAGAATCATTTAAATTTTCCAAAACTTTGATGTGTTCAACACTTTCATTAGCTTGCTTTACTGTGGATTTATGGTCCTTGACAAAGTCAACTGCTTTTTCAAAAATGCTTGTTCAAAATGAATTACCCTTGAGTTGATGGCATTCACCGAGGGCAATTTCTGCTTCAAAAACTTTCTTTGTTCGATATCAAAACTAGAGAACCAGTTGTTAGGTGTAATAGTGGTTTTAGTTTTAACAGCCTTGAAGTCCCGCAATTCTAGTTTTCACATTTTCTAAAATACTTCTAGCATCACTTGTGTTAAAAGGATTGTTTGAAGACATTTGTTCAATGTTCGAAAGAGATTTTGAGACAACAATTGGTTTTGAAACCGATTTTGAAACCGGTGTTGACTCTTTGTTTGAAACACTTGATGTGATGGAAAACTTTGACTTTTCTTTTGATTAACAAAAGTAATTCCATTAATTTTGTTCCATTTGTTATAATCAATTGGTTTGATCCGATTCTTTTGTTTCATTTTTGATCTACTCTCATCGATAGTTCTAACGCTTCAAGAGAATCACGAACAATTATGGGTTCATGCAAAGGTTTTCCATTGTTCAACACATTCGTTCTTTCCGAGCTTTCTTGAGGAAACAAGGAGGTGAGTTACCAAGAGCCATTTTTGTGTTGTATGAAAATACGGATTTGTTTGATTAATCAAAGATATTAGTTGATTTAGTGAATGACCCGTTGTAACAAGCAAATTTTCCAATTTTTGATTTTTTCATCTTTATCAAGAATTTCATCAAGAAGAGAATCTTCTCGCTTTGAAAATCAAGAATCAACTGCTTTCTTCTCTTTTCAAGATCGAATACGTTGCTTTTTGTTTAGAAAGTTGGTTTTGAAGATCGAAATTTCCTTTTTAAAGATTTTATTTTCAAGTTCAAATTCACATCAAGTGTGTTATACTTGATTTGCAATTCTTTTTCTCTTAAAATGTAATCTCGATAACCAATTTCTAATTCGACTCTTTGTTTTGTGAAATTCAAAAGCTTTTGCATTCTCCTTGTAACTCTCAAGCTCACGGTCAATTTAGCATTCGCGCCTTAACTTCGCGATTGACCGTTCTAACTTTCTCAATCTCAATACCACAATTATTAATTAATGTTTCAAAATAAGCACGTGTTTCCTCATCATTAGCACCATTCTGTTCACCTTGACCTCCATTAGGATCCATATATGGAGTTTCAGAGTTAACATTGCTATTAACTTGCTCCCCCACATATGTGTCATAATAAGGTTCGGAGACACATAATGTGGCTTCTCATGAGTAAACGAATTAGCAACATTACTATAATTTGGTACCTCATTGAGTGGATCCGTGTCGAGACGGAGGTGTGTCAAAAGTACCACTTGATGTTGTGTCCTGTTGGTTGATTGTATGACCGAGTTAGCATTTTTGATTGCTTTATCTCGCCTGTCCCGGATTCATGAATTCGTATTCCTCATCGTCAACTCAATTCCCGACTCTTCTTTCTCGTGCTAACATCAACATGTACTTGAGCCTTTCAAGCTTCGGAGGTTTGACACTAGATTCTCGAATCAAAATAACTCGAATCTTGGCTTTGAGGTTCGAGGTAGCATTCGAATGTAAGTCATAAAACGCTTATTCCCATTTTGATATCCCATATTCCCATATTCGATTCACAATCGACCCCCGATGTCCATCAAACCGCCCCGCATATTGCATCCGATTCCCCATTTGTATACCCGTAGCAAATCCATTCGATTCCCAATAACATCAACCATTTGTCCTCCTTGACCCATATGCATACTTGGTTGAGCAAACTCATGGATTATACGATGAAATCCATTGGTTGTTGTTATTTGGTGTAGTAACCATTGAATGTTTAGGTCATTGAAGAATGAATCAAAGAAAGCGCTTTATAACGATCTTGCATAGTTGCCATTGATGAAGGTATGTATGATAAAGTTGATGTAGGATCGATTCAACGATAAAGGAGTTGTGTTTGAAGAAGATTAAGCTCGGTTGAAGTTTTTCGAAAGTCGTACTCAGAACCTTGGTTCTTAGGCGAAAAAAATTTTCTCCCAAAATTTGAAATTCACTATAAAAATCAATTCTAAGGTCGTATGAAAATTTGAGTTATGACAATTTTGACGCCAAATTTGACCGAAAAATTTGAATTTAGGCCCAAAATTTGAATTTTGACCAAAATTTTCAAGTTATACCAAAATTTGAATCTCGTAAAAATTGAACGCTTAGTCTCCTCAAAATTTAAATTTTACTCAAGTTTTCCTCCAAAAACTTTTTTTTTTTTTTTAAGATCTTATGCGTAGAGAGAAGAGCTTAGGCGTAGATAATGGTTACTTAGGCGTAGGATTAGGCGTAGGATTCCTTAGGCGAGGAAATGCTTATGCGTAAGTTTAAAGTTAGGCGAGAAAAACTTATGCGTAAGATTTAGCTTATGCGTAAGACAAGGCTTAGGCGTAAGAAAAATACTTAAGCGTAAAGTGTTCTACGCGTAAGTCTAAGCTTATGCGTAAGATTAGGTTTTGCCTAAAAACCTTTACACTATCACAAAGTAAAAGATATCCAAAAGTCAAGTGTTCCACAAACTTATCCAAGTGAGGAAGCACCGAGTAATCGTTATAGCTCAAGAATCGCACCAAAAGTTATGCGAGAACCTTATGCGTAGTTTGACTTTCTTACGCGAGAACTAGGGTTTTGACCTACGCGTAAAAATTTCCAATGATTCAAACGATTTCTCTTGCACAATAGCCTTAAAACACTCGAATAACACAAAATGTTGACCTTTTCACCCAAAGTGCTTAGAAAGCTTACGAGTAGAAATGACCAATGAACCAAAACGAGCTTAAAATGAAGAAAACACGTAAAGCTTCGAACTTTTGCAAAAACTGAAACTTTAGCACCAAATAAACCTTAAACCACAAGAATCTTGAATTTTAAGTGCAAAATTAAAGCTTTAAGCGTGACAAATATGAATAACGAGAGCTTTACGCAAAAAGCTTTACCTTCAAAACAAACACAAACACTCCTAAACCATTGTTAGGCGATTGATACCAATTGTAAAGCCCTTTATCAACCTTATACCTTATCACAACGTATACAAGTTATGAACAACTCGTTATGCACAAACACAAACGTTATACTTAGAAAGAATAAAAGAAAGAAAGATGGTGACTTGATGTTAATATGGTATGTATGTATTAGAGAGAAAGAAAGAAAAAACAATAATATGTTATATATTCCAAAGAAAACACACACACACACACACAAGCACACCCCTCAAATGAGACTTTGAGGGTTTATATAGTACAAGTAGAAGATGCCCTAATGGGCTTGGCATGGGCTCGGACTTGGACATGGATTGGACATGGATTAATATAAGGCTAGCTTAACATAACTTCTAACCAATTAGCTTAGCCCAATCCACGAGCCCGCTGACTATTCTATCACGATATCTAACACACGTTACAAAGTTCCTAAACGTGAATGACCATCACTTCTAATAAAACTATTAAGGCTAACATGAGCATACAAGGCAAGTTGTTGATTTTTCGGATGTGCAGTGAAGTAATTTGAGCACGGAGAATCCTTTCCCTATCAACTTCTTTTTCATGAGGCTTCAAATAATCGTACAACAATCCGTATGTATAATGATGCATGTTCTTCGCTTGACGGAGAAAATGACATACTTCTCCCATTCAGACTAAGACTACTCAGAACTTAGTATTAATCGCAATTCTTGGCATGATGATGTTGTGTTTATCCAAATCATTGATGATGTCCGAGAATTGATGATGATAAGACTCTAGTGTCTCTCCGTGTTCAATCAAGAAGTGTTCATAAGCCAAGTAAATTTTGGATTCGATATCCTCCGATTGAGTGCAGATCCTTCCATAAGTAGATGAATGTGTTCCACATTGCCTTTGCGCCTTTTGAGCATCAACACTTCAAGAATTGGGTTTGGTAATCCTAAAGGATATATTGCATTGCAAGCTCATCAAGATCATAGTGTAGAAGTTCTTCCGATTCAAGTCTCCAATAAAGAGCAATGTTTGATTGTTCATCTCTTGGTGGATTAGCATTTGGATCTCCGTGTACAATGACAAGAGGCATCCGAAATGGACCTTCCAAGATAACCTTCTTTAAGAACTTTCCATGTGGCTTCTTCGGATCACAAAACCTAAAGAACCTAATTACCCATTGATCGTAGTTTCGGAGTGAGCATTGAGGTCTATCAAGTGATCCAAATCATGAATTGATTGTTGGTCGCTTAAAGCTTCACACATCTTTGCAAACCAAGTGGGTTCCTTCATAGTGTTCCTTGATGGATGTTGATTGAAATCGTTTGTGTAGGGTTGAACTTGAAGACTTGGTGGTGTTTGAACCATTTGCGGTGGAGGAATTGCTCCAAGTTGTGGAGTATGTTGTTGATTAAATTGTTGTTGATAAATTGCTTGTTGTTGATTCCATTGTTGATGTTGTGGACTTAGTTGTTGTTGTCGTTGAGAATAAGTGTAAGGGAAATAGTTAGAGTATGGTGGTTGTGACATGTTGAAAACTTGTGTTGGTAAAAATGGATCTTTGTAGTCGAATGAACCTTTGTTGATGAAGTATCCTTAGGCGTAGAAATCACAATAGCCAAATAGCACTTATGCGTAAAAACACCAAAGTTACGCGTAACAAGAAGAGTTACGCATAGGTTTAGCTTACGCGTAAGTTAAGGAAAAAGTACTAAAGTTATGCGTAAAACAATAAGTTAGGCGTAGAAAACTTAGGCGTAGGATTACCTTATGCGTAAGACTAAGCTTAGGCGTAAGATAAATCTTATACGTAGGATTTTCTACGCGTAAGCTTTATGCTTATGCGTAATTTTAGGTTTTTATCCCAAGTGATCTTTTACACTATCACAGTGCAAAAGATACCCAAAGTCGACATATTTTCAGGCTTATCCAAGCAAGAAAACACGGAGTAAACTAAACTAAGGATAAAGTTACGAAACTGAAGATCAAACTAAGGATAAAGTTACGCGTAAAACTAGGGTTTTGATACGCGTAGCTTTACTCGTAAAAATGATTTTGCCCAAAGATGTTTCTAAACCAGATTTTTGTGATGAGATAGCTTCAATATCACCAAAATAACACAAAAGTGTGAAACTTGATGATCCAAAACTTCTAAAACAGTTATGCGTAGGATGAAACCCTCGAACAAAAACTAGCTTAAAAACGATGATCCCCGCATAAAGTTCGAAACTTTTTGCCAAAAACAGTTATTTTAACACCTTAAAACATTGAAAGTACAAGAATCTTGGATTAAAAAGTGTAAAAAACGTGTTTTTAAGCGAACCAAAGTATCTCGTTAGCTCTACGCGTAGGACCAATAAACCCACTTCAAAAGCAATAACGATTCACCCAACTAGTAGGCGATTGATACCACTGTTAGGTCACTAGTTTTACAACACAAGCATCAATACAAGAAATATAGAGGAGATAGAGGTCGGTTGAACAATAAACAAACACACACACACGTATGAGTAGCACGGTTAGGCGTAGAGATGTGAATGAGAGAATAAATTGAACAACCAACCCTCAAGTGAGGGTTATTACATAGTATTTATAGGAGGGAAGCTAGGGCAACACTTCCTAGTCCCTTCCTTTCTCCTATAGGCTTGGGCCTAAGCTCATGGGCCTTCCACATAAGCTTAAGGCTAATAACAAACATAAAGGCCATAATTAAGCTAACTATTACATATGAATCACTAACACTTGATTTAGGTTTAGGAGTGATTCCAACAGGCGTGTTCTTATTTGATAACTTGCTCGGGTCTAAGAATTTTAAGTTGAAGACTTGGTTTATCTAGTTACCAGCTGTCGAGATGGATGATTGAAGACCTGGTTAACTATCACTTTAAGGAGTTACATAGTTTTACTCAGTGATATACGCAAATTTCGTTGTGGATAATCGCAAGACGTGTTAATGTCTCATACTTTGGTTGAGTATTGAGTACTTAGAGATTTGCTTGAAGCATAAATTCTTGACACCGTTCTTCCAACATTAGTGCAAGCTTAAGATGCAAATGCGGGAATTCTACTTCGATTTCAAGTTTGGTATATCGGGTTTTCTTCATCGCTGGTCACTTCAAATTGTCTACGAATGGGTTGATAAAGATAGTCGAGAGAGTTTCTATAGCGCTTGATTCTCACAAGATTCATTTGAGCTAATTTTCGCTCTTCTCTATTTCAAGAATATTTGGTATGTATAATGTGTTGCTCATTCTGAGGTATCAAAACCAGCAAGGGGGAAGGAGACATACATCTAAACACACAACGAGTACACGTGATGAACCTAATACTTCTTCTCTATTGAAGTAATCCCGGGAAAGACAAATGTCATAACCATAGAGAAACTCAATGTTTACTCATAGCCTTTGGTGTGTTATTTTAACTATTTGGGGGAAGAATATATTATTCTAACTATTTGGGGGAAGGATGTATTATTCCAACTATTTGGGAGGAAGTGGTCTCTGGATACTTTTGGTATGTGTTAACTCAGCCCTCAGTAGAAGGAAATATGAGAATAATATTTGGAACGTGAGATGATATTGCTTATCGACATCTTCTATATGACTTATGATAAAGTGCTTCCGGTTAGTGTTTCATGTACACAATGTAATGATGATTCCGATGAGGTCGCAACCATCAGGGGAGAGATATGTAATGATGATTCCGATGATAAAGTTACTGTGATGTCGTTGTTTCTACTTTGGTTGGGTATTTGTGTACATAATGGGCTGATTGGTTATATGGAAGATATTTGGAATTCACTTGGTAAAATGAAGATGTTGTTATAGTGTTCCCTTGAATAGACAACTGCTTAATCTCGAAGAGTAATGTGTACATCGGGGATGCACAACAAGTTCATGTGATCTTGAAAATAAACATTTATTCCGGGTTTGATAACCGCAGCGATGATCCATGTTTTATCTTGTTACTTCGGTGTTCTCGAATTCTTCGGGGTGCTGAGCTTCATTTAATGAGACCGTTTTTATTCATTTCTACTTCTTGGGAAATGGTCTTTATTCTTAGTTTGTCGGTTTGGGGGAAGTCGCCAAAGATTCACCTTTGAAGGCTCAAGTTCTTATGACGATTCTAGAGCCTCGAATGCTTTGGTGGTGAAAGTTTAAGAGATGATGACTTCTATCTTCTACAAAGTGCTGAACGATTTCCTTTTCTCGGTACTCGTATCATCATCCTCTTTAACTATTTTTCTATCTTTGTATATATTTTTCGAAAAACCAAATACAAATATATAAAACCAACAAAATCAAAATAGAAAAATATAAAATCAACAAAAACCCAAAAAAATCAGAAAATAAAAAAATACCAAAAATATTGTTTTTCTCATGACATGTCTTCTGTATCGATAACATCTACGGTCTTAGAAATGTTATTCAATAATGGCACGGACTTTAGATGAAGTTCGAGCAGAGGTGTAAATATTTCTTTCTAAACATGTTCAAAATATGGCTTACGCTTATTTCGATCAGAACCCGCGCTCAAATATGGCTTGCGCTTACTTGATCAGAACCGTGCTTAAACCATGGGTTGCTATTATTTCGATAGCAACCCGCTTCTTCAAGAAAGGAAAGTGTTGCGCTAAACCTATTTTCAAAATATTTCGTGCACTTTTCCTAAAACAAAATGAGGAAAGTATGTCGAAGGACTGCTGTTCCTACTCAAATATGTTTCCTTCAACAATTCTTCAAAAAAATATTTGTTTTAACAAAATGGTGGTAAATGAGTTGCTTTAAAAACAATCAGTTTCAGAGAATGTTTTCAAATCTATATCATCTAACGGGCTTTCTTAATTATCCTATATGCTTAATTAAAAATCATGTTAACCTACATTGAAGGACTAGGTGCCTAGGATATGATTGTTAGGATTAGATTATTAGAGTTTGATAAACACATTATTCCCATGCTTTTATATGAACTGATTAATATGTTGAATTGACTTTTATTAGTCGATTGCTGTTTGGGTGTTGTCGACCACCATATATCTGTTTGTGTCCACTAACGTATGCAGATATCATGGATATAAGAATGTTCCCAATCCGGATCCCACAAATGAATATGATTGGATGCCGAAAAGAAAGGGTAACTATTTCTTAAGTCGACATATGAAGAAACGGAGCTTAATTGGACTTCTATGGAGAGTTGGCATGAAAAAATGCAACATAAGAGGTCTCACTGCATCAGCAGATGGTTTTCTTCATCATCAAATGAAGAAACGGAGCTTAATTTGACCTCAGTTGGCATGACAAGTGCAACGTCAGAAGTCTCACTGCATCTGCAGACGGTTTTTCTTCCAAACCCTACAGCAACAACAACAAAAGCGGCTCAACCACCTAACGTATCTTTGTGCATGGATAATAGTGGTAATACCATTTTTCTAAAACTTTGAAATATTGTTTTTGAAAATGGGAAAATGTTGTTTTGAAAATAAATCGGATTCAAAGTTTTGAAATCAACCGGACTTTATTTTGTCAAATCTTCAGTGATTTCAAATTAAAATATTTTCAAACGATATTTCATCAAAAAGTCCGTTTGTACGTTAAAATGTGGTGATCTAAAGATTTAATGTTATGTCATGGTATGATTTTCTTTAAAAATCAAGATCTGTCAAAATGAAATCTTTTATGTTCTTGTTTGATTGTGAAATTGTTTTATTTTACATAAAGATCTCTTAAAACAATCATACCTGACACTAACAATCTTTAATGTCTTAAAATGGTCCTTATCTGTCATTTTTCAAAACAAATCTTGCCACGTCTTTCCCTAAAATTTTCTAAATGATTTAAATCTTTTGGGATCACAAATCTCAAATGGTTTGAAATTTTTGATCGAGGGAGAGATCGTGATTTAAATCTCAAATCGGTTTTAAAGGGTGATTGTTTCAAAAGCACTCCTTCCTTCATGTGCCAAACGATTTTGAAATACATAATGCACATGTTTGTGGAGGAGCATTTAACCTAAAACCAGAAAAGTATTTAAACGAGGCACATATTCTCCCATGTTTACCAAACCTTATTAATCACTTGGGATCCAAAATCTCAAAGGGTTTGATATTTTTGATCGGGGGATAATTTGTGATTTAATTATGAAATCTGATAAATGATGATCGATTTGATTCAAAAGTGCAGGCTGCTCTCCCATATGTGCTAAACGCTTTCGTATCTCGAAGCACATATTGATGGGGAACATTTCATAAGAAAATAAACTTTAAAGGTACAATGATTTATATGTTTCAACATAAAGTACCTTGATTGATTTTCTAAAGGTTCTTAATGGCTTTTGTGATCGTGGTTGTGCTTCAAAAGAACTCTTTCCTCTATGTGATAAAATGATTTCAAAAATCCAATGCACATATTGAGGGGGAGAATTTACCAAAGAAAATCAAATGGCTTTTTCGTAGGAAATTGTGATCAATAAATTATTTCAAAGAACTCTTGCCTCCATGTGCTAAACAATTTCAAAATCATATGTACATGTTGAGGGGGAGCATTTCTAAATGATCAAAACAGTTAAGGTACAAAATACTTTGATTTTATATCACAAGTACCTTGATTGATTTTCCAAATGATTTTTCAATCGGTTTCATGAAGGAAAGAACTATACCAAAAGACCGACCAATTTACTTTATGCATGGTGTTATAAGGATGGTTAGGTTAGGTATTCGCTCCCACGATCCGCCAGATCCGGAGGGATCTACCAGGACAATCCACTAGATAGTGTAGAGTCCTTAGGTATGATGAAAAAGGAGAAAAATAAGAATATGGGAAGAGTGCGGATCGAGATATAGCTAGAACTGGAATAAACCCAACAAGGTTCTAGTAATGAAGTCTCGGTAAGCATTGAAGGGTTGAAGAATGAAAAGAATTCAATGTGAAAAGGGTGAAAAGAAATAGCCTCCATTAATTCAACCTTAGGGCGTAAACCGGTTCAATACATATGCTACTTGGTGGTTACTAAGGTAACACTGGTATTGAAGACAAGACGTCATGGACCCAAAGATGCACTGCACTACAACTTCCCAAGCTACTCAAGTTCCTCTTAAAAGGGCTTGGTTCATTCTCACGGGGAACCTACATAATCTATCGACTTTCTCTTAGAGACTGTTGATATTAAAGAAGGAGACCCTCTTCCTAGTCTCCGGCATAGGAACCAAATGTGCACAATTGAGTCTAGAGCCAAGAGATCATCCACATTATCTCATTAGGACACAAAATTAATGAAGACTTGTTGTTTCACACAATGTGGAAAGTAAGTATATATTGAGAGTCCTACGCATTATCCTTGTGGTTTTGCCAGAACATCCGAGTGATATGTAAAAATGTTCACGATGAAGATGGAAATCCTTCTAAAGCCAACATCAAACAAGCTCTTGGTAGGTGACATGTGAGATCTTGCAAAAGATCAAGCTTGTGCCAACTGGATAGAAACGATGGGGCGATTCAATCATGAATCAACCTTGGTCCAGGATTGGAATTGACGAATACTTTTGGAAAAACCATTCGATGTGCAAACCTTCTTTTCTCTAGCACGTCGAATGTGTATTCATATTTTCAAACACAAAAAGTATCTCTGATTGAAGAAAAAAAATACTTTTGAAAAAAATCGTTCGATGTGCGAATCTCTTCTTTTCTCTAGCACATCGAATGTGTACTCTTTTCAAATATAAAAAGTATTTATGATTGAAAATTGATCTTTCTTATAAAACCTTTGTCGTATTGCAAAACTCTTTCTTCTAAGCAATACGCGATTGTTTTCAAATCAATTTTTCATCAATCGGTGAATCTCAATTCACCGGTTCACTTACTCCGTGTTGTCTTCTTTGAGACGTTCCGGTTTGAGAACGCTAGAACAAATGCGAAACCCCGTCAAGGAGATTCTTGAAATTCTTCCGATCAAAGCGTGATTGTACTAATCAACGGGCCGTGGGCGTGTACCTCAATTCAACGAAGTGATCAAAGACACTTTCGTGTGTTTTATTGCTAATCGTTGTTTGCGGTACATTTGACGGTTGCGGTGATCGAATCGAGGAGTCAATCCAAAGCCTCATGCTCACAAAGATCCACACTTAATTGAAGAAATCATGACTTGTGCATATCTACAAAACCCGGCTCGATATTTCTATACTATGTTTCGCTACTGCTGCGCAAATATCATGAGTCAAGAAGCTTCCGCTACTCGATGAAAAGATGTCATGATCCCGAAAGTGTGAGCATGTCGGTCCAAAAGTCACAACATCACATGATGGCAACACAACATAGGGTGATCCAGAGATTTCACATGGTCGATGATCTCAATGAAAGCTCAAAGATCATCAAAGATGTGGATCAGTTCAAAGACCTCCACTCAAAGTACAAAACTATGCGGACTTTAAAGAATCGCTACTAATGCACAAAGATTACGGAATTTGAAGAATTGAAGTCTACGAGCTCGAGAACTAAAGACAAAGAAAGAATGCTAGGATGCAAAATGTATTTCATGGGGTGACCTCCCTTAGGGAGAGATTGTTAGAAATTAGAAATTCCATGTTAAAGTGTCGGTCACCCCAATTATGGTCTAGCATATGTAAGCTCATAGACTTGTTGTTATTTACGTTATTTAGTAGTTTATTAGTTAGTTTGTAGCGTAGAATAGTTTAGTGTAACACCGTGGAGGAAGGACGGGTCTTTACCCACTGTATGCCTGATCTACAGTCCGATAGGAGGACGTATTGTTTGTAACTATAAATACCCTCTACCTCCCAAGGTAGAGGGTTGGACCTTTCATTCAATTTAACCTATCTTTCTTTGTTTACTTTTTCTCTCTAGAAAGGCTCCCATCTTCTACTTTCTCTCTCTAGAACTTGAAACTCATTCGAACCATATTGTGTTATTTGATGTGTTTATGAAATCCAATATGTTACAAGTTCATTATCAACAAACCCAACCAACAAAGCTAGGAAAACCACTCGAATTAGTATTCGACCTTATGGATTGGAGAAACCTTCGCCAAACACTACCATACCCTCTAAACCAAACAAACCTATCTCCATTAAAGCAACTAAACCCTCATTTCTAGAACCTAGATTACACTCCTTCACCACACCTCTTTCACATCCAAACCTTTACTCCTTAGAAGACTCACCACCTAGGCCTTCTCATCCACAACTATTCTCATCAAATGAGAAAATGGCACCACAACAACCTTCTCACCAAAACCTTGATGTTGGAACGTCACCAACACCCGTGTCCTACTCATCTTCACCATTAAATGGTCCATCTTTGAGTACAAGAAATCACCAATCTTAAAAAGCGGACCATATGGAAATAGATACTTATTTACCTCCACCACCAACTCATGTATCACCACCTTCATCCTTAGTTGAACCACATCCTACTTCATCAAACTCACCTCCACAAATCCCTCCATCCTTTGTGGAACCTCCTCCCTCCTCATCAAACGTTCCACCTCAAACTGCTCCATCCTCACAACTTCCATTTCCTAGTCATGACAATAATTGCTCTAATTGTCAACATATCCAAGGGTTAGTCCACGAAGTACGTGATGAGTTACGTTTCATGTTTCATCACTTTCTTGAACAACTTGATCAAGTCAACAAATCTAATCTTCCCTAAAACTTAGGAATGCAAGCACAAGTGGTGTTTTCTCTAGTCTTAGGCGCAACTTAGAATTGTTGGGAAATTTACTACATGTTTGTATCATTTTCTTAGTTTTAGAGATATGGGTATCATTTCTCTTGTTTTAATGAATGAAACTACATGTTTGTTTGCTATATAGTTATGTGAATATGTTTTGTGCAACAATACATAACTCATTTGGACGTTTACGTCACCATTTATATCTACATTGCTGCCAATAAGTTGCACGTACACGGTTCCCAAACTTTTGCCTAGACGGATCCCTCACAGGAAGGATCCGCCAGAACCGTCAAACAGAATCAAAATTATGAACTAATTTGAAGCTTATTTGCAGAAAACAATGCACCATATGCTTGCTTTCTAACCTTTGTTTGTAGATTTTCAAAACACACATGAAGACTTTGACACCCTCAACAAGGGGAAGGTTTTCGTCAAAGCAAAACATTGCAAAAATACTTTCAATACATTCACTTAGGCTTCCTAACTACTTGACGCCCTCATCAAAAGGGAGCAATCGTCAAGGGGGAGCATTTCGTCAAAGATAAAACCATTGCAAAAAATACTTGTAATACACTCGTTTAGCCTTCCTAATTACTTTACACCCTCAACAAAAGGAAGCATCCGTCAAGGGGGAGCTAAGACGAGAATCTTTCTCTCATCTTACTACTTCTCTTTACTTTTCTTTTTCTAACTATTTCTCATTTTGTTACTTTTCACAAGTTTTTCTCAAAACCATGTTTCCACTATGTGTTAGTTTCTTTTCGACGCTCTTTTTGTTTCGACAAAAAGGGGGAGAAGAGAGTAAAAACTCCAATTCAAATTTTTACTACTTTTATTTTCTTCCTAAAATAATCTTATGTTTTTGTCGTCAACAAAAAGGGAGTTTGTTAATACAAATAAACCATAAAAACATTTATTTATATTTTACGATCTTCTAATGTTTTGTCGATAACAAATGTAAAATCATTTTAACGAAATAAATAAAATACGTAAAAGCTTTGAGCCAATAGATTACTAACACACTTTTACTATACATATTAAAACCATCAAAACATGTTTAGTAAATAAGTTATATAAAACCAAAAACATTTTTATAAAACACTAACAAGTAATATTGTTTACATCTTATAGAAATGTATATGTGTAACAAGTAATATTGTTTACATCTTATAGAAATGTATATGTACTTTGTATATGTTGTAATGGGTAAAAACCAAAGTCCATAACCCATGACCCATGATCCATTGACTAGGTACAATGAATCTTGTTGGGTAAGAACCAAAGTCCATAACCCATACCCATGGAGCATGATCCATAACCTATGACTCATTGCATGACATCATGCATGAAGTCATTTTGGATATTATCCATGATCCAAGACCCAAAATCCATGACCCATGACCCAAGATCCATAACCCAATGACTAGGTACATTGCATCTTGTTGGGTATCCATGATCCAATATCCATGATCCATGGTCTATAACCCATAGCCCATAACCCGGTTTGCAACCCAAAATCCGGACTAAACTGACCCAGTAGCCGGATCCAGAATTTGCACTAGTCGGATTTCTCTGGTGAGGGAACCGTGGGACAGTAGGCACATTTTGCCTATAAATAGTGAGCCATTTCTCTCTTGATCACAACCACTTTTAGATATACTTTCTTTCAGTATTCTAACTTCTCTAACCACATATCCAAAGGATCATTCTATGTAGTTTTATCTTTGTGTGATTATTTAGTTTCCTCTTAAAGGCGAGATCACCACCTCTTGAAGACGTGCAAGCTCAAGGTCATGAGTTACTAAGCTTCGTCATCATCAAGACCACTGAAGTGCATCTTGTTGATAGTTCTTTCCTCCCTCCATAGAAGTGTCGTGTTGAAGGCATTGGTGAATGGTGCCGAAGGTGTACAATCGATATGATGAATCGATGTACAAGTTGTGTAATTTGGGTTAAAGGATGTTGATATCCTTTTTAGTATTTTAAAAGGGAGTGTGTCTCCTTTGGGTAGTTGTGTAGTGGTGTAGTGTTGGGTAGTAGTTCCTCCTTTGTAATGGAACTCGGTATCTGTCCTTGTATCGGATAAAGTGTAGGCGATGTTGTGATAGGTTTGGTTATACCTCGTGGAAGAACTCGGTGTCTAGCCTTGTACCGGATAAAGAGTAGGCGACGTTGTGAAGGCTTCTCCGCCACATTAAGGAGCTTATGTTGCGTAGTGCTTAGAAACTCTCGAGTGGGTACTGGGAGTGGAGTAGGCGCGAAGGTGTCCTTGTAGCCGAACCACTATAAATACTCGTGTCGTGGTTTTGTGTTCCTTTACTTTTATCACTTGCATTACTTACTTATATGTTCATCTATCAATATCCAACACACAATCTAAATAGATTGACATAAGTCGATCTAAGTACTTTAAAACGAAGTTTTAATCGGTAAAACTATTCAACCCCCCCCCCCTTCTAGTTTTCCACAAAAACCAATATAGTTTTCTTTCCTAAAACGTATAACACCGAAACTGATTATTGACCATTTCTTTTTTTCTTGTTTATTTGATTCTTTTATTCTTTTCTTGTTGTCTTTTCGTTACTTCTCCAACTTTTATCGTTTTGGTGTTAGTTATACTTTGAGTCGATATTTTCTAACCACCACAAGAAACGTTAATACTAAACTACTAAACTTTTTACAAATAACAATATGAGTATTCCACGAAAACTAAGACACTTTGCCTTTTGAAAAATCATTTACTTTACGATACACATTTCTGAGATAAACTATATATTTAGGTTGTGCCGATTGCGTACCGCTGTGCCCTACTACTTGATACTATTGTGATTCCTTATTCATCATCTGTTGAGGTGAGTTCTCGTAGCCCCACTTTTAATATGTTTTACCTTGGGGTGGAAATGGTACTCAATGCTTTTCAAATGTTTTTATGCTGTGATTTACTGTTTTCATGGTTTTTGGACAATTATGTGCGTTTGATTGCGATTATGTGCTATGTGATTTGTTTTCGGTATGTGTGATTTGTTGTGCGCAACTGTTTAACTCCTGTGATGGAGCCGAATCTGGTTCGATATTACTATGTGGGTGGTTACCTATTAGCCAAGTGGGTGGTTACCGAATTAGCCATGGTTTGTGATTGGATAAGTTCAGTTGGTGCTATTGTTTGGTATATTGATGCGTGCATATCTAATATCATACTCACTATTGTCCTTCATTATATTATTCACAGCTTCGTGGTTTACTTTCAAACCTACGAGCTCACCAACTTTATGTTGACGTTTTTGAGTATCCATTTTCAGGTGTTAAGAATGAAGTTGCACTAAAAGGTTGACTATTGGCTTAGCAAGACTTAAGACAAGACCCTCCCGGGTTATAACCTGTGGAGTTGCATTTGGACATTTTTTTATGATATAGTTTGGTTTTGAGACTTATGTTTGGAATTCAGATTTTGTACTTATCCCGGTTGTGAGAGTTTCGCGGCTATGATATTTCTTATGTTATGTATTTAGTATTTATCTATTTAGACACCTTGTGTTAGTGACTATGAAGTCATACCCGTAGAATGTCATTCATTATGCGATTTTAAAAGTGATAATCAAGATGTTAAAACCTTCAATGTTCAATGGGAGGTGACATTTGCAGGTTTCATTTGAATGATAAGAGGAAGAAGAAGACATGGCAGAGTGGGATGGGTGTTATTTGCTATAGTTTTTATTTATTTATTTATTTTTATTTGGGGATGGATGTGTGGGTTATAAGTGTTCACATATGGGTAAATCCGATCCAACCCGAGTTAAGGAATAAGTATGTCAAATCCTACGTGGATAATACACGTATGACTTAAAAATAAAAAGTTAATTTCCTGGAAATTCAACCAATTAATTTGACCCGGTTACAACAAGTATGGTTACCAAATAGTGTAATATAAAATTTGTTTACCTAACTTTGGGAAAAAGTAATCATTTCTAATTTTCTATTAAAACTAAGGTTTTAGATACCGTGAGGCATGACGTGACGGCATATTCAAGCCTCACGTCTTAGGAGCTATGGCGAAGCTTTAGCGTTATTTAAGGCGTGAAAGCGACAAAAGAAACTATGAAAATATTTATAAATTTATATATTATATATCATATTTTCTATAGATCAAGTTTACAAAAAGTGTTATAAATAAAGAATTAAGTTATTAAACTATCATGTAGTTTTCTTCATTTAAATAAAAACCCATTTTTATGGTAGTCAAAGTCTAAAAAAACATGCCTTATTTGCATAACGTAAAGGTCACGCCTCACGATTGCTTTTGTGCCGCCATGGGGCCTTTTACAACCATGATCAAAACAAACCCATAAAAGGTCACACAAAATCCAAAGGCGGGAAAACACACTTTTTTTCTTTCTCAAAATCAAAACCCCATTTCAAAACCCACAACAACTACCCTCTCCGACCACAACCATGGCAACCGGTGGCGGCAGAGCAATAAAAGTCCTAAACGTGGCAGAGAAACCATCAGTAGCAAAACAAGTTTCATCAATCCTATCAAGATCCCAAGGCGGTTTAAGAACACGCGAAGGCAGGTCACGTTACAACAAGATATTCGAGTTTAATTGCAATATCCAAGGTCAACAATGTCAGATGATATTCACTTCTGTTACTGGTCATTTAATGGAGATTGAATTTGATGGGAGGTATAAGAAATGGCATTCTTGTGATCCTGTTAAACTTTTTTTTGAAGCGCCTATCCTTAAACACGTTCCTCAGGTTTGTTGTCATTTGTTTTTGTTTTTTTTACATGGGTTGTTTTCTTTTGTATGTTAAAGTGGGTAACCATGGTTTCTGACTTTTTGCCGACTAATTAACGCGGTTTGAGCCCACGGCCACACACTCTCAAACTAGGTAAAGTTGTTCCCTTTTTTGGGAAGTTGGCGTGGCCACTTCAGAGTTGTTTGTAACAGAAATTGACCATTAGATGTCTCACATTTTAGTGATTATTTTTTTACGGCAAAGGGCACGAAAATGTAACTAACTTGCCACTTTTGCTTTTTTGTGTAGCCATCTTTATTTTTTTCTATTGTACTTCACACTTTTGAATTCTGTCTATTGCGTGTATTTTGTGACCATTTGACTCTTCCATTTATCAAATCTTCTATTAAGGGGGAGGGGTAAAATGGTGTACATTAAGGGGAGGGGTAAAATGGTCACAAGATACACACAATATAGACAAAATTTAAAAGTATAATCTATACAATAGATAAAAATAAATATGACGACACAACAAAGCAAAAATTGACAAAGTAGTAACATTTTTTTTGGCTTTTGCCCCAATACCACTAGTTAGATAAATATTACAAAAATATATGTATGATAGTTTAGGGCTTTAAGGTTCTTGATAAGCAGTTTATCAAAGATTCAAAACTGATTATGCACAACAATTTGGATATGTTTGGCGGCAGCTTTTAGCGTTTGAAATATAAAGCTTGTTTATGCATCGTCTGGGATTTCTTTAAACGCTAGTATTAGGAACACTACTCAAAAAGCATTGTTCCTGTTACTACTAGTTTTGCCAAATACATCTAAAACTTAAGCAGATAAGCAACCCCAAACACCCTCTATAACTGCTTATCTGCTGCTAAGCCGTTTGATTATTCATAGTCTTTTACTATTTGATAATGAAATAAATAGTTTTCGTAGTTGCTTAAATTAGACCGCTTATCTGATTATTTCAGAGAACATAGGCAGTTTTATCAAGAATCCCAAGCAGCCTCTTAGGGAGTGTCTGGATAAGCTTAAAGAAATAGTGTATGCTTATTTAGAACAAAAGGCTTATTAGGTTATAGTGCATCAAAACAAAACATAGCATATGGTGTTTCTAGTTAAGTTAAATAAGTGCTGCCGTTTGGCTTTACCCATATACCTAAAAGTGCTTAATAGCATTTTTAAAATGCAATAAGTCCATAGGTCGCACAAATAAGCTTACCCAAAGTCCAAACACCCCCTAAGGAACCAATAGCATACTGTACAAACTTGTGTGTGATGAGCTGTTTGAGAATCCAATGTCTAAATGTCAGTGGTATAATACGATGAAGGGATTAGACTGATAAAAAATGTACCTTTTTGAAAATCAGTGTTTTGGGGTCGGATGACTTATCGTAAAGAGTTTACTTAATTACTTATGTTAGCTAACTTAGCTTTGATAAATTTGAAAAATGTGAATGCATATAAAACACTTCTATTAAAGCTAAACCTATCATTATGCTACCAATGCTGCATCATTCTGAACATATAAATTTTTATTTTATTTTTGTGTTGGTAACTAGCTGTTTGACATAAGAAACTTTTATGTAATGATTTTTTTCAGTTAGTGATATATGCTACTAATGAAGAAATTCGAGTTTTGTTTTTTTTGTGACAATTTTACATTTCCTCTTTCCGTAAATGTAAAGCAGCTATGGTAGTATTCTGTAGGTCAAATAGTTGCTTTGCAACTTATGAATTGTAGGGATTTCAAGCTCCTGAGGAAAATTGCTAACTATATTTGAATTTATAAAAAGCAATACACATGTAATGGCATTGATGTTAATTTAAAAAAAAAAAAAAAAACAGTTACTTGCTTGTAATCAAATGCCAAGATATAGCCATCATCGTTTATAACGATGCATCATTTGGGCGATTTGTTGATAACGTTTGTTTTTCACTTGTTTTGGTCAGTATTAATGTCTATGAAATAGTTTATCTTGTGAATTTACTTGTGGTTTATGTATTCAAGGACAAGCTAGACATCAAAAAAACATTAGAAGAGGAAGCCAGAAAATGCCAGTGGCTTGTGTTATGGCTTGATGGTGATCGAGAAGGAGAAAACATTGCATTTGAAGTTGTGGAAGTTTGCTCAAGTGTGAATTCTCATCTCAATATTTGGAGAGCTCGTTTCTCATCCACAAACGATAGGTGTGATGGTCAAATTTTAGTTGTTACATAGCTCTATTTATCTTTTATGGTTGATAGTTTAAAGTTCTACCTTTTTTTTTTGCTAGGGAAATCCAGCAAGCTATTCAACAGCTTGTACGGCCTAATCAATTGTTTTCGGATGCTGTAGATGTTAGGCAAGTAAGTACTGCTCACACATCTCTGTTCAACAACATGAATATTCTAATGGGCTAATTGTTGTGACGATACTCTTTTGTACTTGTTACCAATATATATTTCTTGTTTTTTACATATTTTGCACAACCTTGGCGGACTTTGAGACACATTACTTATAGCAAGAGTTTGCATATGTTCATTATTAAAGATAATTCCTAGTATAGATCATGCACTCTTCAGTATAATACACTTTCCTACTGCTTAATCATATTGTCTGTCTTCCTAACCATCTGGAAAACTTCACATTCTGCATTCTCTTCTTGCCAATAATTAGTGTATGTCGCTTTATGGGCTGTTAGGATTGGTTAGGAAATGGTCAAATTGGGTTCAGGTCAAAACGGATAATTTGCTAGTACTGGTATAAACAAGTCGGGTCAGGTAGACCTGGAACGCTTTTGTGCAATTATTTGTAACCTAATATAATTAAATATAGAGGGTCAAATATGACTACAGAAGCTGTATTATATAATGAACACTGATGGGAGGCTTTCCAACCGTGCAACCGTTCTGCCCCATTATTGAAAAACATTTTGCTCATTACACACTTGACCTGCTGTAGATATTACATAATCCAGTTCTACTCATTTATAATTTAATGGCCGAAACACCTCCGTTAGTTAAATTATTGGAATAACTTTCGCAATATGCAGGAAATAGATCTTCGAATTGGTGCTTCCTTCACAAGATTTCAGACAATGCTACTGAAAGACGCATTTGCTTTTAATTTTTCTACAGACGGCAGAAACCTTGTTCTGAGCTATGGTCCGTGTCAGGTATACTGATATTTTAATATTTTCTCTACATAGAATTCTGGTGAGGGTTTACTTGCTAAGTAACTAAATAATATAAGTTCACTGTGATTTTTGTCCATTTCAGTTTCCCACACTAGGATTTGTTGTGGAACGATATTGGGAGATACAAGCACACGAACCTGAAGAATTTTGGAAGATCCAGTGTTCCCATACAACTGATGATGGAACTGCTAATTTTAATTGGATGTAAACTTTTCTCTATTTGTGATCTTTTGTTTATGTTTGAATCTGTTGGTTGGTGATATAACCAGTTTATGCTCTGTGTTGCAGGCGCGGGCATTTATTTGATTACACATGTGCAGTAATACTTTATGAGATGTGTGTCCAAGAACCCATTGCAACTGTAAGTGTTAAAGCAAACATGTCTTCTGAATTATATAAAGTACACTAAGTTTATTCATGCTCAGGTCACAGAAGTTACACACAAGGAGAGCCTAAAATATCCTCCATACCCTTTAAACACTATCGAGTTAGGGAAACGAGCATCACGCTATTTCAGAATGAGTTCTGAACAAACAATGAAGGTCACTTCTGACTTTTTAGCAAGGCAATGTTCATATGTTTCATTAATTTCTTTGAAAGAAAAAACCTGGATTGTACTTCACTCTTTGTTTTTGTTGAAATATTTACTTTTTTCATGTATTATTTAGCTGCTTTAATTATTATGCAGATTGCCGAAGAACTTTATACGTCTGGATTCATAAGCTATCCTCGTACGGAGACTGATTCTTTCGGACCAGGAATGGACTTGCATGTGGGTACCCTTTTCTCAATTAACAAATAATCTTCATTTCGTTTTTCCTGTATGCTAGTGCTATCAGAGTCATAATTAATCTCTTTAATACCCATTTGAAGATATCATTTTATTGAATCATAAATAATTTCTTACTATCGTGTCACCAATACTATATTAACTCCATATATACAGTTACGTTTTCCTACCTTTGGCAAACTTATAAATTCTATGCGGTTCTTCGGTCTCCGCTTTTGGGGCGGAGTGCTTGGTCGCTGGGCTTTTCTTTTCCTCAATCTATTTGGTTGTGTCAGCCGGTCTAACATTTTAACCGTTTTGAATCTATTATTATCGCTGTAATACTTGATTGCTCTTGTTTACCACATTATTGTAGTTGATAGAGTAATATGTGTTCAATAGTCTATTTTAAGGTCCGCATGATTTATGGAAAAGCATTCTTTTTTCATAATTATGTTTGTTTATGATTATGGATGGTGTTCTTGCGCTTTTACAATTGTCAATGTAAAAAGGAGTGATCATCAAATAGTGTCTAATCACTAATGAGTATATATTAACCTTGTTAGCGTTTTCATATAAATTACTTACCAACCGTATGCTCTTGGGTTGTGATTTGTTTTGGATGGTTCTAGATACTTGTGCAACAACAACAGGAACATCCTGAGTGGGGCCAATATGCCCAGCGACTCTTGAATCCTTCATCCGGACTGTGGAGGAACCCAAGTAATGGTAAGCATGATGACAAAGCCCATCCTCCAATTCACCCAACAAAATTTTCACTTGGAGAATCTAATTGGCGTGAGGATCATCGTGTAAGTTTATAGTACTGAAATAATGTTGCAATATTTTATTTTAGATGAACGCTTTTTCATGCTAATATAACACTTTTGCTACAGAAAATATATGAGCTGGTTGTTCGTCATTATTTGGCATGTGTTTCTCAACCAGCAATTGGAGCTGAAACTACGGTAAAAATCGACATTGCGGGTGAGATGTTTTCAGCGAGCGACAGGACAATAGTTGCTGTGAGTTTTAACTTGCCCTTCTGAATTATTTTCTTCAAATATAAGCAAATTACATTAATTGTCTACATATTTGTATTTTAAGCATATTACATTAAGCAAATTACATTAATTGTCTAATTATAATTTATGTCACTGATTCACATAATGAACATATCTTTGATGTTAAGAAAAAAGTGTTTTTCAAAAAGTACAATTCTTAATAGTTGTGTGTTGGCGTATTGTGTAGAAAAATTATTTGGATGTCTATCGATTCGAATCATGGGGTGGATCACTAATTCCGAACTACACAGTTGGACAACAGGTTTGTGTAATGCAATAAAATCCTCCATAACTTTATTAATATTCGGATGAGAAACATATATATCTAACTGTGCGTAAAAATATATCGCAGTTCACTCCAACATCAATGACTCTTGAATCAGGGGTTACAAGACCACCACCCCTTTTAAGTGAATCCGATCTTTTAGATTGTATGGACAAGGTATAAACATCAATGCTTGTTTTTTCGTTTTTTCATACTACATATTATTGTAACATATACTTATTACAACTTTGTTATGTAATTCTCTTAGGCGGGGATTGGAACAGATGCTACGATGCATGATCATATCAAAAAGCTGACTGATCGGTTTTATGCCACTAAAGAGGGGTCACAATTCAAGCCTACTAATCTTGTATTATTTCCATCTTGTGACATACATAAGTTTGTTTTCTTCTGCTTTTATGTATATTATTATGAATTTGACTGATTACAGGGTGAAGCATTGGTTATGGGATATGACGATATGGGGTGAGTAAGTTTTATATATATATATATATATATAAAGTTGTTTCAACACTCAACATTTTACTTTACACCATAGATTTCAATGTTCTTTTGCTAAAGTGGCTCTTACTAAACTAGATATGAGTTGGAAGATAGATATTTATTTTACTCAAATAAATAAAAGCTGAACAATTAGTTTGACATTTCAGGCATAACCTTTGGAGACCAGATCTCCGCAGAGAGATGGAGGTGGACATGAAAGCTGTTAGTCTAGGCACCAAGAGAAAAGAAGACGTTCTAGCGAATTGCTTACAACTGATGAAGACTCGCTTCTTAGATGTAAGTTGACTCCCTATATTGTCAATTGAACGTGCCTTTTTGGTGTTTGTTTAGTATGTGGCACATGTGCATAGTTTACGTTAAGTAGTTGACTTAAACTGATATACTTTGCAGACTAGGTCTAGAAAAGAAAAGCTTTTCAAGTCTTCGAAGTTTTTTTTGACCGAACAAATAGAACCCGTGGAGATGAGCAACAAGATAACCAAGGACAGCTTGTGCGGAAATGTGATGTTTGCCACGAATCAAATTTGGTTCTTAGGAAAACACAGGTATTTTTTTTGTTGAATCTTCCATGGTTCATAAAAGTGGACATCTTTTCCATATATAATTCATTTATTTATTTCATGTATAAGCTCAAGATATGCTAGATTGTGCATCAGTTTAATGCATGCCAGGACTCAGCTTTTGTTCTTAGCCAAAATTGGTATTTATGAAAAAAAAAAAAAAAAAAAAAAAAAAAAAAATCTTTGCAAATGCCATTATTTTTTCACTGTATGCATCATTTTTAAGGTTTGACCACTTTGGCATTACATGCGTGTACCAAGTTCATATAGATTTCCTTGATCAATATAAAAGCTTTTAATGTTATTGTAGACTCTAAATATGATTATCCCTCCTTTACAGAATGGAAAGTTCATGGTTGGCTGCTCGGCTTATCCGCTGGTAAGTGTAAAGCTCTTTTATAGTTATTTAATGCTTGAAACATGCAGCATAGTTTCATTATTATGTCTTAGAAATTCCACCTTACAAGTTACAAAACATATCTTTTGTTTCTTCCAAATGCTGACCTGACGCTAATAGACCTTATAAGTTACCGCACACCATATTTTAACAAATAAATACTGCTTTATTTTACATTTAATGTACACGTTTCTGAAGGTTTTATATAAACTGGCGGTCACAGTTTCAACGCATTGACTTATGAAGGGGTCGATTTTGGATACTATGATTCTGTGAATCCTAAATGGGTCAAAGAAATTGTAAATTTAGAAAGAGAACAAATCAAATGGACCAAATAGTATACAAAGTTGAAAGTCGTTTTAAGTTGGTTTTTAATGCATACAACCTCCTAAACAGCTTTAATTAAATATTTAGACTTATTAGTGTAATATTATTATGTTAACTTATTATTAATCATATTTTCTAAAAAGTAAACTAAGAAAGTGTCTAGTTTAGCCCAATCAGACCAGACCCATAATTTTTTCTTTTACCCTTTTCGACCTGTAACCTGCTCGGCCCATCTTGCCACCTTATGTATTAACTTAATACACTCTTGCAGTGCGCAAACACTATCTGGCTTCCTGGATCACTATCAGAAGCAACTGTTACCCCAACTGTTTGCGATAGGTGCTCTCCAGGTTATTTTTTTTACTTTGTTTCATCATGTGCATGTTGTTGATGGTTAAGTTTGCTTGGAAGCTTTTTTCATTTTTAATGCTTTAATTAATTGGTGTAACTATGTCAATAATATTGCTTTAATGGAATTCACAGGCCCAATTTTCAAGATTCAGTTGACATTTCGTCGGCTGGAAATACCACCACAGTTCAATATCAGTCATTTAGGTAATCGATCCTTTAGTCATATTTTCGGCTTGAAACTTGAAAGTGTATCAGAAATTTCCATTTTATTATACTTTTTAGTGAATTCTAAGTAAACCAAAATGTTAATTGGATGACCAATGTTTTCATTATAAACAACATTGTACTGAAGTATTGTTGTGCATGTAATCTAGGTTGTGTTGGTGGCTGTGATGATACATTGAAAGAGCTTATGGAATTTTCTAATTCTGGGCATCGAAATTCTTCAAACGCACCAGGTATGTAACATATTCGACTACAGCTGTAGTTGTGCCCACTACATTATTAACACTTACATATATGATACTGTTACTTAGATGCTCTGTTATTTTGGTTTATAATTATGTCTTCCATTCTTCCGGTTCATAAATAACTAACTTTCAATAATAGAATTATACATTTATACACATACAGTATGATTTCCCTTTACAGCTTACTTTTCTCGTAGTATGAGTATACATATTATTCTCTAAGTATAATTGTAAAAAATTCTTTCAGCGAGAGGAGTAGGAACCACTGCACCTTCTAGAAATAATGCTCAAAATAACCGGCAACAGCAGCAGCAGCAGCAACCACAACGGCAACAACAAGCGCAATGGCAAGGCCCTTGCAGTTTCTGTCACCAGACAGGACATGCTTCAAGTGATTGTTATTCTCAAAACCGCAGTGCTCGGTCTCAAAGAGTCAACTCAGACAATGGTATTGATAATAATATCCTTTTATTTTATTTAATTTTAGCTGTTAGTTGATAAATATGTTGACAGACCATCCTTTAAACCCAAATTAGCAATCTTACTGATTGTCATGATGCTCATATATTAAACATGCTACAGTGGTATTTAAACATTATAATGTTATATTCCCAAGAGCCATCCTCACCTCATTTGCCAGTGTTAAAATGCTTAATTTTAGTATTTAATCAGATTTCATTTCGTGCAGGTCCAATTCCCTGCCCTGTTTGCGAATCACCATGCTCTTTGACAACCGCCAACACAGAGTCTAACAGGGGTAGAAAGTTCTACTGTTGTAAGTCGACAGAGCGTTGCAGGTTCTTTGTGTAAGTATTTGTTACGATCCCACATCGCCCAAGTATGGGATTGGGCGGTGGTTTATAATGTCTAAGTGTCCCCTCCTCATAAAGCTAGCTTTTTGAGTCAGTTCTACATTTGGACTTATGAACATCGATACGAGCCTAGTATGGGATAGGTTCGTATCAATTGGTATCAGAGCCATCCCAACCTTTCGAGGTTCCAACACTCGGAGTGGTGGCCTATGGAGTGGGTGGCCTGTGGAGTGGTGGCTTGGACCCGAAAGAAGGGTGTCAACCGTGACCAACACAGCCGTGACCAACGAGCTCGGAGTGGTGGCCTATGGAGTGGTGGCAACGAGGACGTTGGTTCTTCAAAGGGTGGGGTATTGTTACGATCCCACATCGCCCAAGTATGGGATTGGGCGGTGGTTTATAATGTCTAAGTGTCCCCTCCTCATAAAGCTAACTTTTTGAGTGAGTTCTACATTTGGACTTATGAACATCGATACGAGCCTAGTATGGGATAGGTTCGTATCAGTATTCTAGATTCATTATCCAAATTCCAAAGGGTACAGGTGGCAAGGAGGCCATGTTGAGTATGGGTCAAAACAGGCCGAGTTGGCTTGGGTTGACCATCAAAAACATTTTTTGGTTCTTTTATACAAAGACTAACGTGTTTATATGATTACCGAAACGGTAGTATTACAACAATAATCTGAATCTTTGAATAAAACTATTTCGAAGGTTGTATGTCTAAATAATGTAGTTTGGTTGACTTTCAACCCGTTTTTAATAAAATGCAACTTTAGTAATTGGGTTGAAAATGCTACATCTTTAAACGGTTGTTCTTCACTATGTAATGATAAAAAAAATTGTGTTTGTATTTCATATAGATGTTGGGAGGATGATGTCCCTACTACAAGAGGTCGTGGCAGCAGTTCAGCAACCACCAGCAGAAGGGGTAGTCGTGGTGGTAACCTCGGTGGAGGTAGAGGTGGAGCAAATGGTAGTGATGTGAGATTTGTATCAGCCACAGGTGAACCTGTTTCTGGCAGAAGCTGTTTTATTTGTGGTGATCCATCACATTTTGCAAACGTCTGCCCAAGTCGTGGTACGCGAAACTGATATGCATCTGGTTCCTTCGTCTTGCAAATCAAACCAAATATTTCCTCTTGTGTATGGGTCAAAATGAGATTATGGGCTGCTTTTGATTTTATGAGTTTAACTGGATAGTCTAGTTTGTAAAGTTACCATGTTCAGGTGTTGAAGACCTGCGTTTTAGTACTTTGTAGAAGGAAAACACTAATGCTAGTTGCGATGCATGTTTTCCTCAATGGCTAATGTAATACTCATTACATTTCTTAGTATTCCTTTTACCTTTTCTATTTCTATTCTTATTCTTCTATTTGAACCAAGGGCCCTAAAAATGCTAAACTGAGATATATTAGATAATACTGTAATCTTTTTGTTGGTTTGTATTTTACTTTATGATAAAGTTATTCAGTAATGTCCTTGCTTGCTTTATTATTTTTGAGGAAAACTTGCAATCAGTGGGTAGGGGTCTGCCAACTAGATTGAAGCTGCCAAGTGCCCCCATTTCGAACATACCCCAACTTTTTTAATTTAGATGTGTTACTTGATTATGTCGGCCAAGGAAGGGGTACTAGGAGGTAATAATATGTAGACAGTTGTACACCCCAATGCGATACTAAACATTTGTTTATTATGTGTTGATGAAAAATAAGCGAATTTTGCTACAATCTCTTATTATTTTATCATACAAATTCTTTTACACGCATAACAATATTATATAATTTTTCTACTCATTTTTTTTTTCATCTAAACCGTCCGTTTTGACATTTGTTAAGATCCTGTGAGTAATATGTTTTGTAGAAAGAAATTGTAGGAGTTTTTAGCATTTTTGAAAGGGAAGTGATTTGCACACCCCCACTAATTATTGTAACACTTATTTCTGTGCTTCATTTAGTTGTACAAAAATTACATTATGCTTTATTTGTTTCTACTGTGAATGTCCCAATCAATATACTGACTATCCTTTTTTGAAAACAAGTAGACAAGATTATAGGGTAAACTCCCTAACAAGTTACCCATTCGTATAATGGGTTGGTTAAAAAATGATAGTTTAAGTGGTTAAGAACTACTACCAAATCCGTTTGATTTGTTGGTAGATTGTTATACTCTTCATAAATAAAGAAGTAGATAGAAGTAGGTTGAGTACCTAGAACATTATCTAGTCGGAAAATTAGATTTGAAAATGTCAAGGTTGATAGTCGGAAAATTTTGCAAGATATCAAGTCTAGTAGTTTTTTATGGTATTGTAATAGGTCGAGAAATAGCACGATAGCGTGGAAAAATTGGTTCTCTTTTAACATTTTGTAATCGGGGTGTTTGGTTGAGCCTTCTTGATTTAAGAAGTGTCTCTTTTTTGTGAATAATAGTCAATTTTCAAAAAAAGAAAAGAACATTATCTAGTCTACCTTATACCAACTTGTCTACCCATGATTAAGTTGAGAATCTTTTAACAAAGTCAACTTTCACCCTTTGCGAGTTTGGGGTATGTAGGTCACTTTTCACTTAATTAAGCTGCCATGTATTTTGCAAAATAAGATTCGTGATTGCTTCAAGATGATAAAGTCAAAGGACCAAAATGTGGAGTTGACTTATCATGCTGGATAAAAGATTAATACTATCAAAGCTAATCTAGTCAGCAATGTCTTGAAAGGCAATTGCAATGATCATGGTTCGGGGGTCAATGGCCGATAAGAAGCACGCCATTCCATCCCGAACTTGGCAGTTAAACTCTATTTTGGTGACCATATCGTAGGGATCGAGGGAAAAAAAACTTCACGCCTCTTGATCATCATACCTTTTCGATATGAAGAAAATGCAAAATAGAAAAGTTGTCTTGTATGATCATAAATTCATAACACTTCAGAAGAGGTTTCTAATCAAGGCTTCCGAAGGAATTCCAGATTCATAAGATCTGTTTTAAGAAAGCTTAATCTGTACTAAAATTATGTCATAATATGAAATCATTGTACATAGACAATCTTCTTAGAAAAGTAGTAGTAGCTCATAGTAGTATCTTGCAACTTTTACTATTGATCATAGTGAATATATATGTTTCAAGAAATTATGATCAGTTGACAAACCAAATGCGTTAAAACATAAAAAAGAAAAAATGTTTTCTAAGGAAAGTAAACATAGTTGAATGGTTAGATGACAATCGATAAATTTAAATATACGACGAGATTGACGATGAAGTGATTTAAACATAAGTTTATAGTGTAATAGTTCTAATGAAAATGTAACGCAAATCGTTACTTGCATGCAGTTTCAGGTCACTATCCAAAGACGTCCGACATCTCTGCAAACATAGCAAAAAGTCCTTTTCCTAGAGTTCATACAAGGTTAAGGCATTTGCGAAAAGGTCGCGCGCAGGGTGGATGGTAGTGAACAAACCGCGTTTGAGAAACCAAAAGATGTTCAAAGTTTGAGTTGATAATTACTTGAATACGAAAGCTTTTCTAGAGTCTTTCTATCAAAGTTTTGTACACGTTATAGTAGTTTCTTTCTAGACTCTTTCTATCAAAGTTTTGTACACGTTATAGGAGTGGTTTGTTTCATATGATTATTTTTATTTGAGGTCACGTCGATGGAACAGGTCCACATGGGAAGATTGTAAGAAGAAGTTCGTTAGGCTTTTAAATTTTGAAAAATTCAGACAATAAGTCAATTTAGAGGTGAGTTTTTGAGTTAATATCAAAGTTGTTGCATTATTGAAAAGTAGAAAATCAAGGAGCAAAGGATGCATGTCTATATAGTGAAAGTAATGACTCAATAAAAATTACTATAAGGTGGTAACCATGCTTGAGCTTTTTTTTCATGCATAATCACCCACCAATAATATCCTTCCATCTCATCTCATACTAATCTCATACATAACAATAGATTTTTAGTGGCAACTATGCCTAACCCATACATCAATTATTTTTTTTAACTAAAACATATATCTAAAAATCGCAAGTCTATCCATATTTTCTGTATTCACGCTTTTTGCCAAGAACGCTAGATATTTAGGTCGGTTATGTTATCGTCTGTTCGTTATAAATTTCAGCCTTCCATATGCTTTTCTTCCATTAAAGCAATTTTTGTCGCCAAGAACTTTTCGGCCATTTGATTATTTGCAACTTTTGTTGCCACCGCCGTCTGCAATAGTTGTGTCTTATTTGTTGTGTATGTGTCGAAGCTCGCAGCTACACTATTTATTCGACGACTCGCTTTCGGCCTTTTTGCCTTTTCTTTTCCGCATAGGAGTGTTGTCGACATTCAGATCAGGAAGCACAGTGTTGTTGTCATTGCTTCCGGACTCGTAGTGGGCGGATTCCGACGACTTTCTTCGTTTGTCGGAATGAGAAGTAGATCGCTCATACATCCGGTTGTTCCAACCATTTGTCTTCTTGCTTAACAACGTCCCAAGCATAAATATGAGTAAACGGCTTGCCGCTTTTGTTCTTATAATCGGCCATGGCATTTGTCATCACGTTAACATCGCTACACCCACTCTCACCTAATACGTTTCTACAATTATAAAAGTAATAACTATAAATTCATAAAATATACAATTATAATAGTAAAAGTAAAATTAATACAAGTATACAATTATAAAAGTAAAAGTTTAAAACTTACTTGTTGGATGTATAGCCCATTAAATATACCCATTTCAAGTTCATAGTTTTCCACTGTGTTCAAGGCATGAAAAGATCTAGTTGTGTCTTTCACGTTTTGTTTGAAATGCCAAGAATTCTTTTCCAAAACTATCTACTTTGTTCATTCCCAACGACTCTACGTATCGAGATATGAACCCAAGCTTTAGCCAAAGCCGCCTCTTCGACCGGCGTCCAAGATTTTTTTTCCGCTTTATTCGGTTATTTTTTTTTCTTTCACTTCTTGGACTTCTTGAATTTCTTCATCATTTTCTAACATACATAAAATTATAAAAATAAAAATTCGAAACATACAAATTTTAACAAATAAAAATATACCAAATAAAAGTGTAACAAATAAAAATTAAAACAAACAAAATCTTAACAAATAAATATTCTAACAAATAAAATTTTAACAAATAAAAATTAACAAAAAAAAAATACCCATGGGAGTTGGTTGTTGCGTTTCGGGAACCACATCATCTTCATCATCATCCAAGTCATATAGCGGTAGATCTTGTTCAACACTTGGTTCACGCCAAGGACCATCACAGACTGAGCAGGTCAAAGTCACTTGTAGGGACATCGTGTATCGAGTTGGAGTCAATGGTAGTGGTTGGTGAAAATATTGGGGTTGAAAGTACAGGGGAGAAGTCATTTGTGGACAATATTGAGGAGGACTCATTTGAGGAATGTATGGAGCGAGTTGTGATTGAATTTGTGGACGAATGGAACGAGAACCTCGTCCACAGCCTTTGGATGATGAACCACCTTTTGATTTTCTTGGATCCATGAGAATGTTTTTTAAAAGTGTAAAGAGATGTGATTTAATTTGTGTTAAAAAATAGGATTGAGTTTGTTAATTTATAGAGGGGAATTATTATTATTATTTTTTTACACCATGTAATGGCTAGTGCTTTAATGTCCAACGGGTATAATTTTAAACCACAACGTTCGAAATTGTTTCATGCCAAATCGGTGTAACATACTGATTCTACAAACCCAACCTCCATGCCGATTCATGCCGTTTGGGAGGCAACACCCACACCGATCGGTATCACCCATGCCGATGGTGATAGCGAATGGGTTGCCAGTACCCTAAGTATATGTAAAAATTATGTGAATTTTTGATACTTGGGCAAATATTCCATTGTATTACAAAGTCATTTTCATATGCATCTTTTAAGATAGTAAAATTGGATTTTTATTTTTTTATTTTATTTATTTATTTATTTATTATTATTTTTTTTCTTCTACTACAAAAGTGTATCTTACTAAACCAGAATAATAAAGTACATAATTGTTAATTAAGTATCCAAGTATATCTTACTAATCAAGTAGTGCTTCTCAACAAGCAACAATATAAAAGAGACCTAAATTAAAGTAACGTATAGGTTGTGTTTAACGTGAGCTTATAAGAGGCTTTTAAGGGTATAGCTTTATAAAATAAATTTTGTTTGTTACAATGTTTTAAAAGTTATAAGCCTCTATAAATCGAAGCTTACTGAAACTTATGGTGACTTTTAATTAGTCAAATTATTTAAATATCTTGAATTTGAATTTGAATTTTATATATTTTTATGCGATTTTATATTGATAAACTTTAGCTTTAACTAATTTGCCAAAGAATTTTATAAAATATAAGCTTCACTATAAAATACTAGCAGAGAAGCCTAGCGATCGCGATGGTAGACTCAAACAAAATTTTCAAAGAACCATGCTTTATAACACGAAGCGTTTTATGTGATGATAAATTTGAGGACGCTAAAAGTTTCATGTCGCATATTTTAACCCTTTAGAATATTATAGTAGAAGCCGCGTGTTGCATGGCGTGTATCAAGTAATAAAATTTTCGTGAAAAATGTTTTCAATTTTATGTTTTCTCTTACAATAACTTTACCAATAACGAAAACATAATGAGTTTGAGTAACTTTAAAAAAAGTGATTGATAATATCAAACTAATTCATATAAAAACAATTGAAAGTGGGCGTGATTTTGCGTCGTGATGGTCAATAATGTTATGGGTTATGGTCAAATTAGTTGATAGCCATTCAGTAGTCAAAGATAAGTAGAAACATTTTTTATGAAATATATATGTAATAATCAACACCGTAATAAGTAGATAAAATATATATTTAAAATGTTTGTATCATTAATATCGTTTATTCAGACTCATCGTATATGATGAATGATATAAATAAAAGAAATGATCTTGGATCAAAATTAGCCTAAACTTGACCTAAACCACGTGTGAAGCGTCCGATGATGCAGACAGGGACCCACTTTTCTTACAACCCATCAGAATGATGTCAAGTGGTTTTAGGTCTAATTTTATACCTAAGTTTAGGTCCATGTATCATTTCTCATAAATAAAAGAGTCTTATAATGTATATATCTTGTAAATTATATATTTATGAAAATGTTTGTATCATTAATATTGTTTATAACACTTGTCATCATTACGACGTAAAATATAAATAAAGAATGCTTATAATGTAAAGAAAACTTACATGTTTAATCAATCATTTAGATTTATCCATGAAAAGTATAACAATTAACATACTAATATATTAATCATTGAATTAGCACTTAGCACTTTGCACATTTGCATCACTTGTCTTCAAAAAATTGTCTCAGTTTTTACAAAAAACTATTTTTACTTTTGTGGTTAATTTTGTTTAAAATAATTCTAAATTTATTTAAATTGGTTCTCGAAACAATTTTACGATATAATAATAGTTTTGAAACTTTGTAGTTTTGCATGCATTTTAACATCATATTCATTTATATGTACATTTTTGCATTAAAACTATAATAATTCAAAAAGAAATAATAAATGAAGCATTAAAATGTTGTGGAAGATAAATTAGTAAAAGCTATGTAATGTGTACATTATGCATTAAAAATTAGAATCCTTAAATAATACATTAATGACATCTTAAAAAAGTTAGGAGAGAGGGTGTTAAATGCTTTATAAGTAGTATAAATATGTGTAATATGTATAAGGGATTGTCTAACAAGTGCCCTGAGGGCATTGGTTAAGGTACATTTATTAAGCACGAACATTTCTTTTATATTGCAAATTGTATTTAATACATATGAATTAAACTTACAAATTACCATAATTAAACCTGATTTGTAATTTAATAAACTCAAACATTCCTTTTTAAGCATTTTAAACCTTGCCCTAAGGACACCTATTAGACAAATCCTATGTATAAAATCAAATAAAATATCGTTTGTTGATTTACATTTTTGCATCATTTGTCTTCAAAAAATTGTCCCGACTTTTACAAAAAAATGTTTTTTACTTTTGTGGTTAATGTTACCTAAAATAATTCAAAATGTATTTAAATTGGTTTTCGAAACAATTTTACGATATAATAATAGTTTTGGAACTTTTTAGTTGTGCATTCATTTTAACATCATATTCATTTATATGTGCATTTTTGCATTAAAACTATAATAATTCAAAAAGAAATAATAAATGAAACATTAAAATGTTGTGGAAGATAAATTAGTAAAAACTATGTATTGTGTACATTATGCATTAAAAATTGTAATGTTTAAAAAACACATTAATGACATATAAAAAAAATTAGGAGAGAGAGTGCTAAATGCTTTATAAGTAGTATAGATATGTGTAATATATATAAAATCAAATAAATAATCATTTGTGGATTTACATCTTTCCATCATTTGTCTTCAAAAAATTGTCCCGATTTTTACAAAAAAATCGTTTTCAACTTTTGTAGTTAATGTTATTTAAAATAATTAAAAATTTATTTAGATTAGTTCTCAAAACAATCTTACGATATAATAATAGTTTTGGAACTTTGTTGTGTTGCATGCATTTTAACATCATATTCATTTATATGTGCATTTTTGCATTAAAAATATACTAATTAAAAAAGAAATAATAAATGAAACATTAAAATGTTGTGGAAGATAAATTAGTAAAAGATATGTATTGTGTACAGTATGCATTAAAAATTATAATGCTTAAAAAACATATTAATGACATCTTTAAAAAAATTAAAAGAGAGGGTGCTAAATGCTTTATAAGTAGCATAGATATGTGTAATATGTATAAAATCAAATAAATTATCACTTGTTGATTTACATCTTCGCATAATTTGTCTTCAAAAAATTGTCCCGACTTTTACAAAAAACTTCTTTTTAACTTTTGTGGTTAATTTTCTTTAAAATAATTCAAAATTTATTTAGATTGGTTTTTGAAACAATATTACGATATAATGATAGTTTTGGAACTTTGTAGTTTTGCATGCATTTTAACATCATACTCATTTATATGTGCATTTTTGCATTAAAACTATAAAATTCAAAAAGAAATAATAAATGAAGCATTAAAATGTTATGGAAGATAAATTAGTAAAAACTATGTATTATGTACATTTTGCATTAAAAATTGTAATGCTTAAAAAACACATTAATGTCATATTTAAAAAATTAGAAGAGAGGGTGTTAAATGCTTTATAAGTAGTATAGATATGTGTAACATGTATAAAATCAAATAAATTATCACTTGTTGATTTACATCTTTGAATCATTTGTCTTCAAAAAATTATCCCCACTTTTAAAAAAAAACGTTTTTTACTTTTGTGGTTAATTTTATTTAAAATAATTCAAAATTCATTTTGATTGATTTTTGAAACAATCTTACGATATAATAATAGTTTTGAAACTTTGTTGTTTTGCATGTATTTTAACATCATGTTCTTTTATATGTGCAATTTTGCATTAAAACTATAAATTTTAAAAAGAAATAATAAATGAAGCATTAAAATGTTATGAAAGATAAATTAGTAAAAACTATGTATTGTGTACAATATGCATTAAAAATTGTAATGCTTAAAAAACACATTAATGACATCTTTAAAAAATTAGAAGAGAGAGTGTTAAATGCTTTATAAGTAGTATTGTAAAACCTGAAAATCTAAAACATGATTAAAGACTAAAATACCCTTGGAATCGAAAATTATAAAATACGTAAAATACGTTTATAATCATTTAACGAAATTAAAACTTAACTTACAAATAATAAAAAACTTAACGAATTTGTGTACGTGATCGATTTTGGTACGACGAAAGATTTAAACGTTTCGCTAATATGTTGGGCCTTGTCATTCGTTATTTGGTAAACCATGTTGGGCCGTGTTTGCTTTGTTCGTGTGGATCAAGAGAGCCCAAGGTGGGCGTTTGTTTTGTGTTCGGATGGACCAAGCCGAAACTCAACCCCCCCCCCCTCAGAAGCCCAAACCGAAAATAACTAGCTATATATACACTACATTTACATGAAATTGAAACCCTAGTTTTGTTGCTCTCTTTTCTTTTCTTCCATTCGCCGAACCCTAACAACCTTGGTGTCGCGAGTTTTGTTCATCAAAGCTAAGGTATAACGTGTTTATTCGTCTTCTCTTATTACACCTTACGATATATATTGTAATATGTTTCGTTTAGTCGAAGTTTTGTGTTTTTCTTTTGTGGTCGGCCAATCGAAACCAAACAAGGCAAACCATAATGACTTGAACCTTATAATTATTAAAGAGCATGTTATATAATACGTAATATTTGAATCGGATCATAGATATATGTTGAGCATAGAACCGAACCACATATATGCATAACCGAACCACTTGTAATTAATTCGGCCAAGGTATAAACCTGTAAACTTGAATATGTAAAGTACGTAGAGAGCTAGGGTTTGCGTAAAACCTATTAGCCGAACCCTATACATATGAACCGAACCATATAAGAGTTTTGAACGTGTGTTTAATAAGTAAAGGTCATGTAAACCTAAACCCTAGTTTGAAGTGTGAACCGAACCCTAAATGGTTTGTGAACCATGCGTGTGTTTTATAAGTCAAGTGAGCTTGTCGATATGTAAACGTAGTACGTGGTCATATCTATTCAAAACTATTGTGCATGTGTGTGTCGATATAACTAATCCGAGTAATAAGTAACTGGTGTGTCACATGAAATCATAAACGTGCATGGGAATAAAAGTTGACGTATAACATATATATAAGTAACGTATGGTTAAGACATGAATGTGTGAGTTATGACGTTTAAACTATTTTCACATTTAACCCAAAACTTTAATAAATGACATAATGAACCTTAATCTTCGATATTAATTATAAAACACTTAAGTCTCAATTAATCATAAATCTCTAAAGTAAGAAGATCACTGAATACATTGAGTATAAACACCAACTATTAAAGGATCATTTTCGACAATTATGGAATCATAAATAACACGTACGACCGTTAATGTGTATAGGTTCTGTGAAGAAGGAGTAATCCTTTGCTTTCCGTGTTTCGCTTTTGATCATTTGCTTTGGAATAAGGTATGATATTCGACCTTTTCAAGAAAGGTTCATTATAACGTTTTCTTTTCGTTAGCTTTTATATTAGGATTTCCTAAGCCTTTGCTATGTACCCTATTTTGTTTGTTTGAGTTTGTTTATCCGAACTCGATTTCGAATTATAAAACATCCGATTTTGAACTATATGATATGAAAACTTTGATTTTGAAAATATGATTAATCTTCCGATAAAGCATGATCCGTGTCGGTTTGACATTCGATTTGACCTAAGATAGTTTGACACCCGAGCCAATTATTAACTAGTCATGGGGTTCCATGTCCGTGTCGATGATGCACCTCTCGACATGACTCTAGAAGCGATGAGAGTGAAGTTCGCCACGCTCCTTATCTCATATCTGTTATGAGCTCAAGTTATATTATATGACCAATATCTGTTTGTGGGCGATGGATGCATCCTAGATCTCATTATCTCGTTATATGTTATATGTTATATGCTATATGTTATCGATGATTGATCTTGCGTGCATGCACGTCCTTCATAACTCTGGTAGGTCTCCCTACAAATGTTGCCTTGAGTGAATATGAATATGATTATGATTTGATATTTGTGTTCGGGCTCGAGGTAGTTAACTATAAAACTTATTCTATTATTCTAATTTATACTTTGAAATGATTATGATTTTACTATCTTCGCTCACTATATTTCGTGATTTGATTTCGTTTCGATTCGTTTTGCTTGTATATCCGCTCACTGGCTTTTGAAGCTCAGTAGCATTTCTTTTCTTCCGGCGGTATCTAAGCATTGGGCTGGTTTTGCTTTGGGATGAGTCTTGAGTGGACTTACCTTAGAGATATTTAGCTTTGATCTTATGATGCCATTTAAGACTTACTATTTCGGATATTTTATTGGAGTTTATTTTTCATTGGGACCTATGTATTGAAGTCATTTTGACTTGAATTATTTCGATTTATGCTAAGACTTCTTTGGATATTTGTGTTTGCTTTGATATGACACCATTACTTGCGATTCCTTTACCCTTGTCGGGTCGGGCGCATAATTTATGGTATCGAGCCTGTGTTTACGACTTGTAGTCGACTGTGACATATGGAGCCTCGATTTTGAGACCCTTAGAGTTTAGGCTTTGACCGTGAGGATTGGGTAGACTTTAGGATTCCTTCTGCGTACTTCCATTTCGTATCTCACCTTTGTTCATTTTGCTAATCGTTTGAATATCGCTCGATGGTTCGAACTCGTACTAACGGTGGCGCGATGGAGACGATGATGCTACTAACATGGATGCTGCGATTGCTAATGCCATCAACACTCTTTTCCACGGTCTTACTACACCGAGATGATGGAACAGTGATCAACAACATTCGTGAATCGACCGGTGCTTCGGGTAGTGGTGGAGGAAATCAACCCGCCGGCATTCACACTTGGCTCGAGCATTTGGTAAGCTCAAGCCTCTATCGCTTAGCACTTCTTTTACTCCCATCGAGGCCGAGGACTGGATCACCATATTGAGAAGTTGTTTGAAGTCTTGGGTTGTGGAGACGAGTTTAAGACTCGTTTGGGCGCATTTAAGTTGGAAGGTGATGCTTTGAATTGGTGGAAGGCACTCAAACAAGCAAGAGGAGGAGATGCTTTTCACATTACTTGTACCGGTGAGTTTCGCATATCTTCTATAACCACATTTTCACGATCTTTGGCGACAAGAAAGGTATGAGAGGATTATCAGCAATCTACCGACTTGATCATGAGAATTCAATGAGTACATGAGTAGGTTTATGAGGTGGTAAGTTTTGTGGGAACGATTCTGGAGATGGTAGGCGTAAGCTAAGCACTTCAAGTGGGGGCCGAAGAAGTGGGTGTTGGACCGACCGCTTAATATTGAGTATGAGAATGTCGGCCTCGCAATGACGCAAACTCGTAACATTGAGATCTTTCATGAGGTTTCGGGTTCCAACAAGCGTACCGCGATGGTGATCTGATTCAAGGTAGGACTCAAAGTAATGATTATAAGGAAATTCGCGGGAGTTATGATTCGAGGGTCAGTGGATAGGAGTTATGATCGGTGGTCGATCGAGGAAGGAATGTGGACTCTAGGCGCCCAAGCGAGGAGTCGGGATAATGAGCTGCCGGTAGGAATGGAAATGATCGTCGAATCAAGGTAACAATAACCGTTACAACAAGGATCGGTCACCGAGGATCAAATCGGTCGTGCTTCAGATCTTACAGTCGTGAAAACGGTGAGGTTTTGCCTCCCACCTATCTGTACTACTTGTGGAAAGGCTCATCCGGACCGTGTTTCAAGGCCACCGGTGGATGTTTCTCTTGTGGTTCTCCGCTCACAAGATCAAGGATTGCCCTAAGAAGAACCCGGTGATTCACGGAAACTACATCAAGCCGCCAACTACTACCGGACGTGTTTATGCTACTACTCGAAATCAAAGTGAGCGCACTTGTGTACCATTACGGGCACTCTTTTCATTGATGATTATTCTGTCTTCGCTTTGTTTGATACCGGTGCCACACTCCATTATATCATCACATTTACTAAGAAACTTAATATGAAGCCCAAACCACTAACAAATCACTTATCGATTTCACGCCTATGAAAACCACATGATCATTGATCATAAGTCGTTAAGTGCCTCTCCGTTTTGATGATCGTATTCGCTCGCAAATCTGTATCCTCTCGATATGGTCGACTTTGATATCATTCTAGGCATGGATTGGTTGGCTTATCATAGAGCTTCAATTGATCGCTATGCTAGAACGGTGATCTTTGGAGACGTAAACATCCCGAATTCGTTTATCATGGTTCTCAACCCTCCAATCTGTTAAGCTCATTTACGCTATGAAGGCACGGACCATGATTTCTCATGGGTGCCAAGGTTTTCCGCATCCGTTAAGGACACATCTTTGGAGAGTCCTAACATTGAAAATCTTCATTGTTTGTGAATTCACCGACGTTTTCCCAATGAACTCCTGGTCTTCCCTCGCCAGAGAAGTTGAGTTTAGCATTGAGTTAATTCACAGTCTTTGAACCGATTTCAAGGCTCCGTGTCGTATGGCACCTATAGATCTTAAGGAGTTGAAGGAGCAAATTGCAAGAGATGATAGAAAATGGATTTATTCTATCCAAGTGTTTCTCCATGGGTGCACTGTTTTTTGTTGTGAAGAAGAAGGATGGAAGCATGCGTCTATGTATCGACTCACCGTGAACTCAATCAGATTACCATTCGTAACCGCTATCCTCTGCGCCGTATTGATGATTTGTTTGATCAACCGCAAGGAGCTAAGTTCTTTCTAAGATTGATCGAGATCCGGTTATCACCGACTATGTGTGAAGGAGCAAGATGTTCCTAAGACCGCGTTTCGTACTGTGATATGGTCATTATGAATTCCTCGTTATGCCTTTTGGTTTGACAAATGCGCTCTTGTGTTTATGGACCTAATGAATCGTGTTTTCCATGAGTTCCTCGATAAGTTCGTTATCGTTTTCATCGACGACATTTTAGTTTACTCCAAGTCGAAGAAGAGCATGAAGAACATCTTCGGATAGTTTTGGATATTCCGAGGAAGAAGAAGTTGTACGCCAAATTTTGAAGTGCGAGTTTTGGTTAAGACAAGTCGCTTTCCTTGGTCATATTGTATCTGTTGATGGTATCACCATGGATCCGTCTAAAGTTGAGGCTATCACTAAATGGCCAAGACCTACGACGGTGTTCGAGGTTAGGAGTTTTCTAGGACTTCTTTGGTTATTACCGACGCTTTGTTGAAGGTTTCTCTCGCTAGCTCTACCCCTAACCCAACCGATGAGAAAAGGTGAAAAGTTTGTATGGACGGATGAACGAGAGAAGAGTTTTGAAGAGTTGAAACGAGATTGGTGTCCGCCTCTATTTTGACTCTTCCATCCGGTTCGAGGATTTCAAATTCTGATGCATCTAAGAAAGGATTGGGTGTTTTGATGCAACATGGAAGGTAATAGCTTATGCTTCGAGGCGCCTAAAACCTTATGAGGAGAATTACCCAACTCATGACCTTGAGTTAGCCAGTGTGGTGTTCGCGTTAAGATCCGGAGACATTACTTGTATGGAGAGACGTGTGATATATTCATCGATCATAAGAGTCTCAAGTATATTTTCACCGAAGGAACTTAACATGAGACAAAGAAGATGGTTAGAACTTCTTAAGGATTATGACACCAACATTCGATTACCATCCGTAAGGCTAATGTAGTTCTCGACGACTTAGCCGAAAATCGTGTATTCTTGCAAGTATCGAGATTGAACCTAGGATTTTTCGTGACTTAGAGAGTTTGGATGTTGAGTTGTGCGTCGAGGTTTTGATGGATCGGGCTAGTATGAAGGTGGAGTCGAACCTTATCTGCAAATTAAAGAAGCTCGAAAGATGATGGTGAAATTTGGGCCGTGGCGCAAAATGTTGAAGAAGGTAAGGCACGGAGTTTAAGGTTGATGATGACGGAATTGTATGGTATGAAGATAGGCTTTGTGTTCCCAATGATCCGATACTTCGTGAGAAAGTTATGATCAAGCTCATAGTTCTCCTTTCACTATCCATCCCGGTTCTACCAAGATGTATAGGGATTTGAAGCGATACTTTTGGTGGAATGGCATGAAGCAAGATGTGGCGACGTTTGTGTCGAGTGTATGATTTGTCGCCAGGTTAAGATTGAACATCAAAGGACTAGTGGATTATTACTGACCATTGGATATTCCAACATGGAAGTGGGATAAGATATCTATGGATTTTGTGTTGGCTACCTCTTACTCGGAAGAAGCATGATGCGATTTGGGTAGTTGTTGATCGACTAACCAAATCGCTCATTTCTTACCAATCGAAAGGATTATGGTATTGGTAGATTGGCGGAAATTTTTGACAAAGAGATAGTTAGACTTCATGGTACTCCCAAGATCTATTGTGTCCCGATAGGGATCCGCGTTTTACTTCGCGTTTACGGAAAGGTTTGCAAAAAGCTTGGGTACTCGACTTAATTTCGAGACGGCATTTCATCCTCAAATGGATGGTCGATCGAGAGGACTATTCGGACCTTAGAGGACATGCTAAGGGCTTGTGCTTTGGAATGGATCGCGGTTGGGATGAATATTTGTGTTTAGTAGACTTTGCATACAACAACAAATGGCATGCTAGCATTAAAACAACACCGTTTGAACTTCTTTATGGGAGGAATGTAGAGCACCTACTTGTTGGGATGAAGTAGGTGGCGCTTAATTGAAGGTCCGAAATGATTGAGATCACTAATGAGAAAGTGTTGCTAGAGAAAAGTCAAGGAAGCTAGGTCTCGCCGGAAAAGTTATGCCGACAAGCATCGTCGTGATTTAGAATTTCGGGTTGGAGATCGTGTATTTTTGAAAGTCTCGCCGTTTAGAGGTGTGAAACGTTTTGGAATCAAGGGCAAGCTCCCCTCGATTCATCGGTCCGTTTGAAATTCGGAACGATAGGAGAAGTTTCGTGTCGATTAGCACTTCCGCCTCGGTTATCGCATGTTCATGACGTTTTCCATGTATCACTCCTAAGGGATACAACTACCATCCATTACACGTTGCTTCTTATCCGTTTGATCAAATTCATCCGATATGTCTTTATCTCAAGAACCGGAAGCTATTTTAGAAAGACAAGAAAGAGTCATGAGAAATAAAGTCATTCCGTTCGTTAAGATTCTTTGGAAAAATCATCCGGAGCGTGAGGCTACTTGGGAAACCGAGGAGTCGATCGCGAGCTAGTTATCCTCATTTCTTTGAATAGTTGGTATGTTCTCATTTCGTTTCGTTAGTTTCATTTCAATTTTCGAGGACGAAAATTTTTCTTTAGAGGGAAGAATTGTAAAACACGAAAATCTAAAACATGATTAAAGACTAAAATACCCTTGGAATCGAAAATTATAAAATCGTAAATACGTTTATAATCATTTAACGAAATTAAAACTTAACTTACAAATAATAAAAACTTAACGAATGTGTGTACGTGATCGATTTTGGTACGACGAAAGATTTAAACGTTTCGCTAATATGTTGGGCCTTGTCATTCGTTATTTGGTAAACCATGTTGGGCCGTGTTTGCTTTGTTCGTGTGGATCAAGAGAGCCCAAGGTGGGTGTTTGTTTTGTGTTCGGATGGACCAAGCCGAAACTCAACCCCCCCCCTTTCAGAAGCCCAAACCGAAAATGACTAGCTATATATACACTACATTTACATGAAATTGAAACCTAGTTTTGTTGCCTCTCTTTCTTTTCTTCCATTCGGCGAACCCTAACAACCTTGGTGTCACGAGTTTTGTTCATCAAAGCTAAGGTATAACGTGTTTATTCGTCTTCTTATTACACCTTCACGATATATATTGTAATATGTTTCGTTTAGTCGAGTTTTGTGTTTTCTTTTGTGGTCGAGCCGTATGAAACCAAACAAGGCAAACCATAATGACTTGAACCTTATAATTATTAAAGAGCATGTTATATAATACGTAATATTTGAATCGGATCATAGATATATGTTGAGCATAGAACCGAACCACATATATGCATAACCGAACCACTTGTAATTAATTCGGCCAAGGTATAAACCTGTAAACTTGAATATGTAAAGTACGTAGAGAGCTAGGGTTTGCGTAAAACCTATTAGCCGAACCCTATACATATGAACCGAACCATATAAGAGTTTTGAGCGTGTGTTTAATAAGTAAAGGTCATGTAAACCTAAACCTAGTTTGAAGTGTGAACCAACCCTAAATGGTTTGTGAACCATGCGTGTGTTTTATAAGTCAAGTGAGCTTGTCGATATGTAAACGTAGTATGCGTGGTCATATCTATTCAAAACTATTGTGCATGTGTGTCGATATAACTAATCCGAGTAATAAGTAACTGGTGTGTCACATGAAATCATAAGCGTGCATGGGAATAAAAGTTGACGATAACATATATATAAGTAACGTATGGTTAAGACATGAATGTGTGAGTTATGACGTTTAAACTATTTTCACATTTAACCCAAAACTTTAATAAATGACATAATGAACCTTAATCTTGATATTAATTATAAAACACTTAAGTCTCAATTAATCATAAATCTAAAGTAAGAAGATCATGAATACATTGAGTATAAACACCAACTATTAAAGGATCATTTTAGACAATTATGAAATCATAAATAACACGTCGACCGTTAATGTATAGGTTACGTGAAGAAGGAGTAATCCTTTGCTTTCCGTGTTTACGCTTTTCGATCATTTGCTTTGGAATAAGGTACATATATTCGACCTTTTCAAGAAAGGTTCCTTATAACGTTTTCTTTTCGTTAGCTTTTATATTAGGATTTCCTAAGCCTTTGCTATGAACCCTATTTTGTTTGTTTGAGTTGCTTATCCGAACTCGATTTGAATTATAAAACATCCGATTTTGAACTATATGATATGAAAACTTTGATTTTGAAAATATGATTAATCTTCGATAAAGCATGATCTATGTCGGTTTGACATCCGATTTGACCTAAGATAGTTTGACACCGAGCCAATTATTAACTAGTCATGGGGTTCCATGTCCGTGTCGATGATGCACTCGACATGACTCTGAGGCGATGAGAGTGAAGTTCGCGCCACGTCCCTTATCTCATTATCTGTTATGAGCTCAAGTTATATTATATGACCAATATCTGTTTGTGGGGTATGGATGCATCCTAGATCATTATCATTATCGTTATATGTTATATGCTATATGTTATCGATGATTGATCTTTGCGTGCATCTGCGTCGTCCATAACTCGGTAGGTCTCCCTACAAATGTTGCCTTGAGTGAATATGAATATGATTATGATTTGATATTTGTGTCTCGGGCTCGAGGTAGTTAACTATAAAACTTATTCTATTATTACGATTTATACTTTGAAATGATTATGATTTTACTATTTTTCGCTTCACTATATTTCGTATTTGATTTCGTTTCGTATTCGTTTTGCTTGTATATCATTCCTTTGGGCTTTTGAAGCTCGGCCGCATTTCTTTTCTTCCGCGGCGGTATCTAAGCATTGGAGCCTGGTTTTGCTTTGGGATGAGTCTTGAGTGGACTTACCTGAGAGATATTTAGCTTTGATCTTATGATGCCATTTAAGACTTACTATTTCGGATATTTTATTGAGTTTATTTTTCATTTGGAACCTATGTATTGAAGTCATTTTGACTTGAATTATTTCAAGATTTATGCTAAGACTTCTTTGGATATTTGTGTTTGCTTTGATATACATATTCTTGTGATTCCTTTACCCCAGCTCGGATTAGGGCGTTACAAGTATAGAATAGAGATGTGTAATATGTATAAAATCAAATAAATTATCACTTGTTGATTTACATCTTTGAATCATTTGTCTTCAAAAAATTATTCCGACTTTTACAAAAAGTCGTTTTTTACTTTTGTGGTTAATTTTATTTAAAATAATTCAAAATTCATTTTTATTGATTTTTGAAACAATCTTACGATATAATAATAGTTTTGGAACTTTGGAGTTTTGCATGTATTTTAACATCATGCTCATTTATATGTGCAATTTTGCATTAAAACTATACTAATTCAAAAAGAAATAATAAATAAAGTATTAAAATGTTGTGGAAGATAAATTAGTAAAACCTATGTAATGTGTACATTATGCATTAAAAAAAAATACATTAATGACATCTTAAAAAAAATTAGGAGAGAGCGTGTTAAATGCTTTATAAGTAGTATAGATATGTGTAACATGTATAAAATCAAATAAATTATCACTTGTGGATTTACATCTTTGCATCATTTGTCTTCAAAACATTGTCTCGATTTTTCCAAAAAACCGTTTTTTACTTTTTTGGTTAATTTTATTATAAATGATTTCAATTTTTTTTATTTAGATTGATTCTCGAAGAATCTTACGATATAATAATAATTTTGGAACTTTGTAATTTTGCATGCATTTTAACATCATATTCATTTATAACTAATTTTTTGCATTAAAACTATATTAATTAAAAAATAAATAATACATGAAACATTAAAATATTGTGGAAGATAAATTAGTAAAAGCTATGTATTGTGTACATTATGCATTAAAAATTGTAAAGCTTAAAAAATATATTAATGACATCTTAAAAAAAATTAGGATAGAGAGTGCTAAATGCTTTATAAGTTGTATAGATATGTGTAATATGTATAAAATCAAATAAATTGTCACTTGTTGATTTACATCTTTGAATCATTTGTCTTGAAAAATTGTCCGATTTTACAAAAATCGTTTTCTACTTTGTAGTTAATTTTATTTAAAATAATTCAAAATTTATTTACATTGGTTCTCGAAACAATCTCATGATATAATAATAGCTTTGGAACTTTGTAGTTTTGCATTTATTTTAACATCATATTCATTTATATGAGCATTTTTGCATTAAAACTATACTAATTAAAAAATAATAATAAATGAAGCGTTAAAATGTTATGGAAGATAAATTAGTAAAAGCATGTCACAGTACATTATCGTTAAAATTGTAATCTTAAAAAAGCACGTTAGTGACATGTTAAAAAATTTAAAAAGAGAGTGATAAATGTTTTATAAGTCTTCATAAAATAAAATATAAGTTCAATTTGACTTTTGAATCAAACTTTACTATAAATATTTTGTTTGTATTATATAATCTTGATGAAAAATATATAAATGGATTGTGTTTTAAACGTATTTTCGTTTGGTATAACTTTCATCACGTTATATATCACAAACAAAATATCTAAAATCAGTTCAGTCAAAAAAAAATTAACTTAAATTTTAGACGGATGAAAATAGTATAGATATTAGTATAAGTCTCAGCTAAAGCTCCGAGAATAGTTACGTTAATTTATTGCAAAACATTGAAGTAACAGTCATTTATTTTTTAATATCAATATATTGTTTAAAAATTTGAATAATAAGAATTGGGATTGGCGTCCTTCAAATTCCAGCTCATCACCTGACAGTTTCACCTGCCCCACACTTTTTGAATGTAATCCCTCATTTCCTGCCAAATGGTGTGTTTTTATTGGGGTTTATTTGCTGTCACCACATCACCTCTTTTCCAATTGGTTAAACTTTTTTAAGACTTATTTATGTGTTTTATTGGTAAAAAAACATTATATCCTGAAAAAACCAAACCAACAATTAATTCTTTTTTGAACATAAACCAACAATTAATGTACATGAGCAAATACAATAATAAAACGGTTAATCATATTCACAACTCTTTCTTTTTGTTCTCATACCATGTTAATATGCTAATCAACTATTTAAAACCATGCAATAGTGTAATATAAAATGGGGTCCTAAAAATCAAATTCAAATCAATATCTATGTCGATAAACCACCAAACAAAAAACAAAATAACTTACATGAATGAATTCATTATTTTCCAAGAAATCAAAATATAAAATCTTGACAAGACCAATGATTAAAATATAGTATCTATGTTTTATCATATACTACGTAGTTATTATTATTTTTTCTTATCTAAAAGAAATATCTTAGTCGACATCTCAAAAAGATATTAGACGATTACTCATATATAACAACGTTATACGTACGTGCATTTGTTTAAATTGAGTATGTGTCTTGTGTACGAAATGATCAAGCATAGGGATAAAGATTATCATTAATTGAGAAATCTCATTTTAATTTTGGAAAAAAAAAAAAAGTTATCAACAATTAAACAATTTTTATATTAAAAGTTTTTAAGTAAATTGTTTGTCTAGTAAAGATATAATATAACTTTTGATGATTCGAGATACATCAAGATTTACCAAATAAATTCATTTCCATCAATAAAAAATAAAAATTAAAAAATTTATAACCATTTTATTACTCTTTATTTATATCCTGTTTAAGCCTTTACAAGTGGAATGCACAACATCATCATCATCAACAACTTTCAAATTTTTAAAACTTATCACAAATTAATTAATAAATAATTAAATTCCACCGTCTTTTTCTTTAAATTCTAGTAAAAATAAAAACAAATAAATACCCATTTTATTTTTCTTTCACAATTGAGTACTAAAATCGAAAACCCCAATTTTTGGTGAAGATTACAAGACTGTAAAATTCAATAAAGTTTAATGATTTCAAGATTTTCATCAAATTCTTGTTGATTTTATCAAGATTTCAGGTGCAGTTTAATTTTTTTTATAAAGTTTGGATTTTTATATATTTTTATGATGTTTAGTGGCTGACCCATGTGCTAATTTTGCTTCTTTTTATGTTATTTTGTATCTTTTTTATAGATCCTTTGTACCCACTTCAATTTCAATTATTGGTTTTATTTATATTTCAAGATTTGGGTCTGTGAATTTTGTAAATATTTGTAATAGTGTATAAGAATGATGTGTTGATAGGGACATTTTACTAGAATGATCTTTGTTGAGGCAGTTGTTTCTTGCAAGCAAAGTGTTTGATTTGATCTTATTGTGCCAACGAGGTTATTCTTTCGTTTGTTGTGCTTATCTTCGCGTGTTGGTTATATTGGTATCTATTGGATTGTTACTTGTAACCAAATTGTAAAGTGTATTTGAAGTTTTTCTGTTTGGATTTTGGATGTGTATTTTACGCGTTGTGTGTTCATAGATCGTTGTTCCGTCTAGGTGATTCTTTATGCCATTTGTAGAATGTCTTTTGTTTGATCAAACTAGGATGTGTGATTAACGCTTTGATTTTATATTTTGTAGCAGGACTGATTGTCCGTAATCTGTTTATTGAGTTTGGTTGATAGTGAATCAGATTGATGTACAATGCAGAGGTCACGTAAAGCTCTTCTTACCAGAAGAGCTTTGGGAAAGCCAGCACTTGGGAGAAACAACTTTTATAAGGTTTCGTTGTCGCTTGCAGTTTTTATTTGGGGGCTTCTATTTCTGTTAAATTTATGGATCGGTCATGGCGATGGTTATAGAGGTCAGTTACATTCTTATTTATGTTATAAACATTTTTTCAATTGTTTTTTTTTATTTGAAAGTTGAGTGGTTTGAGGCAACTGCTTGTGCATAATCCATCGAGAATTGAATAAAGAGATTAAATTTTACAGTAATATTTTTCATGGCATGTGTTTAATACATCTCAACAGACCAAACAAAGAATTAAGATTTAGTGCAAGCGATGCACAAACAAAAAAAGTAGAGAAAACGAAGCTGCGTTCAGCTGTGTGTTAGATCTATGCTTGATGATATCACATGATTTAGTATTTAGTACTTGAAGTCTGTGATGATTACGGGTGACAATTACAATCGATTTACTTATTTATGGGTCCATTTAGGATGTGTTTATCCTCAAACAGGTAAAAAAGAAGCTAGCCAATAAGGGAACTGGGCACAGAGGCCAAACGGGTAGAAAGTCACCCAAAGTCTATTTCAAACTCATACAACTTTCCAAATCGTTTTTATTGAAAGAAGTTAGATTCTTGCTAAAATGTTGTTTTTAGTTTAAATCAGCACATGAGTTATCTATTAAAGACTTAAAGTTTTAGTATATTGGACAACCAAGTGTTTGCGGGTCAATCAAACCCCATTTTATGGTATCATTGTTACATGTCTGAGCTCTATGGTCTATAACTCTATACCAATATATACGGTCATAAACCTGAATTTATTGTATGTCATTATGCATGTTATTCACCCCATATGAACCTGTTGTTCTGGTTTTATAGATGGCTCTGAAGATCTTCCAAAAGGTTTAAGAATATGGGACGACTTCAAATCAGACCCCGATAAAGAACCCTATTGCTCATCATCATTAAATGAGTGTCCCGCCATAGAACTCGACCCAGAAATCCTTATCGAGGGTGATTACATCGATCACACCGAAACCAAAGAGGATATTATTAGTCAAGAATTTGAAGTTGATCAAAAAGAACCAGACCCTCTTTCCGTTACTAAATCAGAACCAAAAGGGTCATCATCAAAAACCGAAAGATCAAGACACGTACCTCAAGGTCTAGATGAATTCAAAAACAAAGCTTTTAACATAAAAACTCGAACTTCAAACGGTAATGTGGGCAGTATAATTCATAGACTCGAGCCTGGTGGTGCAGATTACAATTACGCTTCTGCTTCAAAGGGTGCAAAGGTTTTATCTTGTAATAAAGAAGCAAAAGGTGCGTCTAACATCTTGACAGTTGATAAGGATAAATATCTTAGAAACCCATGTTCAGCTGAAGATAAGTTTGTGGTTTTAGAACTTTCGGAAGAAACGCTAGTTGACACCATCAAAATTGCCAATTTTGAACATCATTCGTCGAATCTTAAAGAATTCGAAATTCTTGGGAGTTCGGTATATCCTACTGAAACTTGGGTAAAGCTTGGAAATTTTACTGCTGGAAATGTAAAACATGAACAAAGATTCGTTCTTCAGGAGCCCAAATGGGTTAGATATATAAAGTTGAACCTTTTAAGTCATTATGGAACAGGGTTTTATTGTACGTTAAGTTTTGTACAAGTTTATGGAGTCGATGCTGTCGAAATGATGCTAGAGGATTTAGTCTCAGAGCAAAATACAAAGTTCTCATCCAAAGAACATGAAAGTGTTCCAAAAGGTGAATCATTTGATAATGAATCTGTTGGTGGAGTGGAACACGAGTCATCATTAGAAGAATTCGAGGGTACCCGTGTAGTTACAACTATTGATGTGCCAGACCCACTAGCGGAAGTACGACAACAGCAAGCTGGAAGGTTGCCTGGTGACAGTGTTATCAAGATTTTGATGCAAAAAGTTCGGCTTTTGGATATCAATTTATCATTGTTGGAGAGATACCTTGATGAATTAAACTCTAAATATGGATATATTTTTCAAGAAATTGACTCGGAAATTGGAGAGAGAGATGTCATCGTGGAGAAAATCAGAAGAGACGTGAAAATTTTTCATGAGAGCAAGGAGACCTTGGTATGTATTACTCGTATTTTTATACTCATATATAGTTTATACCCTATCAGAACCAAGATAGTTTGTCATACACGTTTTTAGTGCTATTTTCTACATCATCTAGGGGTGTGTTAGACATCTAATAGGGATGCTAGCATTTTAATCTAAGATCAAACGTGTCAATTCAGTTGCAAGAAATTATTATTTTTCGTGTCTTATAAATGTTTTTAGTATTTTCTTTGTTGACATACTGTCAAAAGCTATACCTGCAGATTCTAGTTCATAGTGTTCTTCTATTCATACTTATTCAAGGTTATTTTAGATATTATGCTACGTCAAAATGCTTTATTAAATTTTGTGACGAGTCAAAACTTGCAGCTTTTTGGAATTGAGGCATCTTGATTCTAGTCATTAGTTCAATAAGATTTATTTTTTCAGCTCTTGGTTAAGGTTATTTTATATGTTTCCTGGTAGCTTGGAAGTTATAACATTTTTGCATTGGATTATTATTGCAGACGAAACAGGTTGATGATCTAGTATCATGGAAAACCCTCGTCTCTTTTCAGCTGGAAGATATTGCGAAGAGTAATGCTTTCCTCAGGTAAAATTTAGTATTTTTCATCACTAAAGGACATTTTACTATTTTAGTCATTACGACCCATTCAAGTGGTCTTTTTTTCCTTTGCTTGTAATTGTAAAATGCTGTTTCTTTGTCTGGTACTTTTACAAATATTATATTTTGTGTTTGATTCTAACGAGTAACGATTATGTGTAAATTTTGGATGTAGATCGGAAGTGGCAAAGGTGAGGGAGAATCAAGTACATATGGAGAATAAAGGGATTGTTATATTTCTTGTTTCGTTAACTTTTGGGTTGATAGCCATTGCCAGATTATTTCTGGATAAAGTTTTGTTCGTTATATATAGTAGTAAAAATAGATCAGAAGATAGTAAGACAGCGGATCGTTCTTGGATGTTCCTGCTTTTGAGTTGTACGATTATCATCGTTATACTCTCATTATAGTCATTTTTCGTATTTATAATTTTGTCTCATTTCAAGTTATTTTGTATTATATCTCTATTTACTGTATGGAAACCTTTTTTGGTTATTTTTCGTATTTATAATTTTGTATTATATCTCATTTCAAGTTGTGAAAGTGATATATAAGAAAATATTAATGGTAGTCGATTTAAGAAAAGCAAGATGTGAATAATATAGTTTAATAACAAAATTAGCTTATAAAAGTTATTGTCATGTTTTTGGTATGAGATGACATTGTTAATTAATGCATGTCCGACGATGCATATTCATGTTTTGACTAACGCTATCGTTGGACATGTACGAAAAGTACAATGTACAATGTGGCTTAAAGTAGTTTTAAAATTGAGTCCCATTGTTATAAGTTTAAAATCAGTTTGGCTAGTAGTATATAAGTTCTATGCTAATTGATAGCTTATCTATGTATTATATGGTCTTATTTTCCAAAAAGCGAGAAATATGACGATTTAAAGTTTTGACCAAATAGTGAGCATGCCATCATCTAAAAGCAGTGGCGGACTTAGGAAGGAAACCAAGGTGGTTCCCCTTTTTAGTTGACAAGACAAAAAAATTCAAGCTGAGTCGATCAAATGGACATACTTACGGGCCGGGTCGGTTTTGCACATTTAACATACAACATCAAATATTTAAAAGCTTCTTTATATATGCACTATAGTTTTTATCAAGTAAAACCAAATAGTGTGTTAAAGTTGCGTTCTTTTATAAATAGCTCATTGTTTACAAGTGAATTACTACCTCCGTCTTAAAATTATTGTCTTTTTTTAATCTTTCGGTCTTTCTTTGTCAACTTTAACCTTAAATATTTGTCTTTGTGTTGATGAAAATTATATCATTGACAATACATTTAAAACACAATCATTTATATATTTTGCATCAAGTTTTATATAATACAAACAAAAACTTTTAGAGGAGAGTTATTTTACATACCAAACTTATCTTACATCTGAAGGACTTCATCTCCACCATACATCTAAAAAGAAATCGATTGTTGAGATTAAGCGTTTTATTATTTCACCTATTTTTATAATTTAAATATCTCTTAAACCGTTAATCGTTAAGCAAAAATAATTCTGTATCGCGACGGCGTTTAATTATCTTTCTATGGGCAGGCGACTTTGATATCTTTCGAAAAAAGAAAAAATCGTTTTTCGCGTTTTTTCGCTTTTTCGTTTTTCGTTTTCTCGAAATTTGCATGAAATCATATATGATTTAACACTAATTTGAAGATCACATGTGATATTAGTGTTAAATCACATATGATATGTAATATCATATGTGATACTAGTGTTAAATCATATATGATAAATCACATATGATATCATATCATATATGATATAACACTAATATCGCGTGTGATATTCAAATTAGTGTTAAATCGTATATGATATTTTAACGAAATTTCGATGGCGTAAAAGCGAAAAACTTAAAAGAAAACGTGAAAAATACGGAATTTTTTTCTCGAAGTATATCAAAGTCTTTATCTATAGAAGATAATTAAATCTTCGTCAGAACGATATTTTCTTTTTCGCTAACGATTAACGATTTGAAAGTTATTAATATTTTAAAAAGAAGATGAAAGTGGGTTTTTTAAATTTTTGGGATTAATCATATCCATTAGATCAAATAAAAATGGATGGTGGAGATTAATCCCTTAGTATGTAAATAATCTTTTGTCCTCAAATGATCTTAAATCAAACTTTTAAGATAAAAAATGTAAAAAAATAACCGAAAAAATCAAATGAGGAAAATAATTTTAAGACGGGAGTATCTATATTTTTTAGTTAGCCATATTCTTAAAATGTACCCCGTATAACTTTCATTCCAATGTCAAGAGTTAAAACATTTATACCTTACATGTCAAAAAAAAAAATGATATTCACAAACTTTTCTATGTCAGGTAACTATATGCACATAGGGAACCGTGTATAGAAGTCAAAACTAAGCACCAGCCTTTTTTTTCAATAAAATATAATATAACATCAATATTTACCTCATCTTCCTCAAGTTTCTCTCTTCCTTCTTCCACCATTTTCATTACCTTCTTCAACTTCATCTAACTTATTTAAATTCTTACTTTATATTCTCTTCTTTATAACTCAATTTCATCTCAAGGTGGTTCCCTATATTTTCCTAAGGTAGGTCCTAAAAAAAATCACATATAACTCATAAAGGACCTCGATTTCTAAGGTGGTTCCCGGGAACCACCTACCAAACACATAGGTCTGCCTCTGTCTAAAAGTATGAATTCAAATCTTTACCCAGAAACACTTGTGCGATAAATGAATTGATGAGGTTTTTCGTACTTAAGTTATCCGAAAAATGAGTACTTCAGTTAGATGTACGCTAATTTTGGTGACCATGATCTTTTTCTAGCCACCATCAAATATAGGGTGTAAATAAGTCGAGTACTGTCAAGCTCGAACTCGACTTGATTGCTAAAACTCGAGCTCGAAACTCAACTCGAGCTCGGCCGGGCTTTGATTTCAAGCTCTAGCTCGGCCGGGCTTTGATTTCTGAAGAAAAGCAAGTTCTGATGATAACAAAACACTTTTATTACTTCTGAATCAACAATACAAAATCAGATCTTCTATTCTCAAATAGAAAGTATCAATAACCAGTATTTGATCTCAATCAAATAACAACAACTAATAATAATGAAGTAACAAAGTATTTTGATCAAGACAATCAAAATACTAATTAGGGTTTTCTTTAGAGAGAGTATATCGTAAGTTTTAGAGAGAGAGATTAGCAGAGATGATTTTTGTTATGAGAAAAGATATAAGCCTCCAGTATATATAATCTCTTCAGTTTCACTTAACCCCTTCAACCTTCAAACATGCTGAATTCTATCCAAAATATGATCCAAGCTAAAATACTTTACACTTCCAGTCCTTCCAGAAATATAACTTCAATATCAACCCTTGAATCACTTTCCAGCTAATATAACTGTACAAACACAACATATATCAACTCAGATATCACAATCGATTAAACACAAGTATTTAGATCATAATTCTCAACACCCCTTTAATCGATAAGTGATATATATCAAACATCCCAAGATTTTAACCAAAAATTATGTTGTAATGTATCCAACCCTTAGTAAGAATATACGCAATTTGATTTGCGAGAATCCACTTTGACAGTTTAACAACACCATTTAAAATCTTCTCTAAACAAAATGTAAATCAATCTCAAGATGTTTTGTCCTTTCATGAAAAAGCAGGGTTGGTCGCTATTTTATAGCGATTTACTATCACGATGAAGAGAAACAGGCAAAAGACCGAAAATTTTAAGATCTTTTAAAACTTTTAAAATCCAGATTACTTCACGTAATCAAGCAAGAGCTCGTACTCTGCTTGATTGAACTTTAGAGAGAGTAGGTTGCTTTTACTTTTCCAAGAAACTAAAGACCCATTTAGAAAAACACAATATCCATGTGATCTCCTTGTAACAATACATTTAGCCAATCGACATCGAATAAGCAAGAAGAGACATACCGAATTCTTGGTAATATGTATACCCAACACGGAGCTCCTTTAAGATACTTAAGTATCTTTAAAGCTATTCGAGATGAGACTTAAGAGGAGAATGCATGAACGGCTTAAGCAATGAACGACATATGAAATATCGAGCCTAGTATTGGTCAAGTAAATAAGCTTTCCATAAGCTTCGATAATCGATAATATTATCAAGTAAAGGATCATTATCAGTAGCTTCATTGGATATAACCAATTTAGACTGTAAAGGAGTTTTAGAAGGTTTACAACCAAGCATACCATACTCACTTAGCAAATCTAAACAATACTTTCTTTGGTTCAAACAAATTCCATTATCGGTCTCAAAGAACTTCAATACCAAGAAAATATTGTAACTTTCCTAAATCCTTAATCATGAACTTAGTTTTAAGAAAGATTTTGAAATTATTAATTTCATCCATATTATTACCAGTAACAATAATATCATCAACATAAACAAGCAGTGCAATAAACACATCATCATTAGACTTTGTATATAAAGAATAGTCACTTTTACTTTGTACAAAGCCATTTTCAATGAGAGCAGATGTAAGTTTAGCATTCCATTATCTAGGAGCTTGTTTTAAACCATACAAAGACTTTTTAAGTCTGCACACTCTATTCTCACCTTCAGGAAAGAATCCCTCAGGTAGTTTCATATAAACAGTCTCTTCAAGATCACCATATAAAAATGCATTATTAACATCAAGTTGAAAAATAGGCCAGTTATTCTGAACAACAATATTAAGCAGACATCTAACAGTGACCATTTTAACAACAGGTGAAAAAGTTTCCTCATAATCAATACCTTCCTTCTGATTATACCCTTTAGCAACAACTCTAGCTTTATATCTATCTATTTCTCCATCAGACTTATACTTAATTTTGAATACCCATTTACTTCCAATAGCTTTTCTACCAGGAGGCAAAACAGTGACTTCAAAAGTATCATTTCTATACAAAGCCTCAATCTCATTATTCATAGCATCGATCAATAGATAGATTTAATGACTTCAAAATAGTTTCTTGGTTCATGACTTTTATTTAAGCGAGCAAGAAAACAATAGTTTCTAGAATTAAGTTTAGAATAATTCACAAATTTCTCAATTCCATACTTAACTTTAGATTCAACCACAAAATCATTATAATTTTAGGAAAACAGAAGGTCTAGAAGACCTTCTCAAAGGTACTTCTGCTGAGCCGGAGTATTTGAATCAAGATTGATTACCCTCGAAATATTATTATCATCAAGTGTAGTTACCACCTCATCCTCATCAGCAAAAACACTATTGTCACTGTTATGATCAGTAACATGGTCTCTACCAGATGGAGGAGAGCAGCCACCTTCACTTTGTGACTTAATGTCACTATTCAGATTAGGGTCTACTCTCTCTTCATCATTGGGCAGTTCAGGGGTTTCATTATCAAAAAAATTCAATTGATTTAAGTCTTGAAAAACATTTTCAGAATTAGAACTGTTCTTATCAGCAGTTGAGTCTTTAAAAGGAAATATAGACTCAAAAAATTTAACATCTCTAGAAAAAATGAACTGATGCTTATCAAGACTATATAATCTATATCCTTTTTTAGAATTAGAATACCCCATCATAACACATTTCTCATATCTACTACCAAGTTTATCATGATTATTAACAATAGTAGCAAAGCACAAACAACCAAACATTCTTAAATTGCAGAGAGTAGGTCTTTGATTATATATCATCTCAAAGGAGATTTTCCCATAAGGCACAGAAGAAGGCAATCTGTTAATAAGAAAAGTAGCAGTAAGAATACACTCAGTCCAAAACTTAAGTGGAATTCCCCCCTGAAACATAAGGGATCTAGCAACATTCAAAAGATGCCTATGTTTCCTTTCAGCAATACCATTTTGCTGAGGAGTGTATGCACAAGAAGTCTGATGGGCAATACCTTTTTCATTACATAATTTTGAGAAAGAATGATTAACAAATTCAGTACCATTATCACTTCTAAAACTTTTAATTTTTCTATCAAACTGAGTTTCAATCATGTTATAAAATATAGTGATATAATGAATAGTTTCATCTTTAGTTTTAAGTAAGTATACCCATACGACCTAGTGTAATCATCCACAATAGTCAAAAAATACTTGTAACCTTCTTTACTAGCAACCTTATAAGGCCCCATAGATCTAAATGAACAAGTTCACCCAAAACAGTGGAAGTATGATCACTTAAAGGAAAAGGTTCCCTAGTTTGCTTAGCTCTTTGACAAGTTTCACAAAATAAGTTTTGATTCTTTGAAGCAAGTTTCAAATCAGTTTTTAAAACATTTAGAGCGAGTGCGGGATGACCAAGCTGCGGTGCCGATCATAGTAAGAAAGTGTATTATTACTTTGAAAAGAGGTACCTCCAGAATTGAAATAATATAAACCACCACACTGATTACCAGTCCCCAGAATATTTCCCAGATTCAAATCCTGATTCAAGAAATAACATTTGTTCTCATCAAAGGCAACAACAATTTTATTATCTTTGGCCAATTTATGAACAGAAATTAAGGTAACACAATATTCTGGAATAACCAGAACATCATATAATATTAAAGAATCAGCTAGTTTGAGATTCCCAATTTTAGTAATCAAAGCTTCAGTTCCATTTGGATGACCAACTTTTATTTGAAGATGTGAAATATCAAAACATTTACCAAGTCCCCGCCGAATGTGTCATATCTTTGGTTAGCACCGAATCCACAATCTTTCCATCGAACTAAGTTTAGATTTTAAATTGGTATTTGTGGAAAAAACTTGTGAAAATTTTGATTGAAAACCTTACTAGTATTAAAATAAGTACACGCCATATTGGCTGCACACTATTCCCTTTAATAGAGTTGTCTTTGATGAGAGAGATAAGAGTAGAAAGTTGTTCATCTGTAAAACCGGAAGATGAACAAGACCCCAAATTATTATTAGAAAATCTTTTTGAGAAGTCTCGAGGTCCATTATTGTTACCCTTTTTCCAAAATTTGGAGGATACCCAATCAATTTAAAACATCATCCCGAGTATGTCCATTAAAACCACGGTGATCACAAACAAGAGCGAGAACCAAGATTAGTATTTCTTCTATTATCGGATACTTTATTAAAGTTTGCAATAGGTGGATTAGCCTGAGTATTCTGATTAATAGATCTACTATTCTGACTAGTTTGATTATTAGCCTGAGTATTCACAACTCTAGTAGCAAAAGCAGAATTATGATTCCTACTAGAACTACCAGACACAACATTTCTATGGTTTTCTTCACTACTGATAATAGCATAAGCACCTTTAACATCAGGCAAAGGATCTCTAGAAAGAATATTACTTCTTATTTGCATGTAAGTATCATCTAGACCCATTAAGAATTGCATAAGTTTCATAAGTTGATTATGCTTTTTAAAACCATCAGCAGCATGACAAGTGCATCTAGGTAATTGAACCATAGCATCAAATTGTTTCCACAAAGTACTGAGTTTATTAAAATATTCAGAAATAGTAGTGCCATTCTGAGTTAAAGAATGAATCTTATGATGCAAATTAAAAGTAACAGAACCATCAACCCTGTCAAATGTATCTTTTAACTCATTCCAGACACTAAAAGCACTTTTGGAAAAAATTTGACCAAGAAACAACTCTTCAGAGATGGAATTTAGAATCCATCCCAACACAATAGCATTAACCCTATCCCATTGTCTTCCCAAAACTTCATCAACATTAGACCTTCGCAAGTGCCATCAATAAAACCGGTTTTATTTTTTCCTTCTAATGCTAACATCATAGCACAAGACCAGACATTATAATTCTCAGTTCCTTTTAGTTTTATTGAAACCACAGTCAAAGAAGCTGAATCATTAGGGTGTAAATGTAAAGGATGACTCAAATCCAATTTACTTATTAAAGTGACAGGGTTATCAGCTTCATACTCATCATCAGTATAACCATGAACAGAATTATGAACAGACATGATGCAAGAACAGACAAACAATCACACAAGAAAGATAAAGAAGGAAGTTCCCAGGCTTTCCTTGCCACTAAAGTGGTAGGTCAAGGGCGCACACAAGCACACAAGAACAAAAACAAGAATAACAAAAAAAAAACAACCACAACCAATCACAACTTCCAATAATCCCAAAACCTATCCTCCGGCAATCTAGACAGAAAAATAAGAACAGAAATTAAAGAGAGAGTGCGAGAGGTGTTACAGAGCACGCAATATTAATCAGCAGCGGAATAACAGACCTACTATACTCTAGATTCACTTAGTCTAGAGATATAGCAGATATAAAGCAAGAACCCAGTACCAAGATCCAAGAACCAACAAACCCTAATTTTTCAAAATTAGGGAAAATAACCAGAACCACTTCCAATCTTTACCAAACACCAGATCTTAACGATTAACCAAACTTAATCAACTTGAAGCCTTCAATCACGAAGCCCCAAAATATACCAAACCCTAATTTTTGAAATTAGGGTTTTCCGAACCTTCAAGATTAACCAAATTCACCACAAGATCTATCAATTAACCCACGTTAATTGATCAAGAACCAATCAATTTTTAAAAACCCAATTTAATCAAGAAACCCTAATTTTCAAAACCGATATTCAGAGCAAACCTGTCTCTGATACCATGAAGAAAAGCAAGTTCTGATGATAACAAAACACTTTTATTACTTCTGAATCAACAATACAAAATCAGATCTTCTATTCTCAAATAGAAAGTATCAATAACCAGTATTTGATCTCAATCAATAACCAGTATTTGATACAACAACTAATAATAATGAAGTAACAAAGTATTTTGATCAAGACAATCAAAATACTAATTAGGGTTTTCTTTAGAGAGTATATCGTAAGTTTTAGAGAGAGATTAGCAGAGATGATTTTGTTATGAGAAAAGATATAAGCCTCCAAGATATATAATCTCTTGGTTTCACTTAACCCCTTCAACCTTCAAACATGTCAATTCTATCCAAAATATGATCCAAGCTAAAATACTTTACACTTCCAATCCTTCCGAAATATAACTCAATATCAACCTTGAATCACTTTCCAAATATAATCTTATATCAACTCGAGATATCACAATCGATTAAACACAAGTATTTAGATCATAATTCTCAACAATTTCAAGCTCTAGCTCTGCTCGTCATCTCAAATTCTAGCTCGATTATTTTCACATATAAAGCTCTTAACTCGATAAAATATGGCATATCAAGCTCGACGCGACTCGATTTTATGACAATTACGTAACTACATGTATATAAAACGGAAAAAGTATAATATCATTGAAGCTCGATAAGGGCTCAGCCTCACGAGCCAAGCATTTCCAAGCTCGAACTCGACTAGAAAATGTACTAGAGTAGCTCGAGCTCGACTCATTTATATTGAGTCAATTTCGAGTAGTTTACGAATCGATCTCAAATAACTCAAGCTATCTCGTCTCGTTTAGGCCCCTACTCAAATATGTAGTTAGTGAGCATTGACCTTTGACGTCTTGTGAAAAGATCAAATGTTTTTTTACTATGCTATTTGATGATGTTTATATAAAAGGGCACATTCATTACATATTTTTACGATGTTTAGAGTGTGATTTGACTAGTAGTTGAACATTGTGTCGATAAAAAAAGGTAGTGTTTGTTTTCTAAAAAGAGGATCTTAACAACATCTGAATCCGAACCATTCAGACGCGGTCAGATATTTTGGCCGTTCGACCGTTTGTTTTTTTCTCCTGTTCGGGCGGTCGGGCGTAAGATCTTAATTGGCCTTGACTGGAGTGTCTTAATGCCTCTTGTTGACACAAAAAGTAAAAGAAAAAAGAATTTAGTATGAGCAAACAAATGTGCTGTTTAAACATGAGTTTTTTTTTCGTTCAAATGCGGTCAAATTCAGACATTTACGTATCAAATTCAAATATGATATTTAAATTCAGATTCAGAGCACCTCTTGAAAAACAAATACTACCAAGTGTGTGACATACGCCACTTTCACTTTTATAAACCGACACTAGGTTTATATAAAAGCCCATTTTAGTTTTCTACAAGCTCCCAGACATAAGAGGTGAAAAGATTCGAAACGAAGCAGCGCGTGTTACAGTCTCACTCATCTTCACAAGGTTAGCCTTTCATAAACCCTAACTCTTTTATAGACCTTCAACTTTGTGTTTTTATTTCGCTATTGTACTTTCAATTTTGTGCTATTAGTCATCAAACCCTAATAACCGTAATGATTAATATCTTATTAGAGTGAAACTGATATAGGGATATAAGTATATGTTTTGAGAATCATAGCTTGAATATTGATTTCAAAACGTACTAGTTTTCGCCTTTCGCTTGACTTGCTCTGGGTGTGTTTGGTAATCTTTTTTAGTTTTGATAGGGGTTTTCTCTTTAGACAAATGTTGAAAAGTTGGAAAGAGTGTTTAAATGCTGTTTTTAGGGGGTGTTTGTTTACCCTTATTTTTGGGCTGATGTCACAGGGGCGGAGCCATAAAGTTTTGCTCGAGGGGGCACATTTTGATAAATTTTAGAAACTAGACTACAAATTACAAAAAAAGCCAAATATTTTAAAAATTTTACACAACAATTTTTTTTCGCTAGGGGGCACATGCCCCTTGTGCTCCCCTCCTATATCCGCTCATGGCTGACGATCTTATGTGTTTCTGCTTATGTTTCATGAGCCCAATTTTTGCTGTGCGTATTTGAAATTTGTGTGGCCATATATAAGTTTATCATGACATAATAGACATATAAGGTCACAAGCTTCAAAATAAGCCAAAATAATTGCGCTTATGAAATATAAGCCAAAAACGGATAAGCTCATAAGCCCAAAAATAAGCTTAAAAAAACACCACCTTAGGAAAAGTGGATAGGTAAGGGGAAATATAGAAATATGCTATGGAAAAATGTAGAGAAGTGCAAGTCCCACTTTTCTGAAGTTTAGTGAACACGTTTTCCATTTTTTTTTAGCTTTCTGGAAAAGGCCCTTATATTTTTCTACAACTAAACGCAGCCTTAATAAATATATCTGAGAGATATATCGGATAGCGTGATGTTTCACATTTAACAACCAACGTATTGGTGTTACCTTGGAATCTTCCAACATAGTGTTAGTCTTGGCAATATAACAATTTGATAAATGTTGTTCAAACTAACTAAAAAAACTTCATAGAATCACCGTCCAATGTTAGATTTATTTATATGATCTTCTTTACATAGCTGACATCTGTAATGAAGGTCGGGTGCGTAACTAAGATACAAAAGTAGGCCTAATCTAGCGTCCTTAATTCAATTTATGCAACTTCTTTCCCTGTTACCATGTTTCTAGAGGCATATAGAACAACAAACAAGTTTCTGATACTTGGATGGATGATTAAATTGACCTTCTAGGATACTGTTCCAAGTGATATGTGGTTGGTCAATCATTTACCTAATGGCAGAAAATTTTACCTCTTTCTTTTGAACGTCAAACACGCAAACATCTACTCTATACGTCTCTTTTGGACGAGACATGAAGCTCCAGCCATTTGGCTGAGGAGCACTCCAGTTACACCTTGGGTAGCACTAGGCTAAAAGTCTGCTGGGGACATGCTAGGCTTATTCTCAGATTGCGTCGAGATCTTTGTTGAGGGGAGCCTATTGATTTCCTAAGAAAGATGATTAGGCTTGGTTTCACATCCTTGTGGGCTGTAGATAGTGATGACTGATTGTTTTTCTGCATTAAATATATGATCACATGGTGACTTCTAAGGTGGGAGGGAAAACAATTTAGGCTACAAGTGAAGTTGTGAAGATAGCATTTCACTCCCAAATTCTATGCTACGTTAATATCCTGAGTCATAAATATGGTTGTATCTCTTGTTGCTGCATCGTGGTGCAACCTAAATAATGTCTGATATGACTGTTAGGAAGGGGTATAAAGGCTTTATTAGGAAAAAAGGTTTGTTAGTTGGTATAGCTAGTTTCTGCTTTTTTTTAGTAATGAAGTTTTGATTTGCTTATAGGCATCAGATAAAGTTTGAGCCATACCGTCTCATGATTTTCTTTTAGTTAACTGGAAACCCTCTAGCTTTAGGAACTATACTAGAATGCAAAATTTATCTAATTAGAAGAAACAAAATTGTTTTATTATTCTTGGAGTGAAGTGCAGATTACATATGAATAGACTCAGCTGACCTCCCCGCTGCCTACAATGGTCCATGGTTCGTGGTAAAGAGTGGTTCCAGGTCCAGGTTGGATTTATCAGACTGCAATGCCCTTTTTGGTTACATATACACCCATGCTCGTGAGCTCGTCTATTCATGTGTAACTACTTACCATACTTTGTGTGATTACCATTTCTTCATTTTCTTTCAACTGACATCACTCCACTCCATTCTTGTATATGGTTGTAGAAGGTGGGAGCCTGATTTTTTTTTTTTTGGCTGCAACTGAATAAGAAACCCTGTCTGATGATGCTCTTGTGTTCTGTGATTCTTTTATATATAGCTCGTGCATATAGTTATCCCTTCTTCAGAAGTTGGAATTGGTGAAAGTTCTAGAGAAAACGGTATTATTTCATTTTTTTGTGCCATACTAGGCACTTAGAGAATTTCATTGACGGAATACTGAACAAACAATAAGCATTTTCCGCATCGAATCTTATTTGTAATATAAGATTTTGCTAAGAGCCTAAGATTAGTAGGGAATTTATACAAAGGTGGACGTGTTTGCATTTCTTCGTTCATTGAATAACTAATTTGATGTTGATTAGGATTTAGGACAACACAGAAAACTCAGAAAGTGTAGTCCAGTATCTTTCTGAGGCCTCACCCAGTAACCTATTCACCCTTCTTGCTTCCTACCATATCTGAATAATTTCAGCTAGTCAAATAGGATCTTGTTTGTATGGTTCTAGAGGTGGCAAAATGGGTGGGTGGGTGGGTAATGGACTTAATGGGTTAAAACTTATCTATACTACTTTATAATGCATTTAGGCCTTCAAAAACTAGAAGGCTTAAAAATTAAGCCTTCTAATTTTAGAAGGCTTAAAATTAAGATAAGGAGCTCCAATCATGAGATGACATGTGTCACTTAACAAACTCCAAGCCTCAACTTCTAACAAACTCCAAGCCTAACTCTAACCACCAAAAATTAAGATAAGGAGCTCAATTATAAAATGACATGTGTCACTTCTCAACTAAAATTCTTCTTTATTTTCAAATTAAAATATCTTTTATCTACTTATTTATATTATAATCTAATTTCACCATATTTTCTAAAATTTTATGCTCTTTAATTCAACATCCATTTTAATATATTTTATGAGTTTTTAGTTTTATATTTTTAGTGGGTTTATTTCATTTTAATTCAAATTTTACAACTTTAACCTTTATTTCATTTATTCCAATCATATTATAGTCATCGGGTACCCGCCGCCGCATTGCGCGGGTACCCTTCTAGTAGTTCTTAATGGAGGTATGATCAGGCCAAGCTGGCCTGCAAACATATTTTGTTCTTAATATTTGAATTTTCCAAAATAAGTAATGTGTTTGATAGATAGGATCTTCTATGTTTTACTAGAGTATATATATATATATTTTTAGTTGTGAAGTATTCATCCATTTATGCCTTTACCTTGTTATCAAATTTCTAAACCTGTTTGAGATAAATTACAACCCATATTGACTCATGTACCTAGAAATGGATCAAAATTGATTCCTCTCTATGGCACCCATTGACGATTGCTTGGACTTAAAGGGTAGAAATGTGTACTGTACTTAGAAAATGCTTTAGCATGCTTTCAGGGGCACAGTCTTAGTGACCACAGTTGTTTTTTTTAAATTTCAAGACTGAGTGTGAAACAAGTTAGCCTCTGCGCAAATCCTTTTGTTCTGTAGAGCTGTTGACAGTTATCAATTTAATTATCTCTAGTTGATTCTAATAAAATTGGATTGTTTGTTGATTGCAGGCTCTTATAGTTTCTGGGAGTCAAGAGCCTGTTCAGTAAAACATGGCAAAGCATCATCCTGATTTGATCATGTGCAGGAAGCAGCCAGGAATTGCAATTGGGCGGCTTTGTGAGAAGTGTGATGGAAAATGTGTAATTTGTGACTCTTATGTCCGTCCATGCACACTTGTGCGAGTCTGTGATGAGTGCAACTACGGATCTTTCCAGGGTCGCTGTGTCATATGCGGAGGGGTGGGTATTTCTGATGCTTATTACTGCAAAGAGTGCACACAGCAAGAGAAAGATAGGGATGGCTGCCCGAAGATTGTCAATTTGGGGAGCGCTAAAACTGACCTGTTCTACGAACGTAAAAAGTATGGATTTAAGAAACGTTGACGATACATTCTCTTTTGGCGTGACATGATAATTCTAGCTCATTAGAATTATTATCTAATTATCCTTAGAAACGCTTGTATGAGAGAGTACCTCTAGCTGTATTTGTAGCTGTATTATCCTTACATGACACCAGCTGCTAGTCAATAAAGACTTGTTACAATTTGAATCGAATTAGAATTTGTGTATGTGATGGTGTTTGTATTTTGATGCCTTCTGGTTTTCCAGTGGTTTCTGATTGCTCGTTTGTTGTGCTATAATTTTCTGTTTGCACATGTATTTGGTACCATCTTTTGGTTCAATCTGTGTGCCTGATTTTTTAATGCTGAAACATGACAACAGAGAAGTTGTAAATGATAGTCGACTCAAAAACTGTTGGGTATGAATGTACAGGATATTGCATCCTTCATGCTTGGGACCGGCTCATCTAATAATTAAACTAAACCAAATCATTAGTTTCTCCTCAAACTAGTGTAACCTCAAATATACACAAATCACTTGCATATAATCCTCACTATAACTCTCAAACTAAGAACCAAATGATTACTTATAGGGATAGCAACGGGTCGGGTTCGGGGCGGGTTTTAGTGAACCCGCATCTGCACTGCTTATAATATCCAAACCCGAACCCGCCTAATTCCCGATGGGTACCGATTATTATTATCCATCGGGTTATCGGTTTCCCATGATGTCGGTTATCCCAATTAAAATCATCGTTATAAAACTCAACCTAAAAAAAACAAAACACACCCAAATATATTCAAAATTTTAGAAGTTAAAGAAAACGATAATATTCAGAATGTTTGAACATTAAAGAGTTAATGTGTCGTGTGTGTGAAATTAAAGCGTCAGTGTAAGTGTTAATTTAATAGTTTGTAATTACAAAGATATATGCTATTAAGGGTAGAGTAGAAAAAAATTGTACAGGTTAAGAAGCTCAAAACTTATTAGAACCTTATATAAATTAGCAAAAACGGTTACAAATTGGGTATACACAGTGCGGATACGGGGACGGTAAACGGGCGGGTATTACTAGAACCCGTGCCCGAAAAGAAAAGAATATATCTACCGAACCCAGATCCAAACCCGCGAACCAAGACGAACCCGACCCAACCGGTTCGGGTTCGGTTTCCCATCGGTTTGGGTGCTTTTGCCATCCCTATGATTACATGTCAAGCCATACGTCTATAGAGAAACAAAAACTATTTTTAGACTGAAACGACTACTGAAAATTTGTGTTTTGTGGAAGTCTTTTCAATACGTAAAGGGAAATTTGATGAAAGGTGATCCATTATGCACTCTTTCTCACCTATGTTATGTTTTAAGTTCTAAAAATCATACAATTCAATTCAGAATACTTTCTTCTTTAACTTGATATTGATTCCGACATGGTTTCGAGGTGTATTTCGAAAACTCAAACTACTATGATACCTTAGTGACTTTTCGTGATGCCTGCAATATGATAATATTTTCCAGTTTTTCTCATCCACTTGCTATGGCGTCTGAGTAAGCTATCACGTCAATCTCGTCACACATGTGATATAATGTGATATTGGTGATGAACATTAAAAATTTGAATGTGGAACATCGATAGGAAACGATGGGACTATGATATGAAATTAACACGTTTTTGTCACATGATTTCACATTCTCTTTCCCCATAAATAGTGTGGTTTACTACTCATCCTCATACATCCCTTCTAATCTACTAGAAGGGTACCCGCGCAATGCGGCGGCGGGTACCCGGTAACTATTTTTAAGCCGAGCAACTGTTTTTTATATATATGTTTTTTCTAGCAATAACTTTACGTATTTTAAGTTCCGGTGAACTACGTATTTTAATTTATTACATTTTTTACATGTCTTCATATGGTTTAAATGAGATGCATCAATATTGGAGGATGTTACAAGTATGAGAATTTAAGACATTAATTATTTTTTAAATTTATGTGTATGCTTAATTATTATGTTTAGCAAAAGTAACTTTCTTTTGATGGAAATGTTTTTTGTCTTAAAATTTTTAAGACTACTATATTTAGAATGTCCCAAACCCTTTATAAAGGAGTATATATATGTTTTAATGTTTTGGCAATGTAAACCTTTTCCCTTACCAATTCAATATATTCAATGCAAACGACGTCACATCTCAAATGTTACTAATATGTTTGTTTGAATGTAATAAATTTATGGGCAACAAGATCAGACTAACGAACCGAGTTTAAACATAAGTCTTTATCACTAAATGTCGAACAATGCAAACTTCATCTTGTTGCTTCACAAGTATTGATCACTCCATACCGTGTATGGTGGAGTCGTCATTTCATGATAAGGCAACATTTGGGTTTGTTCAAAGAGAGGCATGGTGTGAGGTAACCTTTTGTTTCGAAAACTCCCCCTAATGATGGTCGGGAAGCCTTATTGAGACCATGTCGGTGCTTAGAGTCCGTGTGCAATATCATCGTTTTGGATTTGTAAATGGGAGACACTATCCCGATGCCAAAACATAGCCAAACTACAAAAGATATAAGATTGAATGTAGATACATAAAAGAAGTTATTAGAAATTGAGTAATTAGAGGTAGCACAAGCCGTTGAAATTGAGTAATTTGGTCCTATAAACTCTTGGTGAAAAAGGTGAATATATATAGTATAATCAAGGCAATACAACAATAAGAAGAAGACGATGGACATGCCCAAAGCCTTCACGAATACAAGCGACTGCAAAGTAGTCAAATACAAAGCTGTAACAAGCAACACAATACACGCTGCTTTCATACACCAAATAGCTATTATTCACCTTTATATTCACCAATACCATAATCTCATGACTACATTTCTTTGACATTTAGAGACAACTTAGATCATTTCCCAGAAACTGAACTATGTGGCTCTAGAATGCAAGGCATCATCATGTGGGTTATAGCTAACCTTGACTTCATCACAGAGTAGACATTGCTCTATACTACATTTCGTACTACTCATAAATGTCACACCCCAATTACTGCTTTTGCGGCAAATGGAATTCGGGATTGGTCATCATAGCATCACAATCACAGTTATATTGAACGACCTAAAGTGTCGTTTGGAAAATACATCGTTTGATTTATTAAAACAATCAGAGTTTACAAAGTATAGGTCCCAAATAAAAATCAATTTGTGCGGAAATAAGTTTGTTACAAGCCAAACGATGTTTTAAAATGCATAAATCACATGTGTGACGCGTCGTCACCACGACTCTATGATATGTCCAAATGCATGCCATGAAGTGAATGCGTTAGATACCTGAGATAAAACATGCTAAAAGTGTCAACACAAAGGTTGAGTGAGTTCATAGAGTTTGTGTTGCAATGTAAAGCCTTTAAAATCGTTTATGCAAAGAAAGGCATTGTAAATCCACTCGCCCAAGTTCCGCCCATACAAAACTTGCAACACGTATGTTCACAACCCACTGCCAAAATGTGTATAGTTTATGTTCAAGCACATGATGTCAAATGAATTCACAATAGTGCCTAACTCGAAGTAGAACAATAGCACATAATCAATAGTACTTGACTTAATGTATCAATAGTTACTTGATATAACACATATGAGTGTTGTTTCAAATCGTTCAAAGACCATTAGTTCATGATTCTACCAAGACCATTAGTTCAATGATTATACCAAGACCATTAGTTCCATGATTATACCAAGACCATTAGTGCAATGTTATACCAAGACCATTAGTTTCATGATTATACCAAGACATTTAGTTCAATGATTACCACGACATTTAGTTCAATGATTATACCAAGATATTTAGTTCAATGATTATACCAAGACATTTAGTTCCATGATTTATGATATAGAATATGACTAAACTTTCAGTTCAGATAAACATATAGTTTGCAAATAATCATGATTGTCATAAAAATAGTTGAGCATGTATCTCCCCCAAAAGTAATTCAAAACAATTAAAAGAGTAGGGGCTATGACTCACCTGGTGCAATGTTTATGATGACAAAAGTGGATACAATGAAATGAGGCACGATCTCTAACCGCAACTTGAAGTTTGAGGTGATTTGATGAGAAATTGATTAAGAAGCATAGGTTTTTATCACAAAACCTTAACAAGGAATGAAAGTAAAGCTTGATCTTGCAAAAATATTGGATTTCTCTTGCACCTTCTCCTTGGCCGGTTCTTGATGAAGAAAATGAGAGAGTATATTTCTTTCTCACCTTTGTAATGTGAATGTATGTGTTATGTCTTTGAATATAATTAAAAATTAATACATGTCCTACCTATTAGTGCATATGTGTTGGCCTAATAAAAGATTTTTATCATATCGTGTGGTGTCATTGATTTTTGGTCGACAAAGGAGGGTCAAAAGAAAAGTTGATGAATTTTTTATTAAGTGATTATATGATAATTGTAGTGTTTATCTTGTAAGTAAAAGTAATTATTTAGTGTAGCGTTGGCTAGAAATAAATTTTAACGGAACAAAATAAAATACATCGAAGTCGTAAAAATTATAAAAATACATTTCTTACAAGAATTGAGTGAAATTATAATTATCGAGTAGTATTTAGGAAAACCGTCGTAAATATATATATATAACAATTTATATACAAAATAAATTTAAAACACCGGGTAAGCTAATAATATAATTTTTATAGTCTTAATATGAGTATAAAAATATACCAGAATAAATTTTGAAAGTGTCGGATAAAATGTTCAAAGTAAATAATTACGCTATAGCGTTTATTTAATAGAAAATAAACGTTCAATGAAAAATGCAAAATCATGCATGAACTAATATGATGATGATGTGGCTAATGATATGTAGACTAAACCTAGTCTATATGAAATGTCCTTGATGATTATTCACGAATTCACAGCTAAACCATTAAGGTTACGCGAATTTGATACTCGTAAACCTAGTTTACGATAAATAATGAAATAGTGAAACTTGAATAGTGATTTGAGAAATGACCTGAAAGTACGAGTTGTCACAATAAAACACACCATACTAGCAATTACAACCTCACTAAGAAGAAAGCAAGCCTCATCTAGCAGATAGATCACATCTGTGTGAACACTCAAACTAACACTCATCTAGCAGGTCCCATAAACTCTAAATTAATAGCTAGCAAGGCGAACCCTTTGTTAAGTAGATTTTCATAATAGGTGTTGTTAGAGGTACCTCTTAGAGGTTAGTGACACCCCCTTAGCCACTTTTACCCATTCAGTGTAGACAGGAAAAAACAGGCTGCTCCGCATTTTCTGTCTGTTAATATTTTTGACTTATCAAACTTTATATTATCTGTTTCGTACTTTTAGTTATGTAGTTTTAAAATAAAAACAACATTATATAAGTATAAAAAAATAAAAAAAGGTGTCCATTTAGTATACTTTCATTATGTATAACAACCCCTTCCATATTTTTTTTAAAACCTTATGAAATACAATTGGTATGTATGTATTACATATACTAGACGAGTACCCGTGCATAACAACGGAATTTTATATCGACAGATCGTTTTGTGTAAAAAAAAGTTTATGGGTTATAAACGAAAAATAATAAAAGTTTGAAGATTTAGGGATTAAACATAATGTTTTGAAACCCGGTCCGACCCGGGTGGTTCAACCGGTTGAACCTTTTCGGTCGAAAAACAGGTCTATTTAACCGAGTCAACCCGACGGGTTGGGTCAAAAATGGGTCAAATTAAAACGGGTGTCCCGGGTCAACCCTGTTTTCGATATGTATTAATAGTTTCTTTTTGAATTATATGTTTTCAACATTTTCGTTTTTTAGTTTCAACTTTTCACTTGTTGGTTAACCGGAGAAATAGATCTCCGATGAGACCTGATTCACCAGTTTGTATCGGTTTCAACGGGTCCTCTCTGGTTCATTTTCGGATGACTTTTATTGGTTAGCCGAACCCGTGGCGACACCGGTTCCCGGTTGAACCCGTTGGTCCGGTCCGATTTTCAAAACTATATGTACCATCAACTTGTTAGCTTGTATAAGCTTTGTGTGTTTTATTAATTTGTATAATGTGTACAATAACACGTACTTTTTATTGGGAGAATTTCATATATATCCCTCATTTGGTTCAAAATTTCATATATATCCAACCTAACTTGAAATTTTCATATATATCCAATCTAAAACTTAAAATTTTCATATATGTCCAAATACCCAATTTATATATAATTAAAACCTTAAAATACATATTAGTACACATGAGTTACGAATATTATTATGATCCATAATAAACAATTTCACAAATATATGTATATTCATTGCTCCAAATATAATATATAAATCATAAAGCATGTTTCAAAGCATATATATGCTTTGAAACATGCTTTTATGATTTATATATTATATTGGAGCAATGAAGATACATATATTTGTATCGAAATTGTTTATTATGGATCATAATAATATTTGTAACCCATGTGTACTAATATAGTGATTTGAGAGATTATTTATATAGAAATAAGAAATATACACGTGAATTAAAAAAATAAAAAATAAAATAAAAAATAAAATAAAAAAAACACGAAAGGTTTAATGGTCATTTAACATTAAATGATAATAAATACGTATTTTAAAATTTTAATTAAATATAAATTGGGTATTTGGACATATATGAAAATTTTAAGTTTTATATTAGATATATATGAAATTTTCAAGTTAGGTTGGATATATATGTAATTTTGAACAAAATAAGGGATATATATGAAATTCTCCCATTTTTATTTTAGGGTGTTTTAAAAATAGGATTAATTAGTTTGATTAATTATTTTATATTTTGAATTATGTTGTAGCTTGTTTAAATTGTATATTGTGAAAATTTTATTGTACTTTTTAGTAAGAGGTGTTTTAATTGGTTGCTTTTAATTTGGTATATATGTTTTTAATTGGTTGTACAATGTGAATAAATTATTGTACTTTTAAGTAATTGAGTATTTTAATAAGAGTATTAAGAGGGTGAGGTATCGTGGCTAAGCCATTTCTCTTCATTTGGGCCCCACATGTGGCACATCACTTCAACACACTCAATTAAAAATAACTCCCAATCACAACTAACCTAAACCTCTTCATTTGGGCCCCATCCACCCTCATTTTATTTCTTTTCCATATTTTTCTAACACAATAAAATTCATTTCATTTAAATAAAATTACAATACGGGAAAACAACTACAATACGGAAAAACATACGAATAATAAGAAACATACGATAAATAATAAAATATATCTGAAAAATAAAACCATATCGAAACTTAAAAATACAACATTTTTCGCCTTTTACTTGTTGTATTTTGCTATTAATTCGTCTTTGTTTCTTTGATGATTGATTTTTAGCTCCTGAACCCTCAATATCAAGCATGAAAACTCCATTCTCGACACTCTTGGAGTGACTTTGCTTTCGCTATCCTCGCCTCGTACATTTCTTTGGCTTCGTCTACTTTACGTTTATACTCTTGAGCTAAAGCTTCCGCTATAGCATCCGATTGACTCCCCCCGGTGCTCAATGACGACTCCACTGATTTTGATTTTTTTGCCGGTCGAGGCTTGGCTGCGGGACGAGCTCTTGGATCAGGGCCGAATAATTCGGCGAGATTATCTTCATTGATCCCGTCCGACGCGTCCCATTTGGGATATTGTCTCAAAACCTTCCACGCCGGGATCATAGTAAACTGTTTCCCTGTTTGAGCCTTATAAGCAAGTCTTGCATTCTCAATATGATCAACATCATTTTCCCCGGATTTACGCTACAAATGCTTGTAAAAACCATTGAACTTTTGGCAATCACCGTTTATCCGAGTCCATTTACCCGTGACCATATTTTTTGTACGAGTAGGCCCTGAACTACGAGCGTTGAAGTCCTCCCAAATCTAAGTCCAAAACGTATCGCGTAGTCGGTCATTACCGATAGCGGCGTTTTGGGAAACCTCGACCCAAGACTCGGCTAAAAAATTTTCTTCCTCGCTTGACCAACGAATTGTGGTTCGAGACTCTTCTTCCTCCTCCTCGTTGTCCGCGTCCAAATTCACCACGGTCTTGGTTTTTTTCTTTGGCACTTTGGCCGATTTTTTTCCATGACGACGTTGTTCACGTGTTTCGGTTTGTAGTAGTTAAGGTACTTTGAATTGTGATTCAAAGTAATGTTGTTGTGAAGGGTAGAATTGCGGCGGTGATGGTTTTGATGGATAGTATTGCGGTTGTGATGGATAGAATGATGGCGGTGATGGATAGAATTGCAGTTGTGATGGTTGTGATGGATAGAATTGCGGTTGTGATTGTCTTGGATATTGAAAAGCTTGAAATCCGACTTGAGAAGAAGAGTTTGAGCTTTGGAACGATGGGGTGGAAGGGTTTGACGAAGACGAGTTGAGAAGATTCATAAACGACATCGCATTTGGATCTTGAGACATTTTTGGTTGTGGATTGAGATTGTGAAGATAATGTATTTTTGAAAGAGAAGTGTGAATTTTTGTGTAAAATATGGGTATTATTTATAGAGTGGGTGGGGTAATATTTGAATTTGAAAAAAAAAACGAGTAACCGTTTGAATTAAACGGTAATATTAAACAGTATTATTTCAAAATTGGTTGTGTCTTCTTCCGTGTCGTTGGGGTGGCGAAGATGCAAACGACGAGATAGGCTGGTGTGGTGGCGAGGGCCAGCGAGCCTTCCACGTGGGAGTGGCGAATGATTCTCGTCACGATACCTCACCCTCTAATTACACCATACATTTCTCTCACTTTTGACTTTCAATATTTAATTCTTTAAGGTTTGGTCATTTTTCTTTTATATGTAGTATAAATAAGGGGGAATTACATACATATCCACATACACACCAATATTTACATATTTCCTCAAACAAGTTTTTAATGCATGATGTACAAGCTTATTAAAGCAAGGTTTGGGGAAAAATGTAAATAGTGGTGTGTATGTGCGGATGTATGTAAATGCCCCTATAAATAATAACAAGTATTGTACCTTTTGCACCAATCAATGCGACAAAAATCACTTAAAATGACAACGATTTTAGAGTTTAATAAGATCTAGGGTTTGAGTGGGGGATAAAAGTGTTGCGTGTGAGAGTGAGAGTGAGAGATCGGGTGTTGGGTTATAAGTGTTGGATCCTTGTTGGCATATTTAATTTAGATGTAAACTAAGTTGGAATTAATAAATAAAAAAATATTAAAAAAATAAAAAATAAATCAAAATTAAAAATTTATTTAAGATATGTTTGACAAAAGTAAATAACGCTAGTGCCGAAGAAGATTATAAAAAAAAGATTATTTTTATAAGCTACATGAAGTAATTTTTTATTTTCAAAGATTATAGAAGATTATTTTTTTATAATATTTTATAAGTTATTTCTCCCAAACAAATATTATTTTTTAAATAGCTTATTTAAAAAAAAAACAAACATAATCTCTATAAATCAGACGATATATTTGGACAACTCAAAAAAAGAAATAAGTTGTATCCAATTAAATTTGGAGTAAAATTGGGAAGATAGCGGGCAATAACCAGTGGTTTAAAACCAAAACACCTCCTCCGCCATGACAATGGCGACGATGAACCTCAAACTCACCTTATCCTCCAAACCACCACAGCACAACCACCTACCACTTCATTTCTCAAACACAACCTTTCACACTCCACAATCCTTCAATCCATCCAAACTTAACTTAAACAATACAACTCGTAGGAGAAGGTATAAAGTGTTGAGCAAAGCTGTTGATGTTCAAGACGCCGAAGCAACCGCCCTTGCCGGCCGTGATCGTTTATTGAAGGTATATTCTCAATTACACAACTTCCGTTAATTAAGGTCTTCTGTTAGTATAATAGGTTACGCGTTAATTAAGCTTAGTATTGGTATGGACTGTAATATCGCATTAACTTCCGATAATAAGAGTTAATACTTAATACATTAGGCTTTCTTTTGAAATGGGTTATTTTATAAGATATTAATGTGCATGTAGTTCCCTTAGTACAGTTCGGTAAGTTAGGTTATAAGTCAAGTTAACGTATCAACTGTTAATCGAGTGTGTTCAGTTAGTGCGGTAGCTTAGGATTTAACTTCAGTCTGATATGAACTGTAGTTGTTTTTGAAGATATTAATGTGCGTTTAGTTCTGTTAATACAAGTTATGTTAAATAAGTGTTTGGTTCTAGTTTGGTAGGTTAGGTTTTAGGTTCATTCTGATGTGAAATGCAGATATTGTTTGATGATATTACTGTGCATTAAGTTTCTGTTGAATAGTGACTTGATATGTAGTTTGACCTTTTGAGAGGTTTCATTCACTTATTTTATCTTCAAATGTGGTGAATTTTGGGTGGAAATTGTGGTATATGGCATTAGGTTTGACCTGAAAAACGAAGATGAATATTTTTTAGAGAATGGAATGGTTTATTGTTACTCAATCAGAGTGTTGTATTATTCAGGTGTTAACCCTGTAACAGTATGGAGTGCTACCTAAACACCTATTTGGCACTTGTTGGTTGCATAGTGAAACATACATACATTTATCTGAATGTGTTGACCAATATATGTGTTGTCTTGGTTATCGTGTTAGTTGAAGCTTCCCTGCCCCATGTTTGGTGCTTATCATTCTCGGTTATGCCAATGAAAACCATACAAATGTTTATATGTTTTGTTTTGAGTCACAACACAATCTCACAGGCATTCTTGGTTTATAAGACATGAAGGAAATATTGGCACTTCTTTTTACCTGTGTGAGTAGAACTATTTTACAGGTTAACTTATGGAAGGCTAAGGTTTTAATAATATGCGATTGTAAACATATGATTTTGAAATTGCAGGTGCCGATAGAAAGAATTAGGAATTTTTCTATCATTGCACATATTGATCATGGAAAATCGACATTAGCAGATAAGTTGCTCCAAGTGACGGGTACTGTGCAATCACGTGAAATGAAGGAGCAGTTTCTGGATAACATGGATCTTGAGAGGGAAAGAGGAATCACTATTAAATTGCAGGTACATTTTTTAAGCCTAACCCGTGTAGTTTAATTGCATTTTTATTGTTAAAAAGGAAGTGAAAAGGAATAAGGTTTTAGAAGGTTCCATCTCATTTTTCTGCTATAGGACATGCCACTTGGTTTGTAATTGGTCTGAGCTCTATAAGTCTAATTATAAAACCATTCAAGATGTCTTCATAGCTGATGTGTGTACATGCTAGGTCTTTGTAATACAACCAGATTTATTTTTCCGTCATAGATTACGTAAGTCCAAACCATCTCCAAGTTGGCCTAGTGCTAAGGTGTCCCTAAAGTCTCAAAAGAGACCAGAATTCAAACTTCACTGGGTGAACATTTTGGGATGGCCAGGGAAAAGTCGGAAACGGGCACGGGAAACCCAGTTATGCCGCGTTCAACAGAGCCAAAAAGGCTCAACTGCCCCTCATAATCAAGACATACTGAAGTTATGATAGGTTATAGTGGGCTGGAAAGAGAAGCAGAAACACGATTTTGGATACTAATTATTCTATAGGGTGTCCACCTTTCTCATTCCTGTATTTCCTGCTAAATAGTTAGTGGTGGCATTGTTTTCAGGCTGCTAGAATGCGTTTTGCGTTTGAAGGCCAGCCTTATTGTCTTAATCTTATCGATACTCCAGGGCATGTCGATTTCTCCTACGAGGTATGAAAACATTTTATGTAATGGAATTTGATTATTTCCATTCTGTTTATCGAATTTCAACTTGTTTAGGAAATATTTAGCAATTGTCATCATTTTGTGCGCTTATTATATGATTTTGACAAGTGGTCTGTCTGCCTTTTTATGATTGCAGGTTTCTCGATCTCTTGCTGCATGTGAGGGTGCTCTCCTTGTTGTAGATGCCTCACAGGTACATCTTTTACACTGTAATAAAGTTGGGTTAGTTTAGGTGACTTACCGCCCCGGCGGGATTGGGTATGTTGTTGTTGTAGTTTAGCTGACTTACTTTTGCTTATTGTTGCATATGTTAGTGGTACTGGTTCTGGTTCGTTCTTTTATGTGCCATATAAAGCTTAGTTTAAGAAGCTTTTAGTTTTAGTTTAAACAATGATATGTTCTGTACTTCTTCCACTGGTGGCAGTTTGATTTTATCGTGAGCTCAAACCTTCTATTGTAGGGCGTTGAAGCTCAGACGCTGGCTAATGTTTATTTGGCCTTGGAGAACAACCTTGAAGTGATTCCTGTAAGTTGATCAGAACCTGTTTTTTGTTTATCAATTATTGTCATTTGCATTAAGGTGTCTTAGCTGTGCAACATGTACGTTCTAGAATCAAGATCAATCCCTGAAGACAATAGAATAAATATTTATAAGAATGCAATCAAATTGAGGGGAAAATCCTTGTCATATGATACACATCATGGGAGAATAAAAAGAAGACAATATAATCCAATGTAATAATATTAAAATCTAGTCTAATTTATGGATGGTTGTTTTTAACAGTCTTTCAATGTTAATATCCACCAAATTATTTTTGACATCTCTGTTACTGCCGCGCAGGTGTTGAATAAAATAGATCTTCCAGGTGCTGAACCAAGCCGTGTTATCCAAGAGATAGAAGAGGTTAGTTTATTGGAGGCTGTTTTTACTGCCTTTTAATACCCGATATTCGCCAATTATGTTTTGTCTCTGAAGTTGATGTGATTTTACTCTAGGGTATACTTTTGAAGTTGATGTGATTTTACTGTAGGATATTCGCCAAGAAAACCACCAGTTATTTTTGTTCCGATATAATATGTTGTCTTTTTAATCAAAACTTGATAAATATTTGCATAATGGTGCATATTTTCTCCACAACTTTTCAACCTTTATAAGAAAGAATTTGGATCAATTCCTTAAGAAGGTTTATCTTGCGCCGCTACAAAGTTAATAGGTTCTTTGTTTCGAATAATAACAGTTTTTATGAAGGGGTGGCAAGAGAAAAACCAAAGGACAGGTCCTAAAGTTTTAATATTAGTTTGATGAATGATATTTAGATGAAGAAAACAAAATCAAAGGCTAAATGCATTTTATAATTTTTACCCAAGAATCTTGTTATGCATGGTTGTGATATTCCTGTGTTGCTCCAGTTTCGTATATATCATGCTTTTAAACTTCACCTCCATTAAGCTGTTTGTGTTGTGCCCATTCATTGGGGTTTTTTTAGCTTCTTGCTTTCTAATGTATCATATTTTATTAATAGGTTATCGGTTTGGATTGCAGCAATGCTATATACTGCTCAGCAAAGGTGATATATTTATCCTGTCAACATTGATCATATTACAGACTTTCAGTTTTGAATAATACTGAGTAAGATAAATAGTCAAATCAGTTAATTCCACAATGTGCTCTTTGATTCAGTGAAGAAAAACACAGTTAGTTAGGTTCAGTTCCATCAGATATTGATGCCACAAAATCAATTTCCAAATTCCAATATATTCTCATAATGTTGAAAGCTTAGTGACAGGGGCTTTGTGAAATCTATGAAAGTGTCATAGGTAATGTATATATTGTCTGTTCATTACAGGAAGGGATAGGTATTAATGACATACTGAATGCAATTGTTCAAAGAATTCCCCCACCACCTAATTCTGCTGGAAGACCTTTGAGAGCTCTTATTTTTGATAGGTATTAAGCGCTTTATCACACCCTTATACTCGTAATACCTAGGAGATTTATTACTTTCTCATTGTAGATTATTTCCGTAAGAAACAATTGTTTCAGCCTACTATAATAGTTTCACGTGATTCATATTTACAGGAATAATTATATGATTAACTGTTCATATCTATAAATTTTTGCAGTTACTATGATGCTTACAGGGGTGTTATTGTATATTTTCGTGTTATTGATGGAACTGTAAAGAAAGGTGACAGAATCCTTTTTATGGCTAGTGGGAAGGTAAAACCACATCCGTTAAGTTCTGCTTTTTAATAATATGCGCGTCAAGGTTGTTGTATCTGATTGAGTGAAAACTGCAAACATCATATTGGTTGAAGACCTGAAAGGTTTTCGTTTAGGTTTAGTAATTTTGACAAGTTGCACGATGCAGGATTATTATGCTGATGAAGTTGGAGTTTTATCTCCTAATCAGTTGCAAGTTGACGAACTATATGCTGGTGAGGTAGGTATACATAATATGTGTGAATTAACTACTACTCCGTATATATTTAGGGGGTGTTTCTTTTCCACTTAATGGGTGGGCCCAAATCCTTATTTTCTTTTATTGGGCCCCAAAACCCTCTCTCTCTCAAATAAGTGGCTAAACTAGACATTACTCCAAACCACTTAATTTAAGAAACACCCCCTTAGTGATACTAAAAAAAAAAACAGATTACAGTTTATGATACACATTTCTATAAACTTAGCTCGAGTATGATACAATTACTCAAATCTTATTTCATGACTTTTATGAATTTTTTAATTGTGCATGTATGTTTGTGTTAACTTCATTCTTTTTAGGTGGGATACATTTCAGCTTCAATAAGGTCGGTAGCAGATGCTAGGGTGGGTGACACCATAACACACTATAGTAGAAAAGCAGAGGAATCTCTTCCTGGATATAAAGAGGCCACTCCAATGGTTTTCTGTGGCTTGTTTCCTATAGATGCAGACCAGTAAACCTCGTTATTTTCTTATTACTTAGCTCAAAACCTACATAGTTCCTTTATTAGCTGCATTAATTGGCCTTATCGGTTGTTGCAGATTCCCAGATTTACGCGATGCGCTGGACAAATTGCAGCTCAATGATGCTGCATTGAAGGTTAAGCTAATTCCTAGATTTGTTTTCATCTGTCTGGTAACACTGTCACGGTAACAGTATTTAATGAAAATAGAGCTATCATTGCTGAAGCCATGTTAGTATAGGTGGTAAAAGGGGCTGGTTGGATAACAGGTCAAAGCATGTAATTCTTGTCAAAACTCAAAACGGGTCAGACTGGATTGGCCCGGACCACTTTTCATTCCAAGTTTTTAGCATGTCAAATATGTTTAATGTCTACATTTAAATCTTCAAATCATTTTTTCATAATTTTTTGCTTTCAGTTCGAGCCAGAAACATCAAGTGCCATGGGATTTGGCTTTAGATGTGGGTTTTTAGGCCTTCTGCATATGGAAATTGTTCAGGTACTAGTGATGTTTTTCATCTCAATTATTTATAATCATGGTATGATTATTTTTATCATCTTGGTTGTGGTTGTTCTTATTGCACAGGAAAGACTTGAACGGGAATACAATTTGAGTCTCATAACTACCGCTCCTAGTGTTGTATATAAAGTGTTCTGCGTTAACGGTGAAATTGTGAGTTGAGAACCTTCTTTTGTGTTACTTTATTTATTTTTGATTTTTTTGCTTTGGAACTGTGGCATATGCAATCAACTTTATCAGCTTTTTTCCAACATCTGTGTAGGTTGAATGTTCAAACCCATCAGCACTTCCTGAGCAAGGTAAGAGGAAGTCGATTGAAGAGCCAATTGTGAAGGTTTGTCGTTGTTTTATTATTTCCCTTTTATGGTATGCTATGTAGTCTTGCACAATATATGGTGTGTTTAAATATTGAAGGTCTATATCCTCTCTGCAGATTGAGATGCTCACACCAAAGGACTATATTGGTTCACTTATGGAACTTTCGCAAGACCGAAGGGGAGAGTTTAAAGAAATGAAATTTATTACAGAGAATAGAGCTTCACTCACCTATGAGATGCCACTAGCTGAGGTTATTCATTTTATGTTATTTCTTCTATAAACAGATCTACTAAGCTCTTTTAGTAAAAACAAGTTTGATGTATCTTTTTCCAGATGGTAGGGGATTTCTTTGATCAACTAAAATCAAGGAGCAAGGGCTATGCTAGTATGGAGTATTCGTTTATTGGGTAAGTAAAATAATTTTATTGTATGAGCTGAGGCAGCAGCCCCTAGGGTGCCAATGGGTTGAGGCTTGAAGGTTTTTGAACTGCATGCTCAAAAACGTTATATCATCAATTTGTTATTATATATGGACTTTTATATCATATACACCCGTCTAATGTAATTCAATATCTGATGTGATTCTGACGTCAGGTACAAGGAAAGTGATTTAATAAAGCTTGATGTGTTGATAAATGGTGAGGGTGTGGAGCCTTTGTCGACAATCGTACATAAAGATAAGGTATTTTGGCCATTTTTCATCTTTTAAGTTGGATCCAAGAAGATGATAGGGGTTCCATTTACGTTCATACACATGTCCTTCAATTGGTTGCAATCAATATTATATAGCTGTAGTTGCACTGAAGTTGTTCTTCGTTTATCCCTACATAAATTATATGTCGTTAATATTATCCTTAAAAATAATATACCGCGAGGTGGTTAGATTTTCTAATGGGCAAATGGCTGAGGATAACTTTTGACAGATCTGCACCATGTCATTATTGTTTTATTATTCCCTGTTTATTGACACGATATAAAGATATGAACTTATTCTCTCTCTCTCTCTCTCTCTATAGGCATATTCTGTCGGAAGGGCTTTGACTCAGAAGCTAAAGGAACTTATACCTAGGCAAATGTTTAAAGTGCCCATCCAGGTAATTTTCATTTGTTGCAGCTGGCATTAGTATAGGCACCAAGGTGATTGTATACCTGTTAACACTTGTGCTATAAACTTGTTATACCAGGCATGCATAGGCACCAAGGTGATTGCTAGTGAGGCTTTGTCAGCAATTAGAAAAGATGTTCTTGCCAAATGCTATGGTAAGTATGCATTTTAATGTTTTCTAGCCAATATTGTTTCTAAATGCTTCAAGACACTCGATTTACTTTGTTCAAGGAACTTTCCTGCATTATAATGTGTATATTGAATAGTCATGACAGTGTCCATAAATCCATTTTGTTTTTCCACTCTTACATCTCTTATTCTTCTGTAGGTGGTGACATCTCAAGGAAGAAAAAATTGCTAAAGAAACAGGTAATTATCTGTTTGTTTTTATCTCGAAGCCCATGTTAGATTGTATAAAATATGCTGCTTATAGTTCTTCTACTCTACTGTTTTCATTAGGCCGTAGGAAAGAAAAGAATGAAGGCGATTGGCAAAGTTGACGTGCCTCAAGAAGCATTCATGGCTGTGTTGAAACTTGAGAAGGAGGTGCTATAGTATAACCTTGATACAATTGTACAAGTTGATGTGCCTGAAGGCAACGTATATGCGACGGCGAGCTGTAACACATGTACATTGTATGTTAATCACTATCATGGTGGAAAGTGAAGTTTTATGTGTACACAATCAACTGCCCATCAAGTAGAAGTTAGAAAATGTATACCAAGTCAATTTTTTATAGTGAAAGCATATCAAATTCCTCTTTGTATCTTCCCACTTGTCCCTTCCCTTGTTTAGAATCCAGAATTGGAAGGCATGCATCAGCCTCAAGCTTAACTTCATAATTGCATCCCATGCTTACGCTTCACTGTTGGTGTTCTCTTATTTTTGCGGCTGAGGTTTAATACTAGTTTTTGTTGCCATTTGTGCATCTGTTCATAATGGCTGTATTTTGGGTCTAAATCGCCCAATTTGATCAATCGTGTTAGTTTGGATCTCCTTTTGACTCGGGGCCTTGCACCACTTCGACTGATGCGGACGTAGTTCTCTCGTCGTGAAAGTAGTAATTAAAGGTAAGCTCGGGGTCGACCCGCGTCTTTGGTTTAGTCGGTGCAAAATCCGGGTGATGTTTACAAAGGCATTTATTGGCTTTTTCATTTCTGAATTACATCCGAGATTTCGTGAAATTAACTTTGGTGTATCTTTAAGATATGTCTCCCCTCATTTCTAATCGTCTATTGTAGCGTTTCATTGTTGTTTTTAAACCATGGTATCCAGCTTTTGTTGGTCTAGTTATACATGAATGGTTCAACTTGGAAGTGCTTCCTCTGCATGGTCTAAACAGATTTAGACATTTTTGCCAACTAGAATTATCACATGCAGTGTTAGAAAAAAAAGTCTACTGGTTGATTAACCGTCGGCTAGGCGCTATTGGGCCACCAGCCTTTTTTATTTGTGTAAATCGGTCAATCATGGTCAGCGACGGTATCACATGCAGTGTTGCAAAAAAAGTTTACAAGGTTGATTAATTGTAGGCTAGGCGCTATTGGGCCACCAACCTTTCCGATTTGTGTATAGCGGTCAACCGTAGTCAGCGGCGGTCAACGACTGTCTACGATGGTCAAACTTGTCGGAAACTTGCAAATCTTACTGGAAATACCAAAACTCGTCGTAAACTAGTTTTAATCACTTATAGTCTCTGTTTATATCTATTACAAGATGTTCTTAAAGAAAATCTTGCCGGGATACCAAAAGCTTGCTAGAAATACCCAAAACTTAATGAAAATATCAATCCACTTAATCACCGATTAATCTCGCCTATATCGATTACAAGCTACAAAAGTCCGACTACCGATTCACGATTTTTGCAACCTTGATCACATGAATATTGACCAGGGATTTAAACTCTAAAATGTCATGAATTTCAAGTTGTAATGAGTTATTACCAAGAAGAGCATGGGATTATAAGAGTGACTAAGTAGCCATTTCATTCATGCTAACGGTAGTTAACTTAATTGGTTAAATCCATTTCATTCATGCTAACGATGGTTTACTGAATTACCTTAATTGGCTAAATCCCATAACGTGTCTTGCGGGTAATATTTTGTTTTTCACAAAAGTTTCATATAAAATAAAGACACGTACAACCAATATATCTTTCTTCACTATCTCTCCCACCTTTTTACATTTTAGATATCAAAATCAATCTATCATTATGTACAAACTCTGATACTAATTGTAATAACCTTTAGGGTGTGTTTATTTTGTTTTCCAGACTCAAACACTTAAATAGACGTGGGTCTAATGTGTGAGTCCATGTTGTTAGAAGATCTAGATGAGGAGTAACATTTTTAAAGCCTTTGTGTTACAGACATTCTAACACATTTGTGTAGACCCTAATTAAAAAAATATTAATATATACCACTAGCCTCACCCATTTTACCAGACAGATCCTTCAAAAAAAAAAAGAAAAAAAAGAAACAAGGCCTTAGAATCAATATCAAGTATCAAGTACACACATGATGAGATTTATATATTTTAGATAGAGAAAGCTAAAAAGAAGTAGAAAGAAAAATGGTAAAACTTTGTTAATCAAAATATTATGATATGAGTTCACACACCTTTCCATCACACCCTCTCTACATGGAGAGAGTATATACACCACAATGTGGACGGTTTGGGCAAACCATGTACATAGATTAGTTTACATACTAACTATTACAAATTAAGTGAGTTCAAAACATAAGTAAGATAGCCACTTTCAACCCTAACAATATAGTTTTCCCTTATAAAAACAATAAAATCAACTATTACAAACAACTTATTTTTTTAATAAATGAACATGTCATTTATTTAAACGTTCATATTCATTTATTTATCTGATTAAAATTAAACAAACAAAACATGAACAAGTCACCTAGCATTAACCCCAAATTATGCATATTTTTGTTGGATTTTTTAACTTCTCTTTAAAGAAGCACGATAATATTGTAAAGACATGGTCCCACGAAAATGCATGCGAGATCTACAGAAAGTCTGATTTTATGTATCCCTATGTCCTTTTGGGGCCGGTGTCCTTTTAACTTCTTAACACTAAACTAATACCCGTGTAATACACGGGCAGTCTAAATTAATTTCGTTTCAAGTGTTAATGAATATAGATCTTATCTAATAATCTTTGGATTTTATCGATAACATCATCTTGATGGTAGTTTAACTGATTACGGGATTCTTTTACAAACTTACTAACATTTTCATTGCCGTTGCCAAGTTCTATAAAGTTCAAGCTCTTTACTTTCCAAGTACCCGATTTCAACATATCTTGAACACCCATAAGAGAACCACGACTTAACTGAATACACACAAAACATTACATAATCAACAGACTTTAATCAGTAATACATTTATATATTTTCTATCAAGTTCTTTTTACGAAACTTGAAACATCTTGTGTTTTCCTTCACATGCTAAATCATTCTTTCTATACACCCACAGTTCTCATTAACACTCAAATATTATACTCCACAAAGTTTCCATCATTTTCCCAACTTCCCTTGTTAACTTTTGAATATGTTATGAGTTTATGACACCCTTACCGACATCCATCTTCTGCTACTTGATACTCAACAAACACTGCATCTTAATCTCAACTTGATTTTCATAACTGTTTTCAAGTTCTATGACCAATAAATTCTTTCCTTGGATTTACTCTCCTTAACAATCACGGTGGTTATGATCTTTTCCCACGTTTCGTAAGACATTTATATCTAGTCCTCCATATTGCGAGTTGAGAAAAATAAAAGTAGTCAAGTGCAAAGGGAACTCGGCAGATGCATTGCCAGTCTAGTGCCCCTTTCTTCTCATTGCCACATGTGCAAAAGAATGTGCCAAAATTTTCACCTTGTACTCGCAATCACCACCTTCATGTTACTGCAAGCAAATATCAGTACTGCAACAAAAATCAAAAGACATAAGTTGCTTATAAGTATACAAAAGACGTAAAATTACAATAGAAATATTTGTAACGTATTGTTTTAATAACCTGTTTGCAGACTGAATTTGGGGTTATCATGGGCATTTAAAAAATTAAACACATCAAAAGTATTAAAAAAAACTTGTGATGGGTATTGTACCACATTTCAGAAAGAAATAAGATGTCTTCTATAGCTTACTGTATGAGTATAACCGTAAATAAACTCAGCTCAACTAAGGACTGTGTGTAACTAAAGGCAAAGTCGTTTATACACAAAATATTTCAACAAATAACTTCATACCTGCAACTTGTGACCTAAAAATTATTCAGTGATATTGTCTTCCTTATTGCCATTCTCAAACGCTAAGCTAAAATTGTAACTCATAAGAGTCTTAACATTGTCGGCATGATATGACAATTGGAAATATCCTTTAGTAGTAGTTATAAATAACCACCGATAAAGTTTATATATACAATCATAAACTAGGTGAACATAAAATTTATAACAACATGTTATGCTAATAACCTTGACTATAACCCAAAATTTATATTCTAACTTCATTTATCTCACAATCATCTCAACTAATTAGTATGGTTCGCTAAATTTCAATAGTGATGGTACAACACGTACACACTGTTTTATTGTCAATAATGACTCCTACAAAGGTAACACCACAAGTGAAAGGCTAACAACCACTATCATAATTTTTTCTTAATAACTTAAGATGAGAAATACTGATAGAGATAAATAAACAACCTTAAACTCCTACTCTCGTGAAAACTTTGCATCGACCTTCTTGTCTAATTCCTGTCTCCATATCTCTTACGTAAATCAACACTAATATATTGATGCAACTTTCAATATAGCTTACTTTTATAGCTTACTGTATGAGTATAACCGTAAATAAACTCAGCTCAACTAAGGACTGTGTGTAACTAAAGGCAAAGTCGTTTATACACAAAATATTTCAACAAATAACTTCATACCTGCAACTTGTGACCTAAAAATTATTCAGTGATATTGTCTTCCTTATTGCCATTCTCAAACGCTAAGCTAAAATTGTAACTCATAAGAGTCTTAACATTGTCGGCATGATATGACAATTGGAAATATCCTTTAGTAGTAGTTATAAATAACCACCGATAAAGTTTATATATACAATCATAAACCAGGTGAACATAAAATTTATAACAACATGTTATGCTAATAACCTTGACTATAACCCAAAAATTTATATTCTAACTTCATTTATCTCACAATCATCTCAACTAATTAGTATGGTTCGCTAAATTTCAATAGTGATGGTACAACACGTACACACTGTTTTATTGTCAATAATGACTCCTACAAAGGTAACACCACAAGTGAAAGGCTAACAACCACTATCATAATTTTTTCTTAATAACTTAAGATGAGAAATACTGATAGAGATAAATAAACAACCTTAAACTCCTACTCTCGTGAAAACTTTGCATCGACCTTCTTGTCTAATTCCTGTCTCCATATCTCTTACGTAAATCAACATTAATATATTGATGCAACTTTCAATTAATTTCAGCATGCATGGTCATATTATGGTAAATAGCTGCAATAAGATACTCTCTAGTAGTCTTTCTTCAGCAAGTATTCAAACTAATAACTGCATGGTCAACCATGAAATATCTTTATCAAAACATATTGTGGATATAATTTAAGCTAAAACAATATACCAAAACTGTCTATGACCATCTTACCAAAATTGTCTACCGCCTGAAACATAAAAGTAAATTAAATAAGAAAAGCAACGTCTATATAGTTCTGGCATGATCATACTTTTTCCCAAACTTTTTTATGTTTATCTCTTATCTATGTTCCTAATATTACAGCTAGAAGCACAGTTCAAAGATAGCTAATAAACACACTTTGTAATTTGTAGAAAAATCATGAGAAGTTCGTAATGAAAAATAACTCGATATGCTTCAAAAGTTTCTCACTTTTGTATCCCTAAGCTGTTTCAAAAAGCTAATCCAAACACCCTTTAAAGTAAAATGCAGATTTATCAAAAGGGTGTTTGGTGTTGCTGATTAAAAATGTTTATCTAATTATTGCGTTTGTCATTATAATTTGGCGATTATAATCTTGAATCTGAATCCAAACATCCTTGTGACAAAACCAATATTTGGACTTAAAAATAAAATCTGAAACCAAAATACCCCTTTCATCACAGTCCTAGATCAAAAGTTAAAAGTGACTTCAAAGACCCATACCAGTTTTGCTTGCTATTTTATAGATCAATTGACTAAAATATAACAATTACTCTCATATAATCTGCTTAAACTTCATAATCAGATCCTGTTTCATTGTAGCCCTACATTTCAGTTAAATTAAGAAGACTTTGTATAGAAATATATATTAAATTTTCAAGGGCTAACCTTGTGAGCATCAAAACATGTATGACATTAGAAAATCGTTTTTGCATCTCTTTGGACAACCATCTTCTTATGTCTTTTATTTGTTGTTGTGGTGGCTAACCCTGGTGTGCACCAGTTCGTAGATTTAATAAACATCAAGCCCGACCACAGAAATCTAGCATAAGCACCAATAAACCAAAGGTTTCATTTGTATATATGTTGAATTATTTTCTATTCAACATATATACAACAATCAAATTCATGTAGGTACCACAAACCAAAAAAGTCTAGCAAATATTTCATTTGTATCAAAGAGTGAAATATTTTAACACGAAGTTGCATAAAGCCCAAGGTTGAAGTTCCATTCAATCTTACAACTATCCTCTATTTTTTTTGCGTTGAATCATCATTGCCTACATGACTGGTTACAACATTGTGCTTCGAAAAGTTCAAAGTTCAATGAATCACAATCAACATAGATCAATGACATAGAGGTAATCTATACCGCTAAAAGTATGAGACGGAAAACATTCAAACCTTTGACTAAATGCAAGGTTCAAAAGAAATTCCATTTCAGATAGATAAGCAAAAGAAATTCCATTCAAACCTTTGACTAAATGAAAGGCTTCCAAGGCGCACTCCTTACATAAGGTTCCAGTCAGGTCAATGTGCCTATAGTCACAAAGTCACTCGTAAGCAAATAATGTTAAATCATATAGGACATATGTATCTTATCATGCCAACAATCAATTTGAAAGAAAATAATTCAAGCATTTCATCAAACACCTTATATGCATGTAACCGTATCACTTTATAACTCAGTCACTTCATGTTTACCAACAAAAAAAAAAGCCCACTATAAAAAATGCAATTACATAGAACCCACATCAATTTTGAGAGCCTAAAAAAAACTAAAATAAATTATGAGATGAAAGAAAACCAGAATCATAACTTGTTAGAATGTAGAATCAGTGGTGAGAAAACATAGCAATCTAAAATGAAAACCTGCACAAATCACTATGTCGGAACAAAATCAGTTGAAGTTGCGGGGTTCTTATGAACAGCTGGTTAATTTGTCGTTTGTAACAAAATATATATGATGGAAGATGGAAAAATTCAGTAGATAAGTAGTACAAATAATTGTTACTCCCTCCGTCTCAAATTTATTGTCGGAAGAAAAACACAGTTTAATAAAAGTGGGTACCACTGATTTTAAACCACACAATAGAATATTCTCATAAAATTACCTTTTATTACTAAAATGGAAGGTGAACAATCATTTGAGATAACCCAAAATGAAATATGATATAGATTTGAGACGGAGGGAGTAAAAAAAAAAAAGTAGAACAAATAAAGTGGGGTGATAAGTTCAAATTTCAAATTCTCGAGTGAAGAAATGGTTATGATGCTTTCAAGAATCACATATTGGAAATATCAAAACCACCAGCTGAAAAAAGGTTTTATCTTTAAAATCATAATAAAAATTAAAAAAAATGCATTTATAATTTATTAGTATATCTTATGACATCAGCATTAGTAATGTTTTATTCAGTTAACCAATAGAAAAGTAACACCTAGTTAAAGATGACTTAAGTAAAAACCTTGTTTTAATAGTATTAATAGATAGATAGATAGATGTGCCTTAGGGCACATGTTAGACAAACCCATTTTTGTTATTAAAAATTTAGAACGTGTAAAAAGATTTTATAAGCTAAATCACATAAGCTGCTATCCAAAATAATAAGCTTAAAGAAACACAGGAACAAAAATTTGGCCCTGTGATATCAAAAGACCACGACCGGTTTCACTGTCCAACAAAGAACATTGAATTAATCAAAAGTAATGCCTCGAAGTGTATCTCGGTCACCGTCGTCATACCGGCGGAGACGCTCGCCGTCTCCGGTAGGCCGCCGTCGCCGCTCACCTACTACTAGGTCATCTTTTCAACTAACTTCACTTCCTATAAAATTATTTTTATATGATTTATCTAATCAATAAATATATCCTTTTTAGGGTGTTTGGTATTGTGTTTCCAAATAATCAGCAAACAGAAATTCCAAACTAACTAATTGGTGCTCCAATTCAAAAATAAGCAAATAAGCAGTTTTGTAGGAATTTGTGGTTGGCAATTATGCTGTAATAGAATGCAATAAGACCTGACTGTAGAAACACATTGTTTACTATGTTAAATAGGCGACGAAGCAGATCTGGTACCCCTCGTCGACGTAGAAGTCGATCACCAGTTTCTAGACACAAGAAAAGTAGGTCACCAACACCTCGGCGTCACAGGAGGCGTAGAAGCAGGACTTCTTCACCTAGTCCTGTGGAGTCCCCAACCCCGAGTGTTACATCTACTGAGCGCAAAACTGCACTTGCAAAAGCAAAAAAGGAAGAAGAAGAGAAGAAAAGGTACATACAACATTTTTTTTTTCTTACTCCATACTTCATTTTTAATTTTTTTAAAGTTCAAAAGTAATGAGAATGGCTCAATTATTGATGCATATGCATGCTTACAGTACAAGCGGTATAGTGATGCTTGGTTTAAAAAGTCGTTTCAAACTTGACTGTGCTAAGCCTTATTTACTTAATTTTGAGGGGCTTAATTGTGTGCCTTCACTGTGTAGTATAGTGACATATAGCATGGTGCCCCTGAATTAGCACCATGTGGGAGGCCAAGTATCATAATTTGGAAGTAGTGTTCAAATTATATTTTCATTTTCATTCATGAGGTAAGACAGAATATATCTAAATGGATAACGAGATTTGTACCGTATGATCATAGGATCATGCATTCTGGTTGCTATTATATTTATTAGAATATCTAAATAAATTCCATGTTCAGCTTTTAAGAAGAATGATGACTTTCACAGTTGTTGGAATTGTTAGATTCGACACACTAGATAGTTTCGGAAGAAATTTGGTCATTTGGCATACCCCTTATTGTATCATCATGCTTAGTAAGGGTATTAGTTCTATCTCTATTCGCGATCAAGATACCATTCCTGGTATTTATGTGCCGACCGGACTAGGTTTTAGTTTGATTAATGCTTTATATTCTTAAGTGTCCGGTGAAGTAAAATATGCAAAGTTGGTACAAGCATAGCTGAAAATATTAATTTTGGAGAAATTTGGAGCTTCACTGTCCATTAAATCATGAGTTCTAGTAATTGAGCATTACAATCAGCAGTTTTATCAACTTATCAGTTGAATTGACTCGTGCCTTGGTTACTCTTTGGGATAGTTTTGGAGTCTGCTTCATGTCAGCTTCATTTTGGTGGTAGTTGACTAGATGTATCAAATATCAGTTGAATTGACTCGTGCCTTGGTTACTGTTGTGTGATTATCTATATAGGCTTAATTGTATAATTAGTGAGCTTTTAAAATTTAGGGGCTTTTGCATATATATCCTTCCAAAAATGCAAAATTGCATATATATCCAAAGCATGCATAAAAACCATTGTACTACGTGCATAAAAAACTTGTACAAAGGATATATATGCAATTATTCATTTTGGGAGGGATATATATGCATTTTTGCCTAAATTTTTAATTTATACCCTTATGTCCCTGTTGAGATGAAGGTGTATACATTCGAAACCTTTAAACTAGTGGAGTTGAATATCTGTTGGAGCATTACTCATTCATTATTTTCTACCTATATGAGGTCAAGGGAAGACCTTTGCAACTCCATCTCATGCCTTTTTATTTTGTGTGGTGAAGCTGTATACTTTTATTTTTGCTGTGTAGTGACATCTAGCGTCATGGGGAATCCATGCACCTTAATTTGCAAGGATAAAGTTCAAAGTCTACTTTTTTGGGTAAAAGGGAACTTCCACCCTGGTAAAATATAAAATAATTCCGTTTCAGCTAAGTTTAACAGTATTTATATGGTAGCTCCCTCTCAGAAGTAACATAACTTAAATTTGTCGTCTGTATGAAGTAGGCCGGTTTAGTTGTTCCTTTTATATTTTCTTGACCCCATGCACGTTAAGGCCTTCATCAACACTGATAGCATCATTTTACGTCTTCCTATTCAAGTGTCATTCTCTCTAAATGTACTCCAGCCCTTTTAACGATCCCTTTTGCTCTCAATGAATAAATCAGGAATCTTTATGAATCTATTTGTTATGTGTCACTATTATCTTGCTGTTATGTATATCGCACTATTATCTACATAAAATTGTGTTTCGTTTTTTTGTCATACATCTAAAACTATAGTGTTTAACAGAGTTTTTAGCAAAAAAGCCATGTGGTATACTGGTATGGAATGAACTTGATGAAGGAAAACACTCACTGATTAGCAACAAACGATGATTATGAAGTTTACATATAAAAGGGGGGTAGACTTTCAGATTGTTGCTACACATTTCTTTGGAACGTTACAAGAACGTAAATAAATATTTTATAGAAGTATGCTTTCTTTGTTTCTTGACTACCAGTATATCTTGCTAGGCTTGAACAGGAAATAGAGCTCAAAAGATTAGAAGAGGAGACTGCAAGGAGAATAGAAGAAGCGATAAGGGTGAAAGTTGAGGAGAGATTGGGGTCAGATGAAGTCAAACAAGAAATAGAGAGGAGAGTAGAAGAAGGCCACAAGAAACTCTTTGAGGATGTTGAGGCTCAACTTGAACGAGAAAAGCAAGCAGCTCTCACTGAAGCAAGGCAGAAAGAGGTAACCATCCTTTTCGTATATTATATCAGAGGTGGCAAGATGGCAGGTCGGGCTGTTTGGGTTAACCACTAAAAAGGAGTTGCTGAAATGGGTCATTCTAGTATGGATGAAAATGGTTGGATTGGGTTGGGTTGACCCGCAAGAAGTTCTAATCATTTAAGATGCATTGACTTGAACTAGATGCATCTCTTCATTTAGATGCATCCCTTTTAGTTTCGAAAGTGATTTTTAAGTGAAAATTATGCAAAGTAGCATTATCAAAACATTTGACATGTAGAGGATGCAAAATACAAATTATTTACCTACTTTGGTGAAATGCATCTAAAATATGTATATGCATCTAATTTTGGGACAGAAAATACGTTAGAATGCATCTAAATGAATATAGATGCATCTAATTCAAGTCGATGCATCTCAAATAGGTGGTTGTGCTAATTTCTCATCCTTCTCATTTTAAGTTTTCTTCTCATTTGATCCTAACTCTACTAATCTATATATTTAAATCAAAACAATTTTGGAGAATATATAACTGAAAAAAGACTTTGGGCGATATCCAACTCGTTCCCTTAGTTCTCGCATAGTTGACCAATTTCAAACTTAATTACCACAATCTACTTTTTACCAAACCGAATAACCAAAATCGACACTATTTTTCCACATTACGATTCTCGACATGGTGAGCAAATATATTTGCTCGCCAAACTCATTTGCTTGCTACTTCATGGACATGCCGAACAAACCAATTTGATTGCTGCTTCATTTGCTCGCTACTAGAATGTTTATTTAATTTAAAAAAAAAGGTGCCGATCAAAATGTGACACTCGCCACAACATCTGCTCGTCTTCATTGATTGTATTTCTTTTGTTACTTCTTATTATGTTACCATTTATTACCTCACTTTTGTTTTATATGCAAAAGTATATAATCTTGACTACTTAATATAGTTAGTCTAAAAGAAGTAATTTTAAATTTTATAGAAGTTATGACTGATTAGGTAGTTAGAAAATAAATACATCAACTATAACTATTGAAGTGTTTCATCATTGTAGTTAAATGGAGGGTAAATGATAAAATGTCAAATAAAGCGAGATATCGAGATTTTTTTGGGTATGATGCATTTTTTAGATATTCTTAGTGAGCAAATTTGCATGGCGAGCAAGGTATTTTGCTTGCCACTTACAGGTGTCGCAATCGGGCTTATTTAGTAAAATGGCATAGCAAGTAAAATGGATGGTGAGCAAAGTATTTTGCTTGCCATGAGCATATAAAATGGCATGACAAGCAAAATGTATGGCGAGCAAGTATTTTGCTTGCCACAATTGCATGGCATGGCAAGCATAATGGATGGCATGGCAAGCACAATGGATGGCGAGCAAATAAAAGGTCGAGCAAACTTGTTTTGCTCGCTATGTCGATTCTCGTAACACAAATTTCTAGGGTTCAAATTGGTAAAAGTTTTCCAGACAGTCCATTTTAGAAATTTCCACCCAATTTCAAGTGATAATTACTAGTTGAAAGTCTCGGTCATTACTCGCCAAAATCTGATTGAGCAATTATTGCATTTGGATTCAGACTACTAATCATAAAGTTATGTTGATCAGGAGCAAGCTAGAAGAGAGAGAGAAGAGCTTGACAAAATGTTGGAAGAGAATCGCAGGCGGGTAGAAGAGGCTCAGAGAAGAGAAGCTCTTGAGCTTCAACGAAAAGAGGAGGAACGACACAGGGAACTTGAACTAATTCAAAGACAAAAAGAAGAGGCTGCTAGAAGAAAGAAACTTGAAGATGAAGAAGAACTTATCAAGCTATCAAGTAAAGTCAAATCTCGATAGATCAACACTAAAGTCAAACCAAGCGCCTATATGACCAAACAGCACTTTAATCCAGGTGGTGATTCGTTTTTTTTGTATAAGTTATAAATTTTGTATTCCTTAACTATAGAATATGATCTGTTTCTGTTCCTTGTTTTGGGTAGATTATAAAGGGGTCGGTTTCTGTGGTTTTAAGTCGGTGGAATGCTCTGTACTGAACCAATGGGTAAATTTAAGTTGAACGCCTGTTAAAGATCGGAAACCAACCTTAGCAGTTTTATAAACTAGTCTAGACTTCTGTTGGCAATTTTGCATCTTAGAGTCCAAATCTGGGTTTTACTAAGCGCGAAGCTCTCCGTTGTGCTAAGGGTCAAAAAACCGAAGCGCGGGGCGATGAGGCGAAAACGCACACCTTTCGTAGGCGAGGCGCATACTTTGTACAAAACGATTATAACTTTGTTAGAAAGCGTAATTCATATATAAAAACACATCAAGAAGACATTTAACAACAATAACTCTGATTCATTCCCCATTCATTCTCAAAGTTTGCGATTTCATATCGCTAAAATGGTAGATATTCAAAACACATCATAAGCTTATCAAATTCCTACCGGAGGATAACAAAAGGACCACAAAGGCATGCATGTGAAGAAAAGCCATGCAATGCATAAGAATGAATGTGGATTTATGCAAATCAGAAGAAAGCATACATTCCCCATTCATTCTCAAAGTTTGGGTTCCCCATCTCTAAAGTACTAGATATTACAAACCATATATCATAAGTTTATCACAAAAGCATGCATGTGAACAAAACCATGCAATGCATAGAAATGAATGGGGATTAACAATAGTCAACTAGAATTTAAACCCTTTTTAAACCCTTTAAATGTCTTTTTAATTTATAAACACGTTAAAAGCGCTCTTCGGCGCCAAAAGCATCGCTTTTGTAATGGTTCTGCATCAAGGGTCCCGATGTGATGACCTCATCCGCCATCGGCTCGCCACGCCCAGGCGCAAATAAGCGCTTTTTAAACACAAGTCCACATGCATCCTTTTGTGTCGCTGCTTAATTAAAGGTATGGTGGGTTGGTTGTGTAACTGATAAGAGCAAGCTTAGGTCAAGTGACTTTTTAGAGCTTAGTTAAGAAAATGGTTTTGTAAACAGTTATTTGTCCATCTTTTTGGCTTGTTGTAACTTGTAACCCTTTTTTTTCACAAAGATAAATTTTTGGATCGACTCATGTAAAAGATGGAACATGACCCTTATCTATGTAAATGAGATGACACTGTTCTCTCTAGATGTTAATTTGGATGTACTCACCCACTTTCCTGGTGGTCCGACACTAGCTCTTGAGAGTACCAACCTTATGCTATAGTAGGTCCGTAGTTATCCTAACTGACCACTTGACCAATTGAACCAAAATGGGTGGGAACATGTAAATAATTGCCTATAGTATAGACAGGGTGTCATAATCTTTTTAGTGAGTGGTGATGAAGATTGAAGAAGTAAGATCCCCCTTAATTTTGTGAAATGTATGTAGTTGACAGCAAGTCACATCTAAGTCGAACCACATCTCAAACTATCACTTTTACCCAACAAATGGAACACTGGGTTATAACAATATCAATCGGTAGTTATAATCAATTCATTAGTTGCACTGTAAAGTACAAATAGTTACGTGACTGAGTCAACCAGAACATACTTATTTTTGCCCATACCAAGAGTCACATGCTTTAGCCGATCTTGTTTAAACCAAGCCAACGCGCAAATCTCGGATAACTCTACACATCCAACTGATATATATATACATACCAATCGGTCAAATGTCTAATCAATATCTCTTTTCCGAGAATGGGGGGTTGTGATTGGATTGATGCTATTTCGAAGCTGTAGTAAGTAGTAACTGTGAAAAATGGCCGTATTCAATTATTATATCATTAGTGTATCAGCAATTATTAAACATAGTAACATGCACGATCATGTGATTGTCAAAATCACTTTCTTTTAACCAGGCCAATCAAATTAGCTACTCGAACTTTTTAGGTTTGCATGATATGAGTGTATTTTAGTGGGAATGTAAAATAATGCTCATGCTCACCATATTAATTGCCACAGATTTAGCATTCTAGTTTGCTTTATGGTCCAAAATTTCAAATATCTTGTCCTTTTTCTAACGCTCATTTTCTAATGAAGAATTATTCAAATCCTCCGAATATTTTTATGTTTAGACAAAAGATACAAATTAGTGATTATTGAATATCGACCCATTTGACCCATCATATTGTTTAGCTTTCAAATTTTACCCATTTTGATATAACCGAATTTTTTGTAAAAGGAAGAAATTACGACATATGAAAGCTGAGTATAAAGGCGCATTCACATTTTCCATAGCATAGATTAAATTCGAATCACGGGCACAACAATGTAGTCAAATAGTTGTAACAAGGACAAGATGCATAAGCTCCTACCATCACTTGTTTGCCTAATTTTGATGAAAAGCTTGTGAACTTCTATCCTATGGACCTCCAACTGTGGGACAATGGTCCAACTCAAAGTAACCATGTTGGTAAAGAAAACAAAAGGATAACTAGGCCCCCATGCTCTAGCATAACATCATGGTGTAAAGTGTTCATCTATTAAGAAAGTGGCGAACCGGGGTTTTTCTTTTTCTAAGACTTCATTAGCTAATATAAATTGATCAGATTTCTTTTAAGAACAACTATGCCGAAAGGGCATCTCCGTCGGGCCTAAGGCATACTGCTTTGGGCCCATCCCATGAGAGGTAAATCAAGATTACTAACTGGCCGACTCAAATGGTAGCTCAATCAGCTAATCCGCCATCAACAATTTTTTAATTAATTAGGGTTCTTCTTGCCTTTCACCGGGATTGAACCTACGTTATACCCATATGTAATCTTATTTATAGGCGCATTCTTAGCAAAATAATATGATTTAACTGTAAGAAGGCAATAAACACAGCATCCTAGTAACTGAGTGATATCTTTGCTTAATTCATTGTTCTTTATGTTATATTTTGTTAATTCAGTATTAGTTCTAACGGTGTGACCTATATGGGTTGGTGCATCATTCTAATTAGTACCATTAACAAAGTAACCACGTCCAACTAAAGATAGAAAACATTGAACTAATACATTGGTTACGTAAACACGACTTGTGAAGTATAAATAATCATTTAAACATGTGATCCCCAACTAGTTACAACTAGTTCCACGGGATAAGTTAAGCCGAAGACACTCTCCCTTAGTAACATAAACAAGAAAATCTCATCCATTTATCCTCAACGTCACATTCTAACATAAAACACAAGATGAATTGTTAAGCTAAATTATACAAATCGGCCCTTCCAACGAATATTTAACGCATCACTGAGTCAACTCGTTATAACATGGTGATCATTCTGTCATATATGTAGAAATCGATACAAATGTACGGAAATTTACATGCTTATTCTTCGCTTTTATATCAAGAATAAGCTACCCGAGGCACAAAGTATGGATTTTCCCTTGTGTATATACTCTTTCTTAAAGTGAATAGAAATAAAATTTGTGTTGCAGATAGCTCAAAATCATCTGTTGATATTTATATAAAACCATTTACCGACACTCGTTATGAATCATTGGTTTCTAACAAGAAGTCATCAAACACTGCAAGAGTTTTAAGCTGCTGACTAATAGAAGCAATCGTCTTCTGGCACTCAGCAAATTTACTTCCCGCCAGCGCTAACTCCGTGTCCTACAAATGTGACATAAAAACATTCATTTTGTGTGTTTCATATTCATAGAAGTATACTAAAATCTTGTAGTTATGGCTTTCCTAGTAATTAACTTACCTGCTTTACTCTTAGGAATCTGAATTCCTCAGGTTGATTTGCTGACTTTGTAACCTGAACTTCATGTTGCAGTCTTGATACCTCATCTCTGAGTTGCTGACACCTGGCTTCCGCCTTCTTCGATAAGTTGCGTTCCTTTCGAACATCTTTTTCCAAAGTTCCAATTTTTGGGAGCAAAGTTTCTCGCTCTGCTTCCAATGCTTTATATTGTGATTCAACCATTTCTAGACGACGTTTGGTCTTGGCCAACACAGACTCAGCCTCTTTGAGCTGTTTTCTAGATGCCTTAAGCTCATTTTCACGCTCTTCCAACTTACATTCAGCCTCTTCAAGGCGGTCTCTTGATGCATTAAGCTCGTTTTCACGTTCACCTAACTTGGATTCTGCCTCTTCAATCCGGTTTCTTGATGCCCTGAGCTCGTTATTTTGATCTGCCAACATGGACTCAACCTCTTCAAGCCGGTCTCTGGATGCCTTAAGCTCTTTTTCACGCTCAACTAACTTAGTTTCAGCCTCTTTAAGCAGGTATCTTGATGCCTTATGCTCAATTTCATGATCAACCAGCTTAGATTCGGCATATTCAAGCTGTTCTCTGGAAGTACTAAGCTCATTTTCACACTCGGCCAACTTGGATTCAACCTCTTTAAGCCGGTATCTTGATACCTTAATATCGTTTTCACGCTCACCCAGCTTGGATACAGAGTCTTGGAGCTGGGATTTGGATGTCTTAAGCTCATTTTCTTGCTTAGCTAACATAATCTCAGCCTCTTCAAGCAAGTTTGTTGATGCCTTAAGCTCCTTTTCACGCTCATCCAATTTAGATTCAGCCTCTTTAAGCCGGTCATTTAATGCCTTAAGCTCGTTTTTGTTCTCAGCCAACTTAGCTTCAGACTCTAGAAGCTGGTTTCTCGATGCCTTAAGCTCGTTTTCACACTCAACCATCTTAGATTCAGACTCTTCAAGCTGGCTTCTCAATGCCTTAATCTCTTTTTCACGTTCTTTCAAAATATTTTCTAACGACTGAACCTTCTTAAACATCTTATCAGCTTCAGAACTTTCAGGCAATGCCACAAGTCTTTCCATTTCAAGAAAGTCATCCATGAGATCAATCTCCACTAACGAATCCATTTTTTCTCTTTCAAAACTACTTGTTTCCTTAAAACCGTCATTCTTAGTTAAAGATAACGTTGTGTGAGCTATTGATTGAGTATTGGCTTTTTTAAGAGCTGAGTTTAGCACACGACATTCGGCTTCAAGCATAGCTACTTTCTTTACATAATCAAGATGTTGCTTACTGGCTTGTTCCGCAGCTTGGTTGCTTAATTCCATTTCAATAAGTCGTATTTCGAGTTCTTCAGCCATTGATGAAAGCTCTAGTTTTAGATCCGAGTTTTCTTTTTCGGCCGTTTCAAGCTTATGATAAATCTCAATATCAATTGAGGTTACAGAACTTTCAGTTTCTGAAAATTTCTTTTCGAGAGCATCATTGGCAATTTGGTCTTTTTCTTCTCGTGTTTGTCGAAGTTGTCTTAAACACTCTTTTAAGGCTCCATCAAGATGAACAACTCGATCCTCGAGGGTTGCGTTTTTGGTATTTAGAACCTCGACTTGCTGCCTTAAAGCCAATACTTCGCGTTCGGATTTTTCCCATCCTACACCAATAAATAATTATATGAATAAACTCGATACCAATTTGGGATGGGTTGTTTTGAAGTAACAGGGAGAAACAAAATCAGATAGTTATAGTTAGAAAGTTAAAAATAGTAAACAGAGTTCAGGTGTGCTTATCTTGTTAAAACTAATAACAATAAGATGTTTGAACAATTGATACATCCTGATTCTTTAAGATACCAAGAATTAATAATGACCACAAAGGAAATTTTTGTGGAAAAATAGTATGTTTCACAAAACGGAACAAGAAGTCTCAAATTAGTTTAAAAGACAGGGTACATAGTCGATTAGGTAGTTTTGATATACTAGTAGTTTGTATGAAGCTAATTGTCCAAAACTTAAGAATCATGTTTAGTTGATCAGAAGAGAATATGCTTAATCTAAACATTATACCAAATGAGCTGAAATTTGAGTTTTAGGTCAAACAGACTAAAACTTCAGAGGAATATTAAGTTATTGTTCCAAAAAACAATTTTTACTCTTTTTCTTGAATAATATAGAAACTTCAATAATTTGATACCAATTCCATGTTAAATATGCGAGAAACTTCGTCTTAATCTCTATTTCAGTAGCAGTTTGTTTGACCTTTTTACATGTTTAGTTATTTGGAACAAATGGATCAGAAATGACATATTACCTGAGACAGCCTCTTCTGCAACTTTAATATGTTGTTTTACCAACTCCTCTTTGGCATTAATATTCGCTAGAGCTTCTGATAGGGTCATTGCACCATCATTATGTTCACTCTCGCGCATGTCGGTCTTCGAAGCAACTTCAGTTGATTGATAACTTTGAGTCAAGAATACCTTCCCAAAAGAAATTGAACAAACATTTAAATTTCCCACAGGATGGTTTTAAGGATGTAAAGCGAAAGATAACTAATCAATAGAGAACATAACCAAACAAAGGTGAACCATCACATAGGTGTTCAAAGAACACATAATTTTGTATGGTCATATTAGTTAAATTTATGAACCATAATAATACTATACAAAATGAACAGAATAGCGGTGAACTTTAATTTAACTTGTAAGTCTAACATGTAAGTCACATTGTAAGTTTGCACACTAAAAAAATGCAAATCTTTACTACAATACACATAAATGATAAAAGTGACAAAGGAGTATCTTGTTCCCAATACAACACAAGCTAGAATCTTTTCATTGTGTAAAGGCTTGAGGCCCTGACTAGTAACATGCAAATATACTACTGTATTCCCCAATTCACATTCCTATGTAATTTCTGAACTTTCGTACAAATTGTATCCCAAATATACGTGGTTTCAATGCTGACATGTATTATGTTTGACTCTAGAAAATCAAATTCAAAGTATCTTTACAAGCATATCAACTAACGAACTCAAATGTGATGAACAATATTCAAATAAACCATAGAAATCAACTAAATGATAAACATAGATTTAGTGCTATTGACTATTATGGTTGTACTCATTACTCACATGATTACAGCTTGAAAACCTTATTGAACAAACCTGATCATCAGAAAATCTTTCAGAATGAGAAGAAATCGATTCAGCAGAACTTTCAGTTTCTCCCGGACTCTTGTCCGAAGACTTTCTCCGCCAAAGCCAGCTCTTGCGGTCCATCTTTCCCGACGAAATCGTTCACACACTCATCCTCACACCTCATTTACAATTTCACCAAACTTAACCATCCGAAACAAAGTTTTCTCACTTTTTGATCAAAACCCAATAGGCAATATTGAATTCCAAACAGAACCCATAACTCAAATCCTCATAAAACTGAGTCTCAGCTCTGAAAAATGCAGACTTTTATCAGAAATGCAAGTTTAAGGAAAAAACAGAGGTTTAACTTATTAAGACAACTAGGTTGACTTTAAATAGTTTTTCTAATATAAAGATTACAACCCATTATCATATACTGTGTTAGAAGCAAAACCCAGAATTTAAAATCTGCTAAAATATAATATACATAAAGAAAAATGTTATTTTCTTGGTTGATATAACTTCAAAGTAAATGAAGGTGTTTGGCAAAAACTGTTGGACTTCAAGCTTTGCTTCCAAGTTACTCACTACTATATGGAACTTCTCTTTCTTGTAGATATGCATATAGAAAGGTTTAATCAATCAATCAATCATTTAAAAAAAAGAACACAAGAAAGTCACGAATTGAATGATCCAAAGATGATTTTGTGTATGAAAAGAAAGCTAATAATAGGATACCTTTTACATAACTTTCTTTTCTGTTTCTTTGTGGCACGTATGTTAAAAGAAATGCTAGAAAATGAAAAATTCAATTACTATCAACGAAGACGTGCACTAGAAATTTATATAAAAGATATTTTATCAGTTAGTTAAGACAATGTATTAAGTTATATTAGACAGTATTTATGCATAACGACGGTATATCAGAAGAAATAATTATATTCACGAACTTGTTGTTCACCTTTGATGCTTACTTAAATTAATTTGTAGTTATCATGAGAAAAATATATGAATTAATAACAAATGATAAGAGTTTGATAATTAAAAATTATTTAAACTATTAAGTTAATGGGGATATTAACATTTTTAATCAAGTGTATATTAATAATTGAACTTTAGTTACTTTTTAAGTTTTAAGAGAAAAAGTTTGTCTTTATATATAAAGGGTTTGTCGAGTGATCTTAAGGCACTACTTTAAAAGATTAAATAAAAACACTTTAAGTTTATTAATTACAAAATTAGACTTAATTAATAAATTATAAAATCAATTAATATGTATTAAATGTAATTTTTACTTTAAAATGAAAACTTAAGATGAATTAATACAATTTAAATGATGCTTGAGATTCGAGAATACTTGTTAAACAAATCATAAAACATAAGAATTACATAACAAAGGCATAAATGAATCATCCAAACTCGCTAGATGATCTTGGGGTGGTGGCGCCTTCCATACCTCATATCTCATACATCATCACCACCCATCAATAATATCATTCTACCTAATCTCATACTTCACTGTACTTTTTAGTAAGCGGTTATGATTTCATACCTCACTTATTTTATTTTTAATTTTTATATTCATAATTATATTAAACAATTTAATAAAAACATAATATTTTATTAATAATTAAAGAAAATTACATAAAACTTAGAAAAAAAGAAAATTACATCACCGGTGAAATAAAAAGAAAATTACACTAGTTATCGGGTATGGTAAGTCTTGAGCCGCTACATGTCTGTAAGATCATATCGGAGGCGGTTATGGATATCTTCATCGAGTAACTCCTCAGAAGACTGTTGTCAGAAATCGCCAAATAGTAGCGCCGACCTACCGATCAATTATATGAACCGTGATATTGCTATCTCGTGCCTTTTAAAATCATATTGTGAAATATAATACACGATAAACAAGGAGTCGAATCTTTTCAACCGACATAGCCCGAAGGACGATCGAGAATAATCCATTTTGCCTTAAGACGCCCAAAAGCTCGCTCGACATCCTTTCGCAGACTCTTGTAGCTTCTTGAATCTCTTTTCCTTCGGTCGATGGGATACTTATATGCTTTAACAAACGTTGAATAAGTAGGATATATTCCATCGGTAAGATAATATCCACGTTTGTAAAGCCGTCCATTTAGAGAAAATGAACTGTTTGAAACCGTTCTATTTCGCTCAGTAAGATACAACGGAGATTGATTCAAAACATTGATGTCGTTGTTTGTACCGGGAGGACCAAAAAACGAATGCCAATCCACAAATCATTTGAAGCGACGGCTTCAAGCATAATAGTCGGGTATTGGTGATCACCTATCTTATATTGGTTTTTCAAATGCCTAGGACAATTTCGCCAAACGAAATGTGTACAATCAATGCTACCAAGCATTCCAGGAATGCGATGTTTTTCTTCATGTGCCTCGAATAACCGTACAACGTCATGGGCTGTCGGCCTACGTAAGAACTTTCGACCATATAATTCAATTATCGCATGGCAAAAATGATCAAGGCAATCTCCTACAAAATATTAAATAGTAAAAAAAAGAAAAAGAAAAACATAACTTTATAAAAACCGAATTTAAAAAATAGTACAAAAACCGAATTAAAAAATAACTATGTGAAGATTAACCTGACGTTCTTCGTGCCATGTTTAAATAGTCATCAAATCTATCCGGAGGTTCACCCGTTCTGAGTTCTTAGAATGACCGATGTGCATTTTATGTAACGCCGTGAAACTTTTTTCCTTGCGTCTTGGGCCTCTTGAAACCATTCAAATCTCGCTTCAACATCACCAACAATTCTTAAAAACAAGCTTTTATTCATTCGAAATCTATCACGAAAGACATGGTCGGGAAACTTTGGTCGTTGGACGAAATAGTCACTCATTAGAGTTTGTAATGCTTCATCACGAAAGCGGGTGAGAGACTGCCCCCGGGTTTCGGTAGTGCTTGAGCTTGCCGTGTCTTCAATGGAATCGCGCACGGCTAAGTAGGTTGATAGGGTACTACCGGTGGATAACAATAGTTCGGAAGACTCGTCGGGAAAAATTAACTCGTCATCGGATGAAGAAGAGGAGGATGAAGACATTTTTTTTGAGTGTTGTAGTTGATTTATTTGTGTAAAAATGATGAGATTTGGAATAAAATGTAAGGAGGATGAATTGATATTTATAAAGGAGAATTTTATTTATTTTTATTTATTATTTTATTTATTTTTTTAATTTAGGCAACGGTCAAATTTATTTATTTATTTATTTTATTTAATTATAGCATACAACGGTCCAATTTTTGAAACAAAACACACGCTTCCTTCCATACCGTTTGCAAAGATTGCCGTATGCCTTCTATACCAATTGATACCTCAATGGTGGCAGAGTTGCCGTCGGTATGAAGCCAAAAGAAGCATCTTGTGCTCCATTGCCACCACCCTTACGTAGGAAAATGAAAGGTAATAAATAATATTACATAAGATAGCAATATATTTTGTAGCGATATCATTTTTTGACGCCCATGTATATTAAAAAAACTATTAAGATGTTAGAAAATAAAATTATTGATAACCATTGAAGAAATCGCGCTCTAAAATAAATTAAGCAACAAAAATAAAAATATTTAAACACATAATATTATTGTGTACATAACAATATATTCAAGTTTTTTTTTTTTTTTTTTTTTTTTTTTTCTTCTCTCATAATCAATCAATCATAAGAATCTATTTAAAAGTCACATCTTGGTTAGAGCGAGAATATACCATAACGTAGAGCGGACGTTATGCCTACGTGGCTTGGCGTTATGGGCGTTACCATATCGGGTTCCCATCAAACCGACGTGCGTTGGGTGCTGCATTAGTATACTAACGTGCGTTGGTATCATTTGTAAAAAAATAATTAATTTTAAATTTTTTTTTAAAACAAACGGTCACTCCAACGGCTAGTTTTTAAATATATATATTTTTTAGAAACTAAATTATATCACTACACACTTATTTAAACCCACTTTAAACACTCATTTTCACACACAAACTTCCTTTCTCACTTTTAAAAAAAGTCTCAATATCCTAATGATCCGTTTTCGAACACCCTCTTCAACATGTCGCAACCCAACTCGTCATCTTCGTCAAACCCTTGACACCTTCATCCGCACATTCGATATCATCGCATGCTTATTTTCCGGGTTCGAACTCCATACTCTATGGCGCCTACACACAAGAACAAGCAATGCTTAACCAACGATTCTAAAACCTACAACAACAACATCACCGCCAAACACAACACAACCTTTACAATCTCAACCACCAATCGAAACCGAAACCAAATTGGCAAAGGAAGAATAAAGCGGTGCAAAACCAAAAACACGAAACCCACAACCGAACCCCAAAACAAAACGGTTTAAACCGACCGAATTAACTTGTGGTGTTCGTTGGTTATTGTCGGAGGAAACGTTATTAGCCTCGTGTTATGTTGCCGTTTTCGAGGACAAAAACGTCGAAGCCGACCAAACCAAATATTCGTTTTGGTACAGGGTTCTCCACGAGTTCAACCAAAAGAATTTCCAAAAGCGTAACAAGGACATGTTAACGAGTAAGTGGCATACGTTGAACCAAAGTTGCCAAAAGTTCAACGCAATTTGGAAATGTTACCACCATATGGGTGATCGTAGTGGGGAAAATGAGCTTGATTTTATGAACCGTGTTAGAAACGCATATCGTCAAGAAGTAAAGAAGGAAGAGCGTTTTCTCGAAGACGCATGAAAAATCTTGAGAAAACACGCTAAATGGGATGCGCCCATGGAAATTGATCTCACCGGACCGGACATGACGAGTTATTTGGAGATGATGCGATACCACGTCCCCTCGGTAAAGAACGTGCTTTCAAGAAAACAAAATCCGAAATTTCGTCGAGCACCACGAGAAGTAACCCGTTTGAATTTGGTGAAATTATGCATAATGAGTTGTGGATAAAACGAAAGCCACGGTGGCGTCGGACGAGACATCAAGGAAGAAAGACGATGGCATAATAAAAATGAAAGAATTGATGTTTCTAGATACTCCAACCGACCCCAATTTGCCACCGAATGAAAATGCTCATTGAAATGCAAAAAGATGAAGTAATGAAGAAATATCGACATAATTAGTTTTGTATATTCTTTCTAGTTTTTTTTTTTTTTTTTTTTTTTTTCTCTTAAAATTTAGTTTATTTGGAAAATGAAAAATAAAATAAAATAATATGTCTAAAAAGGTGGGTGTTAACATGTTATGGTACCGAGTGTTTTTTGAGGTGTTAGTGCTTAAATGAAAATGTTGATGTGACGCTGATTTAACACTAAAAAAGTGATATTAACATGTTATGGTAACTTGTGCTTTACAACCACCTTTTTTTTAATCAAATATTGTGATGGTTGATAACAAACTATGCTTTTTTTGTTTTGCACAATTAGCTCTCAAGAGTGAATGTCTTTATTCTTCTGGTGATTTTGTAGGTAGAAGTTTACTTAAAAGCCACAACTTTGAAAAATAAGGCTCATTGTATATGATGTGATTGCACTCCTTGCAAGATATGATTGTTGTATTTGTGCTAAACAAACTAGACGAACAAGAAAGGCAACACCCATGACTTTTTTTGCCTCATTTTTGTTTTCTTTTGTTTTAAGTCTTATTCTATAGTCCTTTAATAATAATATTGCCCCATTTTTTTTTCATTATTCACATTTGCAATAATTTAATTATCGACTCGTTAAGTTTATCTTTATTACTTTTCTTTTTTCTAATAGAGTGGATTTTGCAAAGTAATAGGAGAACCTTTGGTACATTTCATTTCTCAAGACATTAGATATAGAATTGTATAATAAACTTGTTTGGGATAGTTAGTTGGATCCTTATTATAATATGGGTCGTCGTTGATTAAAATAACTGCATTATTTTACCAAGTACTGTATATGATTAGGACTTAAAAATATTTTTGTTCTTGATTTGCTTCTCAAAGACTTCTTTGTTAAAAAAAAAAAAAAAACTTTAATGTGATGATTAGTAGTACAATTTAACAAATTTAATTCTGTATATGTAACATTTGACTTTTTCGTTTACACTTTTATAAATTTATGAGTTCAAAATGCTTGTTTGACACGTTGATCGATCATCTTGTTAAATCAATATACTAAGATAAATACTCCGTAGTTGGTAGAAGAAATGAACGACAAATTATTGTCGTCGTCAGCTGATTTGTTTAATGAAGGTCATGCCATGATGTGTAATGACATATCCTTCCATTCGGGAAAAAATTATTGTTCAACAATAAAAAACACACTTTAAGAAAAATACATTAACTACTATATCGATTTTTGTAAAAGTAAAAAAATAAAATAAAATAAAAATAAAATTAATGCTTTCATTAAGTTTCGTAAATAATAATTTTGATTAAGGGTAGTATGATAAGCTTAAACATTCAACTACTATATTTAGTAGTAAACAAACCAAAATAGAATGGTAGATATTAATATTGAGACGAAGAGAGTAAAATTCAATTCGGCGTACTAGTCAAATAGAACATTAACTATTCGATTCATAATAGAATGTCTTGTGAACTTAGCATAATTTTATCGATATGTTTATATGATGAAAATAAACATACATATAACTTTCAAATTTCAATCTAAATTACAATTACAAACATGTAAAATTTAAGATGAAAGACCCTTTTTTTTTTTGACTCACCGTATGTAGTTTGATTAAAGTAATTGACTTGCTAGACAAATAATCAAAGTTGTGTTTTTTGAAATAGAAGTTACTAAAGTGATTAAGGTGCACTTTTTTGTCAAACTATTCTTGTTTCAATAGGAATATTCAAAACAATAAAAAGTACGTATAAACTTTATAAAAATAACTAAAAAATAATATCTATCTACAACATTCACCAACAACATTCAATTATGTTATGCTATGACATTTTTAATGTTGAAAATGATTTGAATATTAATTATTGTTTGTTTGATTGAAGATAAAAAGTCGTATTCTTGGGGGCCAAATGTTGACAACGACTTGAAATCATACAAAAACTTTTGAGTGTGTAAATGGTTCATTTGGAGTAGTAGGTCCTCACTATCTCATGCTTCATTTTGGGCCAATCCTAATTTTTTTTACTTTTTCTTAGAGCAACGCATTTTATTAACCACAAAAAAGATCAAAGGCCATACAACCAGAAGCCACCGAGAAGAAGGCTAAAATGAGAAAATACAAAGAAGAAGAAAAAAAATACATAAGAAAACACCTAAAAACCTAAGACAAAACACCTGCTAAAAAGAACAAAGCCCTCAAACTAAACCATCTGTCGAGCAAGCAAAAATCTCTTTAGGCTTAAAAACTCAATTTTTTCAGTTACAAGAAACCAAACATTTGGAGGATATGTTTGCAATCCAAAGAAGCGAGTTTGCTTGAACCATTAGGAATAAATCGACACGTAATTCTTCATCTTTAGTCTAAATAGTGGCATGAACCACCTTATTTCTCTTTCTCCAATTACTCCAAAGAATAACCATACAAACACCCTGGAAAATCTTATGAAAGCAAGAAGGCGGAAATTGCGAATGAGCACTGCCAAATCGCCAATCATATCTAGGACATATTTATCATTGATAGTAGCATCAATGCCCCGCCAGTTGAGACATTTAGACCAAATCAGTTTGGCTTTAGGACAATGGAGAGAGGCATGATCCAACGAATCTGGAACATCACCGTATATACATGATATAAGATAGATGGAATATATCTAACCCCTTGTCGGCGATTAGTAAAAGAAGCAACCTGTTAAGGGCAAGACGCCAAATAAACACATTGATTTTCTTAGGTAAAAGATTTTGCACAGGTTGTGAGGGTTTTTCCAGGATCGAATTGATCATAACAACAATCATGTATACATCAAACAGAATCAATAAAAATGAAACATGAAGATATGGGGTTGAACCCTATAAACTGATATTGATAATGAAAGGGTTAACGTTTGTTTACATATTCCTATTCTATATATACAAGGTGAATCGGTGCATCTCATGAAAGGGTATGCCGATTCCTTAAAAGTAACTGATATAATGTTTCTAAATAACTAACTAACTGCCTATGTTTCTGCATAAAGGGTTTGTTGGCCTGCGGCCCAAACCAGAAACATAACAGGCTTTATCTTTTGGCGTCAAAGACATTAAAACAGGTCCAATAGTTCCTCCCTAATGTCGAGATGCCAAAACCTTCTTGTTCCTTGATGCCTTCCTTCAATCTTTCTTTAATCTTGATGTCTTCTAGTCTTACGACTATACCGGGTGCAATCGGTTGATCTTCATTTGATCATAATTGACTTTTAGGCGTTCTTTAGCCTCTTTCTGAAAACTTCGTAGAAATCTTGTGAACATAAATTTTGTTCGATGTCACTTGATCTTTATTTGATCAAATTCTGTGACTTCTGGGCATGTTCTTTAGCCCTTCTACGTAAATTGTAGTCTTGGTACCCTCGTAGTGCTATAATAGCACTATGAAGAACATCCTCATGGCTTTTTGTTGGTTAAAGGGCAAAACCAAACAAGCCTCTTCTTTTTCTTCTTCATGTTTAAATCCATAACCATTGTAACAAAAACCAAACTTGCATAGTTTACTTAGGTTTTTGTTTCTTCTTTCAATTTTCTTCATAAGAACATAATCTGTGTTCTTTTCTTTTGGCATCTTGGTTGATTTGATTATTGAATGATGATTATAAAACATGATTTGATGTGTTGTTTGATCCCTTGAAGCTCTGATACCACTTTTGCACAGGTTGTGAGGGTTTTTCTAGGATCGAATTGATCATAACAACAATCATGTATACATCAAACAAAATCAATAAAAATGAAACAGGAAGATATGGGGTTGAACCCTATAAACTGATATTGATAATGAAAGGGTTAACGTTTGTTTACATATTCCTATTCTATATATACAAGGTGAGTCGGTGCATCTCATGAAAGGGCATGCCGATTCCTTAAATGTAACTGATATAATGTTTCTAAATAACTAACTAACTGCCTATGTTTCTGCATAAAGGGTTTGTTGGCCTGCGGCCCAAACCAGATACATAACAGGCTTTATCTTTTGACGTCAAAGACATTAAAACAGGTTCAATAAAAGAGGCTTCCAATCATGGATCTTACCATTTCCATTGATGCCAAGAGTGGCATCATCAATCAATCTAGAGATGCGCTTCGCCGAAAAAGAATTCTTAGGGTCTAAGAGCCACCTACCACCATCACCAGTGCCTTCATAAAGGCATAAACCACTAAGTAAGGCAGATAGGTCTTGGAGCTCCGAGAGAGTACACAGACAGGGGAGATACGCCAATCCCACAAACAAACCCATTCACCGCCATCTCTCACCCAACGTCCACTAATAATACAATCTTTGTTATTTTCTAGGGCAAAAAGACGAAGGAATCGAAACCTAAAAGCTGCCCAGAATTGAACCATTTGTCCTTCTAAAATAGAGTATTTTCTCCATTACCAACCTTTTTTTTATAATAGATCACGAAAATGAATGCCTATGTTGTCAATGACAAGACCAATATCTGTAATGGCTTCCTACACAACTTTTTTTGCAGCCCGAACAATAACCACTATTAGACGAGAACCTACCATTAGCACCATGCAAAGAACAGATGACATTATGCCACAAAGCTCCAGATTCATTACAAAAGCGCTACCTTCGCTTTGCTAGAAGGCCCATGTTCTTAGCATATATGCTACTAGTATTGAGACCACATGCATTGAATTTTTCCAGAACAGAATTCCACTTAAACCAAGAATGCCTTTTTCATCATCTTTAAAACCCCAAAAGAAGCGATTGCAAATTCTTTCTATCATACTAATTACTTTTTAGGGGTTCTAAATGGAGATGACTAGTATAAAGGGAGGCTACCAAGCACCGCCTTAGTGAGAGTAAGCCTGCTACCGAACAAGAAAAGCTTAGCTTTCCAAGAAGACAAACGCTAAACAAATAAAAACAATGCTTTTAGTAAACTACAAAAATGAATCAAATGACGATACTCCATAGTCCATATTGGCTACTTACGATGAAGCATTAGGCATCGGTCCGTAGAACCTATAAAAAAGAGATGGTTGTGGCGCGAAGCACTCTTGTGCACCTACGTCACTCGGCTCACGCACAACCTCACATTTCAAAGAGAAACACTATACTTTTAAGTTAACGAGCGTGATTAATCGCGCTTCACAATGATTTTTATCTTTGGTTTATCTACCAGTTTGGTACGATTCTTTTTGTTTATTACTTACATGTTGTTATCAAAAATTTATTCATTGAATAATTGATTTATCGTTTTTATTATATGACAGTACATCTTTGTTTGCAGTAGCGAAGCTAGAACTTTTATTATGAGAGGGCCAAAGATATACCCTCTTTGGTCTCTATTACCCTCCGCCTATCCTTGTTTGTTATGATTGACTATATTATTATGATTTTTGATTCGTGTGTTTTTCTTAACCTTTGGCCGAAACACAAGTAAGAGCTTACTAAAATTGATAAACATATACCATAAGGTATGCTTATTAGGCATAACTTTTCTCATATTTACTTTATTATATGTAAGGTAAATTGGTAATCTTATTGCGTTATCGAAGTTACGTTATAACCACCAAAGGAAATAATATTGTATTTTACAACTACAAAAATACAAATACTGATAAATAATGAATTTGTAAATCTTTGTATTTAAAAAGTAAAAGCATTGAAAAAAAAAAGAAAAAGAAAAAAGAAAAAGAGAAAAGATGAGTGTAAATTAAAGGCCCAACATGTGTATATTGCAAAAAGTTGAATTTGGCTTTGTTAAAACTTGAACTTGGGTTAGCCAATTGAAAGTCAATAGGCATTGCCAAGTGAGCTAACATTCAGCTTTGTTAGAGCATTTGCTATCATAACGCTCCCCCCCTCCCCCCCGCGTTAACCTTTAGCGGCGTTATTGCTCGTTAGCCACACCTGACCAGCGTTAACGTAGCGTTAAGGTGTGCAGGTTATGCCACTAACGCGTGGTGTTAAGGGACAAATCGTGGGTAAAAAAAAATCACTTTACACCCCCATAACGGCTAGTAGCCGTTGGGGTTTAAAAAGAATTTTCATTTTACCCTCCCCCATTTTAAACGGCTCTTTTTAATAATAAAAAAAACAAAAACATCTTTTTACCACTATAAATACCCAACTAAAACACCAATTTTTTTCAAACTTCCATAATTCAAACTCAACTTTATATACTTCGTCTCACACTTCCATAATTCAAATTCAAGTTCATTCACTATGGATCCGAATCAAATTGATGAATTACCACGAGAATGGTCGACGTTGATAATGGAAACTTGAATTTATGGCGGCCTCTGGAACATGAAGCATCTCAACCTCAACCTCGTGGTAACATATTGGATTTCATACACACTAAACCATAAACATAAGTAGGCGAATAATATGTTTTAGAGAGAGAAAGTGGGATAATCTAGAAAGAGAAACTTGTGGAATGTTAGATTCCCGAATGAACATCCTCCTTGCAAGGTAGAGGGTATTTATAGCAAACTAAACGACCTCTGGCTGTGGATCGGTATACAATGGGTAAAGACCGTCCTTTCTCCACGGTGTTGCACTAAGCTAAATAACTAACTAAATAACTTAGTAAATAACATAATGTCTACGAGCTAACTTATGCTATATAGTATTTGGGGTGACCGATACTTCATTATGAAGTTTTCTAATTCTAACAATCTCCCCAAGGGAGGTCACCCCATGTTTTACATTATGAATCCTAGCATTCTAATTAATCTTGATCTTGAGCTCATGAGACTTATCTTCATCAAAGTATTAAAACTATGTGCATACGTATCGATTTCATCATTGTTCAACTATGATGAATGATTCGTGGAGGTTGTTGGTGATCCACCATGATGACCTTTTGAGCATTACTAGAGATCATCGGCAACAACAAATCTCGGCATCACCCATTGTTGTGTTGCCGACATATGATGTTGTGACAATTGGACCGACATGCTCACATTACGGATCATGATTTCTTCTTATCGAGGGTGGCGAAGCTTTGTTGATTCATGATATTGGCGGCGTAGCGAAGCATGGAGTGAAAATATCGAGTCATTGATGCACTAATCATGATTTATTTCGAGATGAATGTGTTGAGTGAGCATGCGGCTATGGATTGACCGCATCATTACGATCACCGCAAACGTAGGGCGTACTGCATAAAACATTTAGCAACAAAGCGCGAAAGTGTCTTTGGTCACTTCGTTGAATTGTACACGCCCACGGTTCCCGTTGATCGGTACAAATCTTGCCTCGATCGGTAAAACTCAAGAATTTCCTTGACGGGGTTTGGCGGTGCTCTGGTTGTTCTCAAACGGAACGTCTCAAAGAAGACAACACGGAGTGAGTGAACCGGTGAATAGAGATTCAGCGATTGATGAAAAGAGATTTGAAAAACAATCGTGTATTGCTCAATAGAAATTGTTTTGCAATACAACGAAGGTTTTAGTGAAAATCAATTATCAATCATAAACACCTTTTGATTTGAAATATTCGAACACGGTCGATGTGCTAAAGAAAAGAGTTTTTAAGCACAATGACCGGTTTTCAAAGGTATCCGTCAATCCATAACTCGAACCGAGATTGATTCAAAACATTGAATCGCCCCATTGTTTCGCTTCGGTTGTCACATGGTTGATCTATAGAATAGATCTCACATGCCACCTACCGGGAGCTTGTTTGATGTTGGCTCGAAGGCTTTCCATCTTCATTGTGAATATGTTTGCATATCACTCGGATGTTCAGCAATACCACAAGGATAATGCATAGGACTCAAGATATAATCTCTTCCACATTGTGTGAAACAGAGAGTCTTCATTGAAAGTGTCATAATGAGATTTATTGATGATCTCATGGCTCTAGACTCAATTTGTGCATATTTGGATCACAGTATCGGAGACTAGGGAGAGGTCTCCTTCTTTAATATCAACAATCTCTAAGAGAAAGTCGATAGATAATGTCGGTTCCCGTGAGAATGAAACAAGTCCTTTTAAGAGGAACTTGAGTGGTTTGGGAAGTTGAAGTGCGGTCGTCCTTTGGGTCCATGACGTCTTGTCTTCAATACCGATGTTACCTTGGTAACTACCAAGAGTAAATGAATTGAACCCGGTTTACGCCCTAAGGTTGAATAATTGGAGGCTATTTGTTTTCACCCTTTTCTCATTCAATTCTTTTCATTCTTCAACCCCTTGATGCTTACTGAGACTTCATAGCTAGAACCTTGTTGGGTTTATTCAAGTACTAGCTCGAGTCTCGATCCGCACTCTTCCCATATCTCATTTTTCTCCTTTTATCATCATACCTAAGAACTCTACACTAGCTAGTGGATAGTCCTCGGTAGATCCCTCCGGTTCGGCGGATCATGGGAACAAATACCTAACCTTATCATCCTTATATCACCATACATAAAGTAAAGTTGGTCGGTCTATTTGGTATTGTTCATCTTCCATTGGAACCAATTGAAAACCATTTAAAAATCAATCCGGATACTTGTGATATATTATCAAAGCATTTTGTACTGAATTGTTTTTGATATTTTTAGAACAAGAGCTCCCCTCAACATGTGCTTCATATATTTGAAATTGTTTTAGTACGGAGGCAAGAGAAAGAATTAACTTCTTAAATTACCATTTTCTAAAAATATCAACATCACTTCCTAATCGGATCAAGTCGATAAAGCATTTTGGAAAAGGATGAGGTTTTCAAAGTTTGCTCCCCTCAATATGTGCCTCGAGGTTTGAAAGAGTTTTGCACATATAAGAGGAAGTTCTTTAAGTACAACCATGATCACCAAACATTTAGAAACCATTTAACACATAATCAAGGTACCTACGTAAAAGCATGGAAAACTTTGTACCACGAAGGTTTGAATTTGTTTTGAAATACTCCCCTTAATATATGCTTGAGATTTGAAAAATAATTTAGCATATATGAGAGAACGAGATGCACATTGAAAAGGTCATCTTTTATCATCTTTCATATTTATATCACATTTTCTCCCCGATCAAAATTACAAATCCTTTGAGATTTTGGATCTCAAGTGATTAAATATGTATGAAACAAAACATTTGTTGGAGAAAAATGTATACGGTTTATGAGATTGAAGTGGACAAGGCGAGGTTCCCTTTTATACATAAGGAAACCACGACACACAACCTAGCACTATTACATACATTATAGATGTTTATAGGATGTTCACCACAAAATACACATAAATAGTACAAAGCGAAACTACTTCCGAAGATGACTTCACTCGGTTCTCGAAGTAGTTTGTAATGACCATCACGAAGTCTGCCTCCAACAAAACTTTCAAAGATGCGGAAGATCATTCGAGTCTTAATTCTTCGCTGATTGCGACAATGAAATCTTCACACCTTTTCAAGTCATCATCGGTCCGAATTTTGTTACATTCCACGGCTTCATATCAATTCTAATTTCTTTCACTCGGGTTCAACTCTTCTTCAACCATCTTGAGAGTACCATCATTGAATTTGTAGAGCTCGCACAATCTCATCAACATACGAGTTCCATACATTGCCGTGGAAGAGGACGGCTCTGGGGTGTCAAGTACTCGGTAGTCGTGATGAAATTCTTGTCCTTTGGTATCCCATTGTGGCCTTGTTAAATTGACTCGAGTGCGGTAGCTTTCTATCCTAGTGAAAATCCTCAACTCGTTTTCGGATGACTAAGCCTCTAATCCAAAGAATGACGGTGACGAGATAGAGCTTTCTTTTCACGAATCGGTAGGTGTTCAAGGTGTCCTTGAAGATTCGGAAGATAGAGATCTTCAAAGTCATTTGGCGGAGATGTTTAAAGTCGTTTTCTTCAATAATATATTCTTCGGTGCGCTCTTTTAAAAACGATCTTCTTCAAATACTCATAGCCATAGATTGGGAAGACCTCTACTCGAACAACACTTAAAATTCTTAGCTTGGATCGAACATCTTTCGACTCTTTTTAGTGCATGTCTTTCAATGTAGAAATTCTTCTTCTTGAACCACCAATGAGAGATTCAGTATGAAGCCTCGATGTCATATTCTTGTTCTTTATGCGCGAGAATTGATCCGGAACCATCTGTTCGAGACCACGATCATAGTAGGTAGCAACTTTCATCTTTGAGATTGATAAGGTTGGTCTTCTTTCGTAGTATGGCCACAAAGATAGTCTAGGTCATGATTGAAGAAGAACTCGGGCCGAATAGTAATTGTCGAGTTCACCACCTAGCGGAAGAGGCATGTTCACATTGAATCGACTAATCGCTCACCGACTTGATCATTCGACATCTTATGACATTCTTCCATACGGTATTGGAGTGATTGGCATCAGTGAAACACCTGACAATTTCATAAAATGGTCCTTGAGATCCTTTGGAGTGATGGGCGTGATTTTCTTATTCACAAAACCATTTAATGAAGTTGCCCATATCACCGGTGAAATGAAGGAGAGAGTCTTCATCGGGGTTTCATAGTTGGCGGAGATTGTTGTAGCCAGGTTGTTGTCGGGGATCATCGAATCGGACTACGGGATAGACCGTGAAGGTTACGGAGTATGAGGTCTCTCTCGATGATCGACTTTGAACTGTATCTCTTGAAGGTGCAACTCGATGTGTTAGTGCGTTTACCCGCCACGTATGAATCAAACCAATCATCTTGAGACGACTTGGGAATATGCTTGGTGGATGCATCATCGTCATCGATTGAGACTCTATCATGACATCGACTCTTCATGAACCATTTGATCTTCGAGGAGTTGAAGAGGCGGTGGGTGTGAACCTTGAATCAACCGTTGTCCAAGCCGCAGATTTCTTCTGAGATCCCTTTTTTTCGGTAGGACTAGATTGATTGGAAGGTTTTGGTGGTGATGATGGTGGTTGTGAGGGAGGTTTTGGTGGTGATGATGGTGGTGGTGGAGGTGTAGAGGTTGACTTAGAAGATCCACCTGCTCCAGAAGTTCCAGCACCCCTTGTTGGAGGTGGATCTTTCGGACCTTTGCGCAATGTTTCCAACACTATGGTCCTCCTTTTCTTCTTTGCTTCTTTTTCTCCAATGTCTATCAAGAACTGTTCATGATTGTCGTACTTAATAGACTCTTGAGAGCCTCATATAGCTTCTTATGGACCTCATGCTTATGCTCGTCGACTTCATACATCTTATCACGAAAGCGACTCTCATATCGCAATAGGTAGATCTTTGAACCGTCTAGCGGTGGAGCTTCCATTGCCCATTCCACAACATCCTTAACCGCCTTCATGGCGTGCAACCCTTCATCAAAGTTGAGATGCTCCAACCTATAGACCGCGATCCACAAGGGCATCAGCAGTTTCGGTGGTTGTCTTTCAAGGCTTCAATTCTTTTCAACGCTTTGTCGGCGGTTGATCGATGTAAGTATTTGAGGTGGTGAAGTGGTGGAGTTTCCATATCGAAGCTGTAACCACTTGTTCAAGGGATAGATTCTTTGCGATTCGGTGGTTGAAGTGCGGTTGCTTGAGCAAGTTTGGGAGGTGTAAGTCTTTGTTGTAAGTGAAGATCTTGACATAGGTGGAATGGTAGATGTGTCTTCTTTGAATATTGACGATAAACATGGATTGTGCATCCTTTTATCATTATCTTGCTTAGAACACTCGGGATCTATGGGTTTGTCATTTAAGAATTGATCTCCGAAAGTGAAGTCCGTATCTAGGTTCTTGGGTGAAGATAGAGAACCGAGAGAAGATTTGGTTCTTCCATGTGCATGGTCTCATCGGATCTTGACTCAAGATTCTCCTGCGAGACTTTATGCACCAAGTCATCAACATTCGATCGGGCGAGTATCACTTGATGCGGGAGGTTCTTTTAAAGTTTCGAGCACTTTTCCAACCCAGTTATTCTTTTCTTTGAAGAGGATTCAATTCTTCTCTTGATTCATATTGATTGGTGGTTCTTAAAGGAAAGATGAGATTGTTAGAAGCATTTGAGCGGCTTGTTGGTATCAACACTAACAATCCGTTTTCCTTTGTCATGTGTGATTGGTGTTGTTTGTCGAGGCAATTGATCGGGTTCTCTTAACACTACTCCTCCCACCGGTGCACTCACATTATGACTTTCTAGGCTTTCTTTGGATTCAAGTTGCGAAAGCATCATCTTCATCGATCGACCTCATATTACCCACGAAACCTCGGTTTCCTCAATGTTTACTTTTTCCTTCCTTCTTCTTTCTTTTACGCTTGAGGTGGATCACATCGGAGGTTTGTGACTTTTCATGTCTTCTTTTGGAAGAAGCGACATATGAAGTCTTTGAACGAAATGTACTTAGCGACTTTGGGTTGTGGTTGTGTGGGAGGGACATCAACATCATCACTTGGATCCGGAAGCCCTTTTCATGAGTAGTTTGAAATGATCCATCTTTTAATATCTTGATGAAGAGAATCGAGAATTTGCAATCCAAAGACCTCTTTATTGACCCCACTAGAAATATATACGAGATTGCCGAACAAATTCATCCTCGACATTATGTAGATCGATTCAATCCTAGGGTTGAAGTTGTGAATCTGTTGCAAGTCTTGGATAATAAGCTTGAAAATATAATGCTAGGAATCACAAGTTTGTTCTGTTTCTTTAGTCCACGAGCTTTATTACGAGCGTTTGTTCTATCGATATGAATGTGTTCATTGGCGGTGAAAATTCTTCCCAAATACGTTCGAGACATTCACATTCACACCATTGACGATACCCATAGGATTTGCAAGATGGGAATTCTCACTTTATCAAACCACGATATTTTGCGGATAAGCACAAGTTGAGAATCTGTTGTCATTGCTCTCGGGGTTGATACATGTGTCGATGATGATATCGAAGCCTTGTAATGCTAGTCGGTACCCCAAACCAATTAGAAAGACTATTAGATCGTCGGCACTAGGTGGAGGTTCGGATCGTATGTTGGGGTTGCGGGAGTGATTCCTAGAGCCTTGCTAAGAATGTAGAATTTATCTCAAATTCCTATTATCCAGTTTGCGGAATATTTAGGCGTGATTTTGTTCCATTCAAGGATGTTCGAATTGTTGTATGTAAATGGTGGGGTGTTGCATTGCTTCGTTAGTGCACGAAGAAGTTTGTGTTTTGAGGATATCAATAGACACTTAAAGGGTAGGATTTTGTTGCAACTTTTGTAAATCCATAACAATTACTTTTCCAATTTACGCCCATTGACTTTTAGGAAGGATTTCTTCATCGAGAGGACTTTGGATGGGCGAGAGGATGCAATGTTCTCGGTGAGGTTGTGTTTGCCATTGAAGATCTAACGATACACACAAGCAACAACAATAATTGAGAGCATGTTAGATTATAACTTGGTTAGTTAAAGCAACCATGAATCCACCCTTGTGACAAACACCGTAATTAAGAGCATGGATATAGTTCCATAAGCAAATTGAAATAGATTGAGTGGGATAAAGAGTTTTCGAGTTAACGGCTCCATTTGACCTGATTTCGAGAGACAAGTTGGTTATGGATCAAATTATTTAAACACATAGTTACTAGCAACTAATATCATGAGACAAGATACTATTAAGGAGATGTTATAGCGGGATGTTTGGACCAGTTGTGATACCAAGTTGCCACAAGAGAAACCAAGTACAACATGATCAAACATGGGCGATATAGCAATTCGCTAGTAGTATGATTGTCAATACAAGTCGCTACAGAAAACACGAGACAAGTTGCTAACATGAAATTAGGCTAGTAAGTTGCCTTAAAAATAGTTTAATAAACCAAGTCGCCACTAGAAATTTGTGCCATCAAGTCGCTAATTTTGCATAGGTAAGTTGCTATTAATAGTGAAAAGACCAAGTCGCTACATGATTAATATTACTAAGTCACTAGCTTTAAATAACAAGTCGCCATCAACAGTAATTCTGCTACTTCGCTACAAGTAAGTTCACTAAGTCGCTAACTTTACTATGTCGCTAACTTGTAAAGACAAGTCGCCATCAACATCAATACCGCTAAGTCGCTATAGGTCAGTTCACTAAGTCGCTAACTTGACTAAGTCGCTAACTTGACTAACTCGCTAACTTGTAAAGACAAGTCGCCATCAACAGCAATACTGCTAAGTCGCTATAGGTCTGATCACTAAGTCGCTAACTTGAATGTAAACAGGAGTAGCAACTCACCACGAAGAATTACTACACTAACTCGCTACCAAGAACGTTATCATAGCAGATAAAGAACACATGCATAATATCCTTATAATCAACTCAATCCATTCAACACAATATAACCACTGTTAGAAACACGTTCAGTTAATCCATACACACAACCAGTTCAAAACCACAACCCAACTCGAATCACACAAAACAACGCTCGCATATTCATTAACACATATACTCATAAGGATTTACAACAACCCAAAGGCATTCAAACTACTCTTAAACCAATAACATATCGGTCTCATATGTTCCATTTAAACAAATCCAACAACAAACCTTACGAGGGAAGCAAGAGATGATTTTCAATATCCGTGGAAACCTGTTAAGGAATAAGAGTTAGGAAATGCATATATGTTCATATTTGGAGACAAGAAATGATCAATAATGCCTTACCACACACATTAAGCTACGAAAGATTCGAGAGAGGAAGAGAAAAGCGAGAGGAAGATGAATATTTTTAAAGTTTATGATCAAGTTCTCTCACGCAAGCGTAAGAAAACTTAAAACGACTTAAGCACGAAATCAATGAAGATCGGAGGGTATAGAGTCTCCCGGTCGTTATGTCCCGGTGAGCTATGCAATGGATCAATCAGCGTATAGTGATCGAGAAGTTTGAGCGAAAAGGGATTATGATTTGATGATTATAACTACGAAATATCAAACAAATACAAAGGCTAAAATGCAAATGAGAGGAAATTAAAAGATAAAATCTATTAAATAAACGCTATCACTAAAATTAAAATGATGTTTTGTTTTTATGTTTTCTGGCGAAATTAAAATCTCTGTGACGTCAAAATAAAAAGTGAAACTAAAGCAATATTAACCCTAAAAATATGAAAATGATGTTTTTACAAACCTAATGATAAAAGAAAATTTATAGAAAAAGAAAATTATTTTTAAGACTAATTATCTAATTAAAAACTATTTTTAACTATTAATTAATTACCTAAAATACAAGAAAATAGGAAATTAGGCTAGAAAAATAAGATTAAGACTTGGAAAAGTCTAAAATATCAAAATAGACTTTTCAAAACTATTTTGTATTTTTATGACTATTTATCTATTTTCTAGGAATTTTAAACTATTAAAACTAATTAAATTACTAAAATTACCAAATGAACTATGAAAAATATGGAAAATTACTTTTTCACTTTTTATATTTATCTAAGCCTAAGAAAATTGAAAACTTATTTTTTGAACCTTTTACGAATTTTTGTATTAAATGCTATTTAAAAGTGCTAAAAACTAATTAAAATAAGAAAAATAGCAAAACACTAGGAAAAATCTGAAAATTTCAGGAAAATTCTAAAATAATGTTAAGAAGCTATGAAAATTGGAAAAACAGTATGCTATGTGGAAGAAAATGGGCGATGAATCAAGTGCTTATTGAAATAAGCACTTGATAAGCAAATGAGCAAATAAGCTACCACACTGAAAACGAAGCTATGGAATACTAAAATGACCAAATGAAACAAAATCAACAAGCTATAACTCTTGATTAGCAAATAACACAGATTTGATGATTTTGATATTAAGCTAAAAGCAGTTTTTGGTGCCAACTTGCGGTCAATAAATAAGCACCCAAATAAGCTATAAACTAAAACCAATTATTGATACTTAAACTAGACCTAAGTGACTACTTATAACCAAAAGACCAGACCTTAAAAAGCTTTTATGAGCTCGTGCAAGCTTGCACAAAAGCGAGAAATCACTCGATTAATCGAGTTGGTGCGAGGCACACAGGGCTTGTTTTGAGCTTATGCCCAAGCTTATCCAAAAGCTTAAAGCTAAAAGCAGTTACTAGGTCTTAAAGACCACCTAGTAAACTACTTATAAACCAAAAATCAGGCCTTGAAAACCTTTAATGGAACACATGCATCATTTGCAAGTTTTGCTCAAATCCAACTTTTGACATTTTGACTTTTGAAAATGGATGAAGTTTGACTTTGGTGAAGTTTGATCCAATTTTATGACTGATATTGATGTTTATGATGTAAAGAACACAATGCAACCTTTGTTTAGGACTTTTAAACACAAAACAAGGATTTTGCAATCCTAAAATCCAACAGTTTAACGATGAGATTGATTTAGAAATGATTTTGACTTTTAGTTGTTTACATGCAAAAACTTGACAGATATGAACTAATTTGAGTCACACAAACATAAACCAACAATTATCATACAATGAACTAACTTTTAAACAGTTACTCTACAAACCAAACACCCCTTTAACTTCTAATTTTAATCAAATCTAATCTAATCTCTAATATAGCTAATTTTATTGATCAATCTAAGTTATGCTAACTTAATGAACACTATTTGAACAAGTTTTAACAGATTATAGCCACAAACACAGTGTATGCAAGAATCTTGAGAATCACTTACAAAGGTCCAAGACCACTATGGCTGCCACACATGAAACCAAGAACACTACCTAATCAAATTCAACCCAATGCTTCCATTTCAACCCATTTCCATCTTTGAATCAACCCATATCATTTCGCATCGGTTTTGCTCCTTGGTTTGACTTTTGTTGACCGGTTGCACAAGTTGTATGAAATGTAAAAATAAGCTTATACAAAGCTATAACAAGCTTATATAAGCTTGTTTGAGCTTAAAATAAGCTTTTAAAAGCTTGACAATGAGTTTGATATTGAAAATTTCAACGATGGCATAAAAAAAAACTTGAACGAACTTTGAATTGATACTTAAATAGAAGTTGAAATACACTTTGAATATGCCTAAAGTGAGTACAAATTAACTTTAAAACATAATTGAAAACTAGTTAAGATGCTACAAATAAAAAAAGCGACATACAATTTTAAAAAACTAAAACTAACTATCTTGTTGCTTCCTCTTGGCTCTTTTATGCTCCAAAGTCTCTTCTCTCTCTTACGAGCAAATCCAGGCATCAATCTCAGCCATTGATTGGCTAAGCTCATCTTGGCCATTTATCTTGTTTTGGCGCCAAATTTGTTTTGGATATCGAGGGACGAGGGAAAGGTGCATTTAATGCATTGGTGTGGGTAGGTGAGGTGGGGAGACAATGGGTGAGGTAGGGTGGCTATGGGAGGTTTTTGAGGAGGGGGTGGGGCGAGCAAGATGGTCGGGAAGACAGGGAAGAGGCGGGTTTTGTTTATTTTAAAAGTTGGGTTGGGTTGTCGGGTTGGGTAAGGGACCGGGTAAAGATTTGGGCGAAGGTAAATTTATTTTGGGCTTGGGTACTTTAAATTAGGTCCGGTTTGGTTTGTAACAAATAAGGACCATTAATATCTAAAACCAAGGACCAAATGTGTAAAATTTGAAATTCAAGGGACCAAACATGTAAATTATGAAGAGTAGTCAAAGGGTTGGTCTTGCCAAGTTTAATAATCCAAGGGTTGATTTTGACATTTTGAAAATTTCAAGGACTAAATTTGACCAATTTGGATTTTCGGGGACTAAATTGTAATTTTCTCAAAACTTTTAGATTTTCCACCAAAGGACTAAATATGACAATTTGTGATTTTAAAAGACCTTTGGTGACTTTTCTTTGAAATTTTGGCTCGGGGACTATTTTGACAATTTTATAAACTTGGGGACTAAAGCGCAATTTTGCAAATTTGATATGTTTTCATCGATTTTGATATTTTGCATTTAAAACACATAAAACAACGATTTGTGATATTTTGATCATTTTGATGTGTTTACGAGTGTTTTCGAGATGATTTTGCGTTTATTTTGTACAAAAATGATGAGTATTTACACACTCATCAATCCCCATCTTGAGATATTGCTAGTCCCTAGCAATGATTTGAAAAACATAATGGATTTTAATCTCTTTACCAAAAGCCATTACTTACGGAGTAGCCAAATGTTTCGATTCAAGTAAGAACCATGGTACAGATATAACCATGTGATTTTGAGCAAACCACCGACTTTCAACGGTTTGATTTTGTCTTTACGAAGCCGTACCATACGGACTAGCCAACTCTTAGATAAATTATCAACATTATCTTTGGTGGTGATTACCAATTATGGTTTTCCACTTGCCTTTACCACAAGCCATAATCTTGCGGGCTAGCCAACTCTTCACTTTTAGGATATGGTGAGTTGAATACCATACAATTTTGGGCAAATTGCAAGCCATATAAGCGGTTTGAGAAATCTTTACCAAGAGCCGTTTGCTCTGGATTAGCCAATCCTTTTGTCTTCTGAGACATGGCGGATGATAACGGATGAGAAAGTGTAGAACACTTACTCCAAAAAAATTTTTGGCCAAAAGCAGGGATTAGGCGGTATAATTACATGATAAAATTCGTGAGAATCCCCCACACTAGAGATGAATATTGCCCTCAATATTCAAAGTACCGCGGTTATGCGAAACAAAAACGTGAAAGGAAATACTAAGGCCATTATTTAGAAAGAAGATTTTTTTTTTTTTTTTTTTTTTTTTTTTTTTTTAAACATGTGGGCAACCCCCACACTAGGGTGGTAGAAAGAGGTAAGAAGGCAAATATGGGTGAAAACCCATATGGCATGCTCTTGTTTTTGATTCCAGTCGCTAGCTTGACTCGACCCGTATTCATTTGTTCATGGGGAAAGTAGCGTGGAAAACCAATCTCGATCGGACTTTCGTTCACAATGTTAATGAACATATGAACATCGAAAGTTCCACACCGATGAGATATAACCGCGGTATTGTTTAATAGTAGAAACTATAAAGGATGATACGGGGTCAAAGATGGTGTCCTCATTCCGAAAGAAAAGGAAAGAGCAACCACACCATCTGTGAAGAATGGAATAAAGGCGTACATGAGAATGCATGTCCATTCCTCGTGAGAGAAAGCAAATCACCGGTTTGACATCTTTAAGCTTAAACTTGAAGCTTAGATGGTGATTGTCAAGAAGATGTCCGGGAGGAGGGTGGGAAATGGTTCTTCAATCAACAAACTTTCCGGAAAAGGATGTCTCCTCGGATCAAGGTAAGTGTTATCAATTCCGTTGGAATTGACTCATCACTAAGAAATGCATCGACTTCATTCCAAAGTTGTCATCTTCCTCATCGGGGTGAGAGAAGGAATGGAAGAGTCGGGAATAAGACTAGAAGATGATGGATCATTTTGAGCAATTCATCAATGGGAAGAATGTCTCCCATTGGATCACAAACATCATCATCCAACTCGGATGAAACAGAAGAGAGTTTAGTTTCATCCACGAGTTAACAATCTCGATCGACAAGCGATTCGGAGGTGGGACAAGTGGTGTGCTCTTAGAGCTAGCGGTTTCCACCACTTCCGATGAAGTCTCCGATTCTAGATCATCGTCATCATCAAGAACACTCTTGACTTCCACAGTACGACTTTCAAACCATTTGTTTGAACCGGGGTAATTTTCAAAGCTTTGAGCTCGTACGTTTTGAAAACTCCTCTTAACCGTGAAGTTTGAGAGTGTTGCATTGAATCTTCGGATCTTTGATCAATTGTGGCAACACTCTGTTTGTCTGAGAGGTTTGGAGTTCGGTTGATATTTAACGTGAGCTCTTCGTTGTCAACCCGTATGGTCAACTCTTGACAAACACATCAATCGAGCACGACTGGTTCTTAAAAAGCTCTCCCAAGATGAGGGAACTCTAGGATGCGCATCGAAGTCTACTACAACAAAGTCGGCATGAAAGTGAAACTTTCCCACTTTCATCACGACATCCTCGGCTATCCCAGTGGACGAGTTACAGTGCGATCCGCTAGCTCGAGTGTCATACGAGTGGATGAAAGTTCGGGAAGAGCGGTTTCTTCCATCTTGAGAGTGGCATGAGGTTAATGCTAGCGCCAAGATCGGCCAAGGCGAGCATTGAAACATCCCAATCACACGGGATTAAAACCGGCCGGGGTCTTCAAGCTTTTCGGAAGCTTATTAAGAATGGCGTGAGCATTGCTCATTGAGAGGAGTTTAGCCATCTCGATAGCTTATCTTTGTTGGTGAGTAAGCCTTTAAGCGTGGATGCAAATTTAGGCATTAGAGCGAGAGCATCAACGAAGCTTAAATCAAAGTGAAGCTCATTGAAGATTTGGAAAAATTTTCCATTTGCTCTTTGTTTTGTCTTTGAGCTTCTCATCATTCATTCTTGATGGGTAAGGAAGTGACTAGACTTTTGAGCCGGGATGGAAGTGTTTTACGGCTCAAGATTTTCCTCGGAACATCGGGTTCGGACTTAAAGCTTGGACTACCGAAGGTGGGACGTGTCTTGATGCCGTGGGCTTGAATAATGCACCTTGTCCGTTGTCTCCTTGGTAACTTGACTAAATGCCACGGGAGGAGGGGCATTGGAGTCGAAGGTCCATTGTGCGTCTTACCACTACAGTGGTGGCGGCTTTCAACTCGGCATTAGGATTGGGAATAGTATTGCTTGGGAGTCCTCCGGAAGATGGTGAAGCTTTGTTCATATTCATGTTCATGAAGCGCTCATCATATTCTTTAACTCATTTGTCTGCCGAGACATTGTGGTATCAATTTCCTTTTAAGCTCAACTCTCATGTTATTGATCCGAGTTTGCATAGAGCATGTTTGACTCGGTCATTTTCATGAAGTCATTTGGCATGGGAGCTTGAGGAGGTTGTTGATAGCTTTGATGATTAGGAGCTTGATATGGTTGAGGTTGGTTGAAATTGTTCGGTTTTGATTGAAATTTTGAGAGTTATTGAAATTTTGTCCTTGATTGGAACAAAGCGATTTTGATTGCCATGGTTTTGATTGCCATGGTTTTGCAGAGAGGAAAACCGGTGGTGTCATACCGCTAGGTGCAGTAGTGAGGATCGACTGTGGTCGGTATTGATTGTGGTTTACGAAGCTACGGGAGCTTGGTAAAAGGAAGCATCGGTTGCTTGACAATCATAATCGCATGTGGACCACTACAAGTTTCACACACCTTGTTTACGGCTTTGATTGGTTCCGGCTTATGAATTTCGCTTTTGATTTCCTTTACCTCTTTTATCATACAATGGATGATGTCCGTTAGAGCTGACTAACGGAGCGCTAACTCGGAAGAGTTACGGATGAAGAAGCGAGTGTTGGAACATTGACTTTGTTGCGAAATAGGAACTTTGATTTTGCTCGCAAATCTCAATCACATCTTTAGGTTTACGATTCAAGATATTGCCGCTGCTGGCTGCATTCAAGGAATCTTGATCGTTTCCGTTCAACCCATTGTAAAAGATATTTACTTGTTGAAGCTCAGTGAATTCATGATGGGGCATTTCTGAGGAGATCTTTGAATCTCTCCATGCCTCTCCAAAGTTTTCATCGAAATTTTGACGAAATCCGAAATTTCATTTTAAGATTAGTCGTCTTTGATGGAGGAAAGAAGTAATTCACAAACTTTTGAACAAGATCCTCCCAAGTTTCGATAGATCGAGGGGTTCTTTTCCGGCCAAATCCGGTTGTCCCTCGAGAGAATGGAAAAAGCATCAACTTGATGACTTTTGTGGCACATCCTTGAAATTGATAGTTGAAGTCAACTTGTTAAACCAACGGATGTGTGCATCTGGTCTTCTCGATCGGACCAGCGGAATTGATTTGTAGACACAAGTTGGATCAAATGTGTCTTCAATTCAAAGTGATCGAGTTTGATAACGGGTAAAACGATGGCATCTCCATAACCCTCGGTGGGTGCACGGAGCATTTCCGCCATAATGCGTTAAATGCGCCATGGTGTTGTTTGAAATAGTGCGAATCTCGGGTTCGACTATTTGGGCGACACGTCTCGAAACGTCTCCTTGGAATTCGCTAGATCACGCAAAGGACTCGATGATCTAGAAGAGCGAGTGCGCATGCACTAGAGTTAACTCTAAGGAAACTCGAGTTAAGGAGAGAAATGGAATTATGAAAATCTTTCGGATGAGAATGAGAATTATGAAGGCGTTTTATAAAAATCGGGTGAGAAGAATCTTTATGGGTTTTACGGTTACGAAGCGTCGATATCACAACAAAATCAATTAACACAAAATCGAGGCAAAACAACGATGAACTTAACCAATAATCCAAGATGAATGGCTTCTTTGAAAAAGGTACACCAATCACAAGGACACAAAGGCAAGTTTTATATCTTTAGTTCGGGAACTTATTATGGTCGCACCCCAGTTAGGTAGTGCCTTTGCCTTGGTTTTCGGTGGTAATCTTTTAAGTTGTTAATTATTAAAGAAAGCAGCGATTCTTTTGTATTTTTATTTTGATACATATATAGAAACAAAAGAAAAATATTTTTGTGTTTTATCGTTTTGGATGTTTTGGGTTTTGGATTTTTAGAAGAAAATATGGATATATATATATATATATATAGATGGATGATATAAACAAAGAGTGAGGATTCAAACAACTAATCTGCTACGGAAGATAAATCGACCTGACTCCCGTGGCGCCAAAATTTGATCTTGTAAAAACCGTCAAGTTCTCTCACGCAGCGTAAGAAAACTTAAAACGACTTAAGCACGAAATCAATGAAGATCGGAGGAGTATAGAGTCTCCCGGTCGTTATGTCCCAATGAGCTATGCAATGGATCAATCAACGTATAGTGATCGAGAAGTTTGAGCGAAAAAGGATTATGAATTGATGATTATAACTACGAAATATCAAACAAATACAAAGGCTAAAATGCAAATGAGAGGAAATTAAAAGATAAAATCTATTAAATAAACGCTATCACTAAAATTAAAATGATGTTTTGTTTTTATGTTTTCTGGCCGAAATTAAAATCTACTGACGTCTGAAATAAAAAGTGAAACTAAAGCAATATTAACCCTAAAAATATGAAAATGATGTTTTACAAACCTAATGATAAAAGAAAATTTATAGAAAAAGAAAATTATTTTTAAGACTAATTATCTAATTAAAAACTATTTTAACTATTAATTAATTACCTAAAATACAAGAAAATAGGAAATTAGGCTAGAAAAATAAGATTAAGACTTGGAAAAGTCTAAAATATCAAAATAGACTTTTCAAAACTATTTTTGTATTTTTATGACTATTTATCTATTTTCTAGGAATTTTAAACTATTAAAACTAATTAAATTACTAAAATTACCAAATGAACTATGAAAAATATGGAAAATTACTTTTTCACTTTTTATATTTATCTAAGCCTAAGAAAATTGAAAAATTATTTTTGGAACCTTTTACGAATTTTTGTATTAAATGCTATTTAAAATGCTTAAAAACTAATTAAAATAAGAAAAATAGCAAAACACTTAAAAAAATGAAAATTTCAGGAAAATTCTAAAATAATGTTAAGAAGCTATGAAAATTGGAAAAACAGTATGCTATGTGGAAGAAAATGGGCGATGAATCAAGTGCTTATTGAAATAAGCACTTGATAAGCAAATGAGCAAATAAGCTACCACACTGGAAGCGAAACTATGGAATACTAAAATGACCAAATGAAACAAAATCAACAAGCTACAACTCTTGAATTAGCACAATAACACAGATTTGATGATTTTGATATTAAGCTAAAAGCAGTTTTTGGTGCCAACTTGCGGTCAAAAATAAGCACCCAAATAAGCTACAAACTAAAACCAATTATTGATACTTAAACTAGACCTAAGTGACTACTTATAACCAAAAAACCAGACCTTAACAAGCTTTTATGAGCTCTGTGCAAGCTTGTACAAAAGCGAGAAAACTCGATGTAATCGAGAGTTGGTGCGAGGCACACAGGGCTTGTTTTGAGCTTATGCCCAAGCTTATCCGAGCTTAAAGCTAAAAGCAGATACTAGGTCTTAAAGACCACCTATTAAACTACTTATAAACCAAAAATCAGGCCTTGAAAACCTTTAATGGAACACATGCATCATTGCAAGTTCTGCTCAAATCCAACTTTTGAATTTTTGACTTTTGAAAATGGATACAACTTTGACTTTGGTGAAGTTTGATCCAATTTTATGACTGATATTGATGTTTATGATGTAAAGAACACAATGCAACCTTTGTTTAGGACTTTTAAACACAAAACAAGGATTTGCCAATCCTAAAATCCAACAGTTTAACAGTGAGATTGATCAAGAAATGATTTTGACTTTTAGTTGTTTACATGCAAAAACTTGGACAGATATGAACTAATTTGAGTCACACAAACATAAACCAGCAATTATCATACAATGAACTAACTTTTTAAACAGGTTACTCTACAAACCAAACACTCCTTTAACTTCTAATTTTTAATCAAATCTAATCTAATCTCTAATATAGCTAATTTTATTGATCAATCTAAGTTATGCTAACTTAATGAACACAGAATGAACAAGTTTTAACAGATTATAGCCACAAACACAGTCTATGCAAGAATCTTGAGAATCACTTACAAAGGTCCAAGACCACTATGGCTGCCACATGAAACCAAGAACACTACCTAATTTAAATTCAACCCATTTGCTTCCATTTCAACCCATTTCCATCTTTGAATCAACCCATATCACATCTGCATCCATTTTGCTCCTTGGTTTGACTTTTGTTGACCGGTTGCACAAGTTGTTTGAAATGTAAAAATAAGCTTATAAAAGCTATAACAAGCTTAATATAAGCTTGTTTGAGCTTAAAATAAGCTTTTGAAGCTTGACAATGAGTTTGATATTGAGAAAATTCAACGATAAGCATAAAAAATGGAAATTGAACATGAACTTGAATTGATACTTAATTAGAAGTTGAAATACACTTGAATACTAAAGTGAGTACAAATTAACTTTAAAACATAATTGAAAACTAGTTAAGATGCTACAAATTAAAAAGCGACATACAATTTTAAAAACTAAAACTAACTATCTTGTTGCTTCCTCTTGGCTCTTTTATGCTCCAAAGCTCTTTCTCTCACTTACGAGCAAATCCCAAGTCAATCTCAACCATTGATTGGCTAAAGCTCATCTTGGCCATTTATCTTGTTTTGGCGCCAAATTTTTGCTTTTGGATATCGGGGACGGGAAAGGGTGCATTTAATGCATTGGTGATGGGTAGGTGAGGTGGGGAGACAAAGGGTGAAATAGGGTGGCTATGGGAGGTTTGAGGAGGGTGGTGGTAGACAAGATTGTCGGGAAGACAGGGAAAGGGCGGGTTTGTTTATTTTAAATGGTTGGTTTGGGTTGGTCGGGTTGGGGTGTTGGACGGGTAAAGATTTTGGGCGGGGTAATTTATTTTGGGCTTGGGTTTAAATTAGGTCCGAATGGTTTGTAGATTAGGATAAATAACACCAAGGACCAAAACCAAAGGAAAATTTGTAAATTCAAGGGACCAAACATGTAAATTATGAAGAGTAGTCAAAGGGTTGGTCTTGCCAAGTTTAATAATCCAGGGTTGATTTTGACATTTTGAAAATTTCAAGGACTAAATTTGACCAATTTGGATTTTCGGGGACTAAATTGTAATTTTCTCAAAACTTTTAGATTTTCCACCAAAGGACTAAATATGACAATTTATGATTTTAAAAAGACCTTTGGTGACTTTTCTTTTGAAATTTTGGCTCGGGGACTATTTTGACAATTTTATAAACTTGGGGACTAAAGCGCAATTTTGCAAATTTGATATGTTTTCATCGATTTTGATATTTTGCATTTAAAACACATAAAACAACGATTTGTGATATTTTGATCATTTTGATGTGTTTACGAGTGTTTTCGAGATGATTTTGCGGTTTATTTTACACAAAATGATGAGTATTTACACACTCATCACAACAATATTGAAGCTCTTATCTTGAATTTGGGCTTTGAGGTCATCAATGTCTTTCAACAAGATGTTAGATTGATGGATCAACTTGGAATTGGTCTCCTCAAGTTCTTTCTTAATGACTCATTTTCTCTTAATAGTTTGGACACACATAGAGCTAGTTCAGCATTTCTAGATTCAAGTGTATCACTCATCTCATTACATTCATATTTCTACACATCTGAGAGTAGTAATTTCAGATTGCATATAGTTGAATCTTTGTCCTGAATCTGGGTTTTTAATTGATTAATTTCAAAACCTGATTAACACAAGATTTTTTTGCGTAAAAGCTTTCATCCTTTTGTTGTATTTCAATTTCCAATGAAATACAATGTTTTTCAAAATTAGTATTTGTTTGAAAGTTCATCATATACCCTTTTTCAATCATATCATTAGCTTCAATAGTTTTAGATTCGAGCTCAACCAAGATTGATTTCATAGCATTATGTTCGAGTTAGAGTCGGTACATTAACATATGAATTACTATGATCAGTTAAGTGTACCTCATCACCTGAAACCTTTTCTGACTCTGAGTCTTTGAGATCAGTACAGTTGTCTTTGTAAGATATTTCACATACACATCAAACCATTAACACAAGTAGGCGTACAAGAGTGTTTTAGAGAGAGAAAGTTAGAGGTTTAGGGAACTTAGTGAGAGAAAGTGAAAGATATTATTATGAGCTCCAACTCTCTACCTTGGAAGGTAGAGAGTATTTATAGTCTTACAATAAAGCGCCACACATCGGGTGTGGATCGAGAATACAGTGGGTAAAGACCCGTCCGTCCTCCACGGTGTTACTAAACTAAATACTACTTAACTTAAAATAACTACGACTACGAGCTTTCTAACGATTACATATACTTGAGGTGGCCGACTCTTTAATACTTGGAATTTCTAATTCCTAACAATCTCCCCCTAAGGGAGGTCACCTCAATCATGTACTAAAATTACATTGAATACACCCAGATATGGCATTAAAGATCGTTCTTGAATTCTTGATGTAGTACTTGGCTCCAAAGCTCGTAGACATAGATTCTTCTCATTGCATGTTTGGTTAATCCAGGTGAAGGTCTTTTACTGATCCACGTGATAATAGTTTTAAGCCAGCTTTTGAGATCATCAGCTAACAAAAATCTCTGAGACATCCATTGTGGTGTTGGTATTATGTGATGTTGTGACTTTCGGACCGACATGCTCACATTCTGGATCATGATATCTTCGCATCAGTAGCGGAAGCTTTCGTTGATTCATGATATTGGCGGCGTAGTAGCGAAGCATGGAGTGAAAATATCGAGTCATTTATGCACTTATCATGATTTCTTTTGAGATGAATGTGTAGTGTGAGCATGCGGCTATGGATTGACCACTTCATTACGATCATTATAAGCGTCGGTGTACACATAAAGCAGTTAGCAATAAACCGCGAAAGTGTCTTTGATCACTTCGTTGAATTGAGTACACGACCCGCGGTTCCCAGTTGATCGATACAAGTCTTTTTGTGATCGGTATAATTCGAAGAATTTCCTTGACGGGGTTTCGCGGTACTCTGGTGTTGTTCTCAAACCGGAACATCTCAAAGAAGACAACACGGAGTGAGTGAACCCGTGAATAGAAATTCAACGATTGATGAAAAGAGATTTGAAAGACAATCGTGTATTGCTCGATAGAAATTGTTTTGCAATACAACGAAGGTTTTAATGAAAATCAATTATCAATCATAAAACACCTTTGATTTGAGATATTCGAACACGGTCAATGTGCTAAAGAAAAGAGTTTTAAGCACAATGACCGGTTTTCAAAGGTATCCGTCAATCCATAACTGAACCGAGTTGATTCAAAGATTGAATCGCCCCATTGTTTACATTCGGTTGTCACATGGTTGATCTATTGAATAGATCTCACATGCCACCCACCAGAGCTTGTTTGATGTTGGCTCGGAGGGCTTTCCATCTTCATTGTGAATATGTTTGCATATCACTCGGATGTTACAGCAATACCACAAGGATAATCGTGGGACTCAAGATAATCTCTCTTTCCACATTGTGTGAAGCAGAGTCTTCATTGAAAGTGTCTAATGAGATTTATTGATGATCTCGTGGCTCTAGACTTAATATGTGCATATTTGGATCTGTCTTGGGAGACTAGGGAGAGGTCTCCTTCATATCAACAAACTCTAAGAGAAAGTCGATAGATAATGTCGGTTCCCGTGAGAATGAAACAAGTCCTTTTAAGAGGAACTTGAGTGGTTTGGAAAGTTGAAGTGCGGTGCGTCCTTTGGGTCCATGACGTCTTGTCTTCAATACCGATGTTACCATCGGTAGCATATGAATTGAACCGGTTTACGCCTAAGGTTGAATATATGGAGGCTATTTGTTTTCACCCTTTTCTCATTCAATTCTTTTTATTCTTTGTAAGATATTGGATTTCACATACACATCAAACCATTAACACAAGTAGGCGTGCAAGAGTATTTTAGAGAGAAAGTTAGAGGTTTAGGGAACTTAGTGAGAGAAAGTGAAAGATATTATTATGAGCTCAACTCTCTACCTTGGGAGGTAGAGTATTTATAGTCTTACATAAAGCGCCACACAACGGGTCATGGATCGAGGCATCAGGTGGGTAAAGACCGTCCGTCCTCCACGGTGTTGCTTAACTAAATACTACTTAGCTTGAAATAACTACGACTACGAGCTTTCTAACGATTACATATACTTGAGGTGACCGACTCTTTAATACACGGAATTTCTAATTCCTAACAATCTCCCACAAGGAGGTCACCTCAATCATGTACTAAATTACATTGAATACAAATAGATATTACATTAACAATTGTTCTTGCATTCTTGATGTAGTACTTTGCTCCTAAGCTCGTAGTCATTGATTCTTCACATTGCATGTCGGTTACTCGGTGGAGGTCTTTCTTGATCCACGTGATAATAAATTTGAGCCGACTTTTGAGACCATCATTAACAAAAATCTACGAGACATCCATTGTGGTGTTGGTATTATGTGATGTTGTGACTTTCGGACGGCATGCTCACATTACGGATCATGATATCTTCTCATCGAGTGGCGGAAGCTTTCGTTGATTCATGATATTGGCGGTAGCGAAGCATGGAGTGAAAATATCGAGTCATTGATGCACTAATCATGATTTCTTTTGAGATGAGCGTGTTAAGTGAGCATGCGGCTATGGATGGACCGCTTCATTACGATCATTACAAGCGTCGGGTGTACTGCATAAAACACTTAGCAATAAATCGCACGAAAGTGTCTTTGATCACTTCGTTGAATTGAGGTACACGCCCACGGTTCCCGTTGATCGATTACAAGTCTTGCTGTGATCATGTATAATTCGAAGAATTTCCTTGATAGGGTTTCGCGGTGCTCAAGTCGTTCTCAAACCGGACGTCTCAAAGAAGACAACACGGAGTGAGTGAACCAAATAATTTAAGTCCAGCGATTGATGAAAAGAGATTTGAAAAACAATCGTGTATTGCTCAATAGAAATTGTTTTGCAATACAACGAAGGTTTTAATGAACATCAATTATCAATCATAAAACACCTTTTGATTTGAAATATCCGTACACGGTCGATTTGCTAAAGGAAAGAGTTTTTAAGCACAATGACCGGTTTTTCAAAGGTATCCAATCAATCCATAACTCGAACCGAGATTGATTCAAAAGATTGAATCGCTCCATTATTTACATTCGGTTGTCACATGGTTGATCTATTGAATAGATCTCACATGCCACCTACCGGAGCTTGTTTGATGTTGGCTCGAAGGCTTTCCATCTTCATTGTGAATATGTATGCATATCACTCGGATGTTACGGAAATACCACAAGGATAATCGTGGGACACAAGATATAATCTCTCTTCCACATTGTGTGAAGCAGAGAGTCTTCATTGAAAGTGTCCTAATGAGATTTATTGATGATCTCGTGGCTCTAGACTCAAAGCTGCATATTTGGTTCTGTCTGGAGACTAGGAGAGGGTCTCCTTCTTCAATATCAACAATCTCTAAGAGAAAGTCGATAGATAATGTTGGTTCCCATTGAGAATGAAACAAGTCCTTTAAAGAGGAACTTGAGTGGTTTGGAAAGTTGAAGTGCGGTCGTCCTTTGGGTCCATGACGTCTTGTCTTCAATACCGATGTTACCATCGATGGCGTATGAATTGAACCGGTTTACGTCCTATGGTTGTATAAATGGAGGGCTATTTGTTTTCACCCTTTTCTCATTCAATTCTTTTAATTCTTCAACCCTTCAAGGCTTACCGAGACTTCATAGCTAGAACCTTATTGGGTTTATTCGGTTACTAGCTCGGTCTCGATCCGCACTCTTCCCATATCTCATTTTTCTCCTTTTATCATCATACGTAAGAACTCTACACTAACTAGTGGATAGTCCACAGGTAGATCCTTCCTGGTTACGGCGGATCATGGGAACACATACCTAACCTTATCATCCTTATATCACCGTACATAAAGTAAAGTTGGTGGGTCTATTTGGTATTGTTCATCGCCATTTGAACCAATTGAAAACCATTTGAAAATCAATCCGGATACTTGTGATATATTATCAAAACATTTTGTACCGAATTGTTTTGATATTTTTAGAACAAGGGCTCCCCTCAACATGTGCATCAAATGTTTGAAATCGTTTTGCACACGGAGGCAAGAGGAAGAATTAACTTCTTTGATTACCATTTTCTAAAGATATCAACATCACTTCCCAAATCGAATCAAGTAGATAAAGCATTTTGGGGAAGGATGAGATTTTCATGATTTTGCTCCCCTCAATATGTGCTTCTTGGTTTGAAAAGGGTTTTGCACATACTAGAGGGAACCCGCATTGAGATAAGTGATCACGTTTCAAATCATAGGTTTAAGATAGATGCTCCCCTCAACATGTGCATGGAAAATTTGAAATCGTTTGTCACATGTGGGAAGGACGACATGTACATCCTTATAAAACCATTTACCAATTATCGGTTTAAATCCAATTTAAATCACACATTCTCCCCGATCACAATTATCAAATCATTTGAGATTTGTGATCTCTTATAGATTTAAATTGATTTTGAAAGCTTTTAAGGAGAATTGTGACTTGATTATGAAAGCGTTTTAAGCGATAAGGAGCGGATTTTAAGACTTTAAACTCCATTGATAAAACATGCATGAATATCTTTTGAAAACAATTTAATGCCAAATAACTTTTTAATTTAATTGAAATCATTCTCCCCTCAATCAATGACATAGGTTGTTGATTGAGAGATTGATATTTTGACAAATAAGTCGAGATGATTATCAAAAATAGAGTCCGAGTTATTTTTCAAAACAATTAGTTTTCAATGGATAAATGTTTATAGAATCGAGCACGAATTTTGAAAACATGATAAAGTATGGCTCTGTTCTTTCTTTGAAGCGAGTTCTTGCTGAAATGACAATAAACCATTGTTTCTCTTTCTCCCAAAATATTTTTGATTTTTGATTTTTTTGATTTTTTTAAATAAAAAATTCGAACAATATCTAAAGTCCCGTGTCATTCTTTGAATGACAGCACAAAGGCCGTCGATATTATCGAATTGAGAAAGACATGACAAAAATGACAATATTTTTGAAGATTTTTCGATTTTTTATTTATTTATTTTTTTATTTTTTTTTGAATTTTTGAATTTTTTATATTTTTCTATTTGATTTTTGAAGGTTTTATAATTTTTTATTTTGTTTTTCGAATAGATATATACAAGAGATAGATGAAGAAAACCTTTTATTCCTCTTCTTCCTCTTGAAGACGTTTGAGTGTTTACGGTTGAAGGCTTTTAAGGCCAAGTCGTGGAAGAATAAACTCAAAACGTTCTCTTGGAAGAGCTTTGGTGAAGATGTGCGCTAACGGTATTCGGACCTCACAAAATAGAGTTCCACCACACCTTTTCCACTTGTTCCCGATGAAATGATGTCGAATGTCGATATGCTTTGCTCTTGAGTGTTGAGCGTTGTTGCATGAGAGAGCAATAACACTTTATTATCACGATGCGGAGGATTTTGTTGAATTCAAAGCCATAGTCGATAATTGAGATCTCATCCATAAGATTTGAGCACAACAAGATGACATGGCTATGTATTCACCTCTGTAGAGGAAATAGAAGTACTCATTTGCTTCTTTGAAGACCGACTCACCGACTTATCACCCAAAACCGAGCACCTCGGATGTACTTGACGAGTATCTTGACACCTGCATGATCGGCATCTGCGTGGGGTCATTAGTGACCTACCGGTGTCCTTGGTACCAAAGACCCATATTGATGGTTCCTTGGAATACCGAAAGACCCGTTTAACCGCTTCAAGGTGCTTTTAGTAGGCTTAGCACGGTATCTAGCACACATGCAAACAATGAACAAGATGTCGGTCTACTAGCCGTAAGGTACATCGGGATCCAATCATACTACGATATTTTGTTTGGTCAATCATGATCCACGAGTGGTCCTCATCTAGTTTGGTTTGATCAATCATGGGAGTGTCAACAGGTCACTTGAATCAAATCCAAATTTCTTTAAGATCTCGGTTGCATATTTAGATTGATTTATGAAAATGCCTCCGGGACTTTGTGAAATTTGTAATCCCAAGAAAATGACATTTGTCCCATCATTGACATTTGAAATTTTGAACTCATTTCATTTGAAAATGGTCACACTCATTGGGGTCGATCGAGGCAAAGATGATATCATCAACATAAATTTGAACATGAATTAAATGTTTGCACGACTTCACGGTGAACAATGTTGGATCAATCGCTCCTTTGCTAAATCCGGTAGATAGAAGAAACTTTGACGATGTATCATACCATGCCCTTGGAGCTTGCTTTAAACCGTAAAGAGCCTTCTTCAAACGTTAAGCGTGAGTAGGATGCTCTTGATTCACAAATCCTTCGGGTTGGGCGGCGTGAGCGACTTCTTTAAGATCTCCGTTCGAAATGCCGTCTTTACATCTATCGATAGACTACCATGTTCTTACTAGCAGCATTAGCCAAAAGATTACGATTGCCTCGATTCGAGCAACCGGAGAAAAAGATTCTTCAAAGTCAATACCCTCCTCTTGACGGTATCCTTTAGCAACTAATCGAGCCTTGTTCTTCAACACATCACCATGCTCATCCGGTTTCACTTTGAAGATCCATTTAAGAGCAATAATCATAGCACGATCTGGAGCGGTACTAACTCCCATACATCAAGTCGATCAAACTCATGAATTTCATCTTGCATGGCATTGAACCAACTATCTTCATTCATGGCGGTTTTAACATCTTTTGGTTCGATCTTAGAGAGTACGGAGTTGAAGAAGCACCACAAGGCATCGGTTGAAAGTTGTTTCCGTGTGGATCTTGGGCGAGAGGATTTCCAATGATGTTGTCTAATGGATGATCGTGAGTCCATTTTCGAGGTGTTCATGTGGTAGTTGTTGAGGGATCAAGTAGCGAGTCGATGTCTCCACGAAGAAGATGGTTCGATGATGATTCGGAGCAAATATGTTTTCAAATGGAGCATCTTTAGGAGTAGCAAAGGGATTAACTTCATCATTGATGCGAAACAGTTCCATGATGTACATTCAAGATTGATGATTTGTTGATGAGGCGAAGGATCGGCGACGCAGCTTCTTGACTTAATGATATTGAGATCAAGGATTGACTTCATTCACGGGAATATGAGCGACCTCTGTTGTAGGAATCGACACCTCATTAGTACTTGGATCATAAAGTTCATCAAACATAGGATCAAACAATTTCTTTAAATCATCTTGAGATGGAGGTACATATGGAGTTTCTTGAGAAGAGTTTGGAACAAGGGATGAACCAATGGGACTGTTTTTGAAGTGCGGGTCTGGCTGGATTGTCCAGAGCCGTTTGACCGTCGACTCATCGAGCGTGCGTGAATTGTTTCTATGATATTACGGGTTCTCTTGTTGTAGATTCGGTAACCCTTCTTGTTTGGTGCATAACCAACAAAACTCCAATATCTGCCTTTGCTCTTATTTTACCTAAATCTTGACTGTCATTTGTTGGATAGCACAAAGCTCCAAAAACACGAAGGTAGGAGAGATCGGGTTTTCATTTATGAACAAGTTCATATGGAGTTTTTCCATGAGAGGTGTGTATAAGGGAGCGATTTTGGGTGTAGCATGCGGTGGCAATGGCTTGACCCATAGAAACATTGGAACCTTGAATAAATAAGCATTGTTCTTGCGGCTTCTACAAGAGTTCGATTTAGTCTTTCAACTACACCGTTACATTGAGGAGTTCGTGGAACACTTCTTTGATGACTTGATTCCAACACTTTCATAAAAGCGAATTAAGTCTTTGTTGACAAACTACGTGCCATTGTCTGTTTGAACAATTACATTGTATTATTGAGTCGAACACGAAGTCGTTTGATTAGTTTGATGATGAAATCGGAGTTTCATCCTTTGTCCTCAAAAACTTTACCCAAGTAAATCGAGAGTAGTCATCAACAACTACTAGAATGTATTTCTTCCCATTTATCGTTTGCACTCTCATTGGTCCGCACGGATCCATATGAAGGGTATGAAGAACTTCCATTACGTAATTTGTGGGTTTTGGTTTGTGGGCATATTTCGTGCTTTTACCCAATTGGCAAGTCGAACAAAGATGATCTTTTCATATTTTAATGGGTAAGCCTCGACAAGATCCTTTACGGAAAGGTTGTTTATGGTGCGAAGTTCAAGTGATTGAGACGACAATGCCATAACCAAGACTTTGTTTTAGAAGCCTTTGATAGCAAGCAGTTGGAGAGGACTTCATCATGTCATCGATAGAGATGGTGTATAGGTTAGAACCTCGGTACCTCTTAATAATTCTACACCATCAAGTTCTCTAACGAAGCAAGTATGTTTTCTAAAAGCAACTTCTAGATCGGAATCACGAATTGACCAACAGAGAGCAGTTGTGACCAAGACCTTCCACATAATATACCCATAAACTTGAAATCTTGTGAGAAGAACTCAAATAGCCCAAATGAATCCTGTGAGAATCAATTGCTACAGAAACACTCTCTGACTATCTTTATCAACCCATATGTGGACAATTTGAAGTGACCACTTGAAGAAGAAAACCTGATATACCAAACTTGAAACTGAAGTCGAATTCCCCACATTTGTATCTTAAGCTTGCACTTAATGATGGAAGAACGGTGTCGAGAATTTACGCTCCAATAAAATCTCTAAGTACTCAATACTCAACCAAAGTATGAGACATTAACACCTCTTGTGATTATCCACAACGACATTTGTGTGCGTCCTTCGAGTAAAACTACGTAACTCCTTAAAGTGATAGTTAACGGTCTCTTCAACCATCCACCCATTGCGGTAACTAGATAAGACAAGACTTCAACTCAAATTCTTAAGCCCGAGCAAGTTATCAAATAAGAACACGCCTTTGTGAAAGTCAACTTCAATCTCGAATAAGTCATAAATGATTAACTCCGAAGTAATCAACTTGTGTCAAATGCCCAACACGTGAATAAACATACAATCGGATGTATATTGATCCACTGAATGAACCGGAACAAATGATACCTCAACATTAATGCCTTCTTCCTAAAAGTATTCATGTAGAGACCGATCCGAAGACTCACCAATAATATCTTTGAGCGGATGAGGTAGTCATTTTCCTTAATGTTCATGTGGTTGATTTATAGAGTGCACAATAATCCGTGAAGATTTGGCAAAGGGATACCAAAGAGCGGATCATTATTCATGAACGATGTCCGTGAAGATTTGGCAAAGAAGTACCAAAGAGCGGATCATTATTCATGAGTGCAACAACAATGATAGTCATTAACAACGCCTTGAGGAATAACTAGAGATTGGAAGTACTCATCAAACATATCTTGACATCCAAATATTCAAACATCCCAAACAATGAATCCCAGATATCCTTAGTAAGTGAAGCATTAGGCGTTGACGGAGAGTCATATGACCATAATTAAAGCATCCATCAACATGTAGTATATGCACTCTTCTCCCCCTCAAAATTGCATCCGAAGTTGCCATTTTGATTTGAACAAGTGAATAAGAATCTACACCAATGAGCGTAGATCCACTTGAAGGTTGAAAGAGCGTGGAAAACATGAAGCTTGTTGATGAAGAATGTCGATGAGAATGGTCATACACATGAAGATTTCTCTTCTTTTGAAGATAAAGCGCCTCAAGCGTACACTTTTCTTTTCTTTGAGGAACGGCACGAAGTGTTATCTGCGAGCGCCATAGTGTTGAAGAATGAGGCTGAATCGATGTGAGCAGACGTCATAGCCGTATGAATATCAAGATTGAGTTACTTGGTGGTGAGTTATGAGATATTAATCCATTTGTAATCCATACTTTAAGCCACCCATGTAGTGAAGGATCGAAGAATACACAGCAGTAAGGACTACCGCACTAATATTACAAACTTGATTGCAAATATTTTGGTTAGTGACAATAGTATCCAAACCCTTTGGAGGTTCACGGTCAACCTTGATTTTGTCATCGAAAATAGCTTTCGGTAGGAATCCACCTAAGTCCGACATCCTTAAACATTCTACGGACGGTATCCACTTATGGCAAGGTCTAGGATTGTAAGGCTTCTTATGCATAGTGGAAGACTTATCCTTGTTCCTAGTTTCCAAAGATTTAGCGCTTGGTATCCATCTAGGCGAAGTTTTGGTTTGCTTTGCTTCATAACATGTTGAACCTTAGTCACATTAGTAGTCTTAGTGGATTGTACCTTGGCATGTGAATTAGGAAAATGTTTCTTATATCGAAAAGACTCGAATTTCTAGTTTTGTTTTCTACATGCTTAGCATTCTTATGCACGTAACTACTCTTAGATGTCGCCAATCCCTAGTCTTTTGAGTGTTCCTAGGTAGTGGTTTACAACTACTAGCGCTTTTGAAATCTCGTAGAATTCATCACCCTAGGTCTTGCACCTAAAATTCGTCTTTTCGAATCATGCCTTTTTCTAGCTTCTTCTAGATAATAGTTCTTCCACAAGTCATTCATATCATATGAATTACGGGTTTTAATGCTTGGTTTTGACACTGTTTTCGAACTAATCCTAGAGGTGTTGGGAGTAAAAGTAGCTGCATGTTGAGGTTTAGAGGAACTAGAAGCATGACTCTTAGGTAACACATGTGAAGTGACTGGTTTTGACAAAACTTGTTTCTCATCAACTTGGGAGGCAAACCGTGTTTTTGAACATTTTAGTCTTACGGATATAAGCGCAATGGTCGCCTAACAACAGACCGGTTTCTAATGGGTTGGCCGGTTTCCCAAGGTTGATGGTTTTGTAAACTTAGTGCTCACACTTTTACCTCGCTTTTCCTAAGCTCATTCTTTAAGGCAACAATAGCGAAACTCTTATCACGAAGTTGAGCTTTGAGTTCATCAATTTTTCTATCAAAGAGTTTGTTTTTCATTGACTTAGTTCTAGCTTCTTTGTGAGTCACTTAGTTCTATGTGACGCTTTCTCAAAGACTCATTTTCCTTAAGTAATTTAGCCACATAAATTGTGATTCATTATTTCTTGTTATAATAGCATCAATGTCTTGTGTATTCATGACTAAATTACTTTTCTCATTCAAGACGAAATATGTTTCTTGATTGTAAATGGTTGTCTCTTTGTCTTGGTGAGCTTTCAAAGTGTTAATTTCAAAAGTTCACGAATTCGTGAAGTTCGGTTTTTACATGGTTTGTTAAGTTGAAAACTTTCTTCTTTACTCGAATCGCGATTTCAAGTGAAATGCAATGTTTTTCAAGATTTGAGAATTTGTTTGAAAGTTCATCAAAAGCCTTCTTATCAACCATATCTTTTGTTTTGAAACACTTAATCTCGACTCACCTCGATGTGAAACATTCATGAAAGTCATGTTCAACATCATGATCGGTTTGTTTAAGTACTTTAGCGGATGCACTATGTTGAGCGATAAAGGGTACCTCATTACATGACACTGCTCAATTTACAGTGCGATATCGCATCCACATCATGTGTAACAAGAGTCACCGGACATTGGATGTGTCAAGCTTATCAATCTACGAGCCTCGTATTCGATTGCCAATCGATCCATCATCCGTGTTTTACCCGACTCATCATTATTTGTTGTCTCGGACATTCGCATTCGAAGAACACCCGATTCTTCAACGGTACATTACCCAACTTATCACAACAATCTCTCAATCGCACGGACACTCATCCACTTTTTCATCCATCTCGAGTAACTTCCTCAATATACTTCTCCACATTATCCATGAGATGGATAAGTGTCTCTGTGAACACACTAATTTCCATTCGGTGTGTTTCTTGAAAGACACTTCACCATGTCTTGATCATAATCGATGTGAATTCCCTACTTATGAATGGTGAAATTGGTTGTAGATCACTTGAAGTGCAACCTTTGGAACTACCCTTTTGAACCTTTTCTTTATCAAGTTGTTGTTCTAATTGTTCTAAGTTCAATAGTAACGTTCGATTAATGTGGATAAGTCTTGACGGAAAATGGCAATGCATGTTCGTTCCATTCTTATCGGTGTGAGTAACATGAGGTGTGGTGAAGTAGATGATAAGGTTCAATGCTACTTTCCTTTTGCATGGCATTCGTAGTCAAAAGGTGCAATTCTCTTTCTTCGCACTCGAACATGAAGATCTCACATCCTCATTGATTAATTCAAGCATATTTAATCGTTCAGTGTAACATTCATTATCATTGTTGTCCACAACATCATACAATTTAAGAACTTTTGAAATCACTGGGTCGATAGAGTAAGACATGATGTGGTAGAATGCACGGATTTTACAAGTCTATGATTTAAACCGAGAAATAGAATCTTTCATGGGATTTTACTAAAATCAAGACCAAACCGTTAAGCAATGACCAATGGAATGTGTTAAGATGATGATGGATCGACACAATGATAGACAATTGTGTGTTAGGTCTTATGATTGTTTGTGGGATAAGCGAGAGATGTTGTTTGGTTGTGACTTGGGTTGGTTGTTGCACGATTTTATGGAGAAATTTAGGTCTAAAACTTAAAAGCTCAATAACTTCCTTTCGGAGAGGATTTGGGCCTCGAAAAATTCGTTTCACGACATCGTGATGAAACCTCACAATATTCGATTCGTTCCGGTCGTTTTGACGGTATTTATTTGAAAACAGATTCTGGATCAAAAGTTATGGCCGTTTGAAGTTTTGACGTAAAAAGTCAACTTTGGTCAAACCTCTTCTTCGTAAAAATCAACCAAGTCGCTATAACCCTTGAACCAAGTCGCTAAGCACCAAGTCGCTAAGTAGCAACTCGCTAAATCACCAAATCGCTAAGCACCAAGTCGCTACACAGTCAAGTCGCTTATTGCTAAATAACCAAGAAAGAGCCGTTTATTGCTAATATTTGTGGTTTTCTTGAGTTTGTGCTTGTGCAGGTATGGATATGTAAAAACACGCAAAAAGGAGCCAAATCAGATGTAAATCCGAGCACGAGAGATCAAGAGTGTTTGAGCTGAGCCGGAAGGTCAGAATTATGCATTTATGAAGATTTCTAATCTCTGAGGATGATTTGTGAAGATTTGATCAAAGTTTGAAGAAATGTCGAAATGGCCCTCAAGTTTCAAAGATTTGTCGAAATGGCCCTTGAAGTATCAAAACTTGCAAATTCAGTCCTGGTCTATTGAAGATTGACAAAGATGGTCCTTGGAAGATGATTTTAGAATTACATGATTGGTCCTCAAATATCCGAATGTACAACATTGGTCCCTATGGTTACTAGTCCATTATTATCCAAGTCCAATAAATCCAATCCTTAACTAAACCTTCGCCCAAATCTAAACTACCTTACCCGCCCAAACAAACCCAATCCTTCACCCGCCACGTTATTAATACTATCCAAGACCCGAATACACCTTTGACCCGAGTTACTTACCCAAGTCAACACTATTTTACCCAGTCAAACAAGTTTAAGATATAATAAAATATCCACCCCGCGCCCCAAACAGTACCCTTCTTCTTCTTCCCCAAACACACCCGTTTTCCACCATTTTAACACCACCCAAACACCAAACTTAGTACTAAGAATCTATCCAACCTTATCCCCAGCTGACTTGTCAGAGGGAGTGCTTACGTGGACAAATGGCACAACATTATTGGCCGTGACACCTCATTGAGTGATTTGGAGCAATCTGATTGGTGCAAGTGACAATGGATGAATGAGTGGCTCAGAATAAGCCTTCTAGGCTCTTCCAAGGATCCAAGACCTCCTGCTCAAGGCTATAAAAAGGACCCTTTGGCTCAACAAAGAATGTGTGCAATCCTTTAATTTCATTTAGCTTATTGTTATTGTTTTTCAGTAGTTTTAAAATGTTTTATTAAGCTTTCATTGTAATTTCAATTTCTTGTAACCTCACTTGAGTTTAATAAAAGTTCAAAGTTTTTAAATTTCATCTTGCAAATCTTATTTTAAGTGATCAATAAGCATTATTTGAATAATGGAGTAGGTTCATTTCGACTTTTTATAGCTTTTGTGAGCTTATCTTGCACCTCACCGTCCTTTACATTCATTTCATTCAAAAAGGCCTCGGTCAACAAAAGTCAACTGTTTGCTCAAAAATTGGTATTGGTTTGATTTGATGATGAATCAGGTTAAGTTGATGTTTGATGGGTTAGGATAGTGGTCCTTTTGTCGGTTTTCAAGCCATAGTGGCTAGGATTATTGTAAGTGCAATTTCATTTCATATCTAGCTTATAAGTAGTAGCGAGTTAGCATATCTATTAGATCATTAGAATATTGATTTTAGCTGTTACATTAGCTTTGTTATAATGTATTGGAACTGTTTTGATGTTGAGAGGAGCTTGTCATATTGAATTTGATAGATTTGAGTGCATAATCATCCCTAAAGGGGTGTTTGGATTGCTTGTTATAAGCTGTTTTAAAGGTCATAATGTTGCGATGAGAATAGTTGGTTTAGGTTTGACTTAGTTGTTTGCATTAATATCATCACACTTTTGTTTCGCTTTTCATTATAAGTCAAAATAAGATTGTAAATCGATCACGCTATCACATCTGTTGAAACCGATTATAGAAATCAATTCAAATGGGTGTATAACTTGATAAGCTTGCTTGCTATAAGCTGTAATACATCATATTTCATCATTTTCGGTTCAACATTTGAGCTTAAAATTCACAAAGTCAAAGTTTCAAACTATCTTCAAAGTCAAAATCATGTCAAGCGGTTTTTATGCGGATCTTGCAAAGATCGCACGAGTTCATTTTAAGTAGTTAAGGTCGATTTTTGGTCTACTTGTAGTCTTCTAGGTGGTATTCAAGGCCACATATCATTTTTTGGCTCTAGCTTATCGATAAGTTGGTGAATAAGCTCAAGCGAGGGCGGTTCATCGATTTCTTCATCCAAAACAGTAGCTTATAATCCATTATAGACTGCTTATTTTAGGATAGGAGTAGCTTAATCTAGTTGATTTTATCTTATTTTAGTATTATTTAGCTTGTGTAGAAGATTGGTTGCTTATTGTGCTAAATTGCTTATTTAAAAGTGCTTATCTCAATTCAGTTTACACTACATCTCATAAATCTTACACATAAGCACCTTATTTGATATTTTTCATAGAACCAGAATAAGATTTTAGTATTTTCCTGAATTTTTCATTAATTTTGGTCACTGTTTGCTATTTTTCTAGATTTAAAATAGTTTTTAATCACTTTTAATTAGCTTTTATTACAAATAATTAAGAAAAAGTTCCAAAAATAATTTTCAATTTTCTAAGTTTAAGAAAAATATAAAAGCATAAAAAATATTTTCCTTATTTTTCCACTTTTATTTGGTATTTTTCACAATTCAAATTAGATTTAAATAGTTTAAAATTTGTAGAAAATAGAAAATTAATTTGAAAAATAAAAAAAATAGTTTTAAAAAGTCTTTTGAGTTACTTTAGATTTTTAGAAAATAGTTTCATATTTTTCTCTTTGATTTTTATAATTTTTAGTATTTTAAATTAGTTTTAATAGTTAAAAAATTAGTTTTTAATTTTAATAAAATCAAGAAAAATCCTAAAAAAATAGTTTTAATTCTAAAATAGTTTTCTAATATCATTTCTAGAGTAAAAGTAATTTTAGGTTATTTTTAGGAGTTAGATTAGTCGTAATTGCATTTTATTCGCGTTCGTTTAATCCGTATTTGCGTTTTAGCGTAGAATTATGCGGTTGCCATTATTCTTAGGTTTTCCCTTAGATTTTATTCCCATATGCTTTCCTTATCCGTAGTTTAGATATATCATTTTACCCCATACATTATTCAAATCCGATAATCGAGGCGTGAGTTGGAAATTCCATTCAACCTCGTTCGAAACGATCTCGGTGCTCAAACCTAATACGTTTGAGTTACCCATACTACTACTTCTTATTATTGGTCAGTGTCTGAGCCGTTTTAAGTTTCTTACGGTTAGTCATTCACAAGTGGCTAGCTTGTGTGAGTAAACTTGACGTGTTTTGTCATTGAAATCAATTTTTGGCGCCGCTGCCGGGGAGGGCTTGTAGCGAGTTTTCGTATTCCGTCTCGAATCGTGTGCATTTGAAGATACTTCCCAGTGAAGTTTCCGTCATTTTGTATATATATATTTTGAAAACCCAAAAGTTTTCCTTTTCAAAATTAGTTTTAAAACCCAAAATAATCATCTTTATCCTCTAAACCGATAATTCTTTTCTCTTATCCTCTATATGTTAAATTCTAATGGCGGACACGCGTCACGATGTCGAATCGCTCCAAGTACCCAGGGGGTTACTGAAGATGCTATCGTTGTACCGGAGATTCGTCCAAAATTTCGAGATACAAACCGGTTTAATTCAACTAGTTATGTCAAAACCATTCTATGGTTTCGAGAGGGACGATCCCTATGCTCACATCCGATGGTTTGATAATTTAATTTCAACTATAAAATATAAGGATGTTCCTCATGACACAATTAAGTTGATGTTATTCTCATTTTCTCTCGAGGGGGCAGCCCGGAATTGGCTCGATAAAGAACCCCCTCGATCGATCACTGCTTGGGAAGATCTCGTTTCAAAATTTCTAAATCGTTTCTTTCCTTATTCTAAGACGATAAATCTTAAGAACGAAATTACAAACTTCCAGCAGCATTTTGATGAAAGTTTTGGTGAGGCATGGGAAAGATTCAAAGATCTCCTACGAAAATGCCCACATCACGGTTTCTCGGAATTACTCCGGATCGATATATTCTACAATGCTTTAACGCAAACCGATCAAGATTCACTTAATCTGACCGCGGTGGCAATATCTTATATCGTACCCCAGGGATATATTGACGATCATCGAGAACAAATCAAAAGTTTCGACATCAAGAAATAAACCGGTTAAGATGGTGAGTGATTGATTTCTCCCAAACTACCTTCTTTTATTTCTCGGTCAAACTTATCAACTCTTCTTGCGAGCGGTCAACCGTAACGAGTCGATGATAAAACATTGTTGAACGGCGGACCGGGAGAAAATCTTAGTTTACCAAGGATTAAAATATCCTTGGATCGTTTATGTCTGTGATGAGCCGTGATATTTCGATCATGTACAATGACTTGTGATATTGTTGAAAATAATATTAGTATAGGAAAAGCAGAAATCGATTGACTAACACTAGGAATGTGAATAGTAATAGCTTGGATCGTTTATGTCTGGTGAGGCGTGATGTTACGCACAATGACGTCAATAAAAGCGCAGGGAACAATCGAAACCTAAAAATCGAAACCTAAAAGCGTATACAAGCGTCGTTTAACATAAATTAAGCGTAAGCGTATAAAGCGATTATAATTACGGTGAGGATTTGCATGTCTTAGCGACTTAAATGCAAATTAAAGGAAATAAAGATAAAATATATTAAATAAACGCTATCACTATTTTTACAGTGATGAGCGTTTAAAACCTAAAACATACGTTTAAATAAAATTACGTAAGCGTACAAAATAAAAAGTGAATTCGATCCAATACAACTCCATAAATGTGAAAATCATATTTTAGAATCCTAAAAGATAAGAAAATTATTAGAAAATTAAAATAAATTTTTACACTATTAAAAAAATGAATTAAATGAATTTCTAATGAATTAAACAATAGGAAAAATGAGGTTTTCATTACAAGACTGTTACAAATCTGTCACTAAACTTGGTTTCTCCTTCCTCCCATACCAATCAGCAACACTTTTTACGTCACTAAACTGTTACTAAACAGGTTGCTCCTTCCTCCCATGGTGATTAGCGACACATAATCATCACTAATCTGTCACTAAACCAACAGATATGTAATAGCGATGGCGAACAAATTATTAATTATTTACCATTATAGTGGTTCTTTTTAGCTTTTCTTTTACGGACTAACTAAGTCGATAATATACATGTTAATTGAAGACAAAAGCTACAAAACTTAAAATAAGCAAAATAAAAGCTTATGAGTCCAACGATAGCTTTTGGCTTGATTGTTGAGACTCAAGCTCATTATGAGCTTAAAATAAGCTATCTGATGGAATGAAAAAGCAAAAGGTATTTATGTACAAGTATAATAGGTATATATGAACAAGCCGATTATGATTTTCACTAACAAGCTTGTAATAAGCTAATAAGCTTCTTCAAGACAACTGCATACCAAACGACCCTTGCTACTATTTGTAATGGCCATTTTAGTGAGAGTATAAGCTACAAATGGCAAAATAATAATTTGAGTAACAAAATTTGAGCGGTGAGGATTCCAAAACTAAAGCTCAACTGTGGGATTCACGGTGAGTTTTGAAGCTTATGAAGTAGCTATTAAACACTCGGTATATCTTGATGGGCTCGATATACTCGAGTTAATGGAGATAAGTTTAAGCCACTTGCAGCCCTATGTAATAAGCTGCAAGATGAAAATTAAGCACAGGATCATGAATTTGGGTGGATGAGCTTCACAAAAAACTAAACCACACAAGCTTATGACTATAAATGAGCTTTTTAGGAGCTTATGAACTAAGCTTGAGTAGACTGATTTCTCAGTATGCTCAGGAAATGGGCAAACAATAAGCTCTTATTTTACTTATCAAATAAGCTCATTAGAGCTCAACTAGCACTGAACTAGAGATTATGGTAGCTTGGCTTTGTTAAAAGCCAAAGCTCACATCATCAAGCTTAGTGAGGAACTTTTAAGAGCTTTGGGAAAATCACTCACTTCCACTGTTTGCTTCAGTGGAAGGAGTAATATGGGACAAAAGATTGGCTTGATTAAGCTATGCAAATAAGCTAAAGACGAAAAATAATCATGCACATAAAAACTAGGCCACAAGGGCAATATAAAGAAACCAAATAAACCACTAGGACCAAGTCATGAAGCTTGTGCAAGCTTATTAACTTGACACCTTAAGCGTAGTGCGGGGCATGACTATAGAAAAGGATGAAAATAAGCTAATGAACAAGCTAGTTGAAAGTGAGAAATGACAAACTAATATTTTATAATTAAGTTAAGCGACTAAATATTGAAATCCCAAAAGGGCATAAGTGAAACTTATCTGAGCACACAATAAAATTCTACATTTAATTCAAAACCGACCTTAAGAAAAGTTGACTTTTATAAAAAGCGAGAAGTTTGACTAAAGTGAATTTAAATCTAAAACTACGATTATTTATGTTATATTATGCTATAATACAAGCGAATTAAGCTAGATAATCTACTTATGAGTCAACGTGATGAAATTTGTAACTTAAATCCTAACGATGAACTAAATAAGATGAGATTAAGGTGATTTTGACTATTTGATAAACAAGGACGATGTTTAAGACTTGAACTAAGCTATTTGATACTAATATGATGATTAACACTAACAAACAACAACAGACACATCTTGGAATTTCAATTTATCGACAAATCCAAACAATTCTTTAATATTCACTTGTCACATGAACTTCAAAGTTTTCATTGAATCGAATATAAACCTTATTCCAAACATTAAATTATCACATAAGAAGACCATTTAAGCAATAAACTTCAAGCACACAAGCGAGAAAATACAAGGATGTCAAATTTGCAATTCAATGAGTAATTTCCATTTTTAGCATAAGTGAATCTTATTAACAAGCGCTTATATAAAGCTATAATAACACCGAACAATCACAAAGGAACATGAAAACATGAAAATCAAAGCAAACAAAACAAGAAAAAAGCAGAATATGCAAAAATTAGAAAAATGCTTACAAGTGAGAAAGTGGTGAGACATAGAAACCAAGGACAAGGTTACACCTAATAGCTTCCCATTAAGCTCCTAATACCCATAGCATTCCAAATCCAACCCGACTTCATCACCTTCTTCATAATCGATTTTGTATTTTCTTGATTTTCATTGATTTTGTAATTTAAAAGATCATAAATTGTTTTAGGTTTCTAAAAGCTTTAAGGCTTTGTCGAGAGCCTATATTGCCTATTGAGTCCATCAAACAACCATAATTAACAACAATGGGTAAATGACTTTGAAATTTAAAGGCATTAAACTAAGAACATGAAATTTAAAGATGGAATCCATTAAAGCGTAAATAAAGTTTTATTAAACTTGTTTAGGGTTCAATACAACTCGAAAGCAATAAAAGACATTAATGTAAAGAAAACGATAAATGACATGATAAAAACTACATGACTATGGCTTAAGGCCAAAAGTACTCTTCATCTTTCATCCTCGACTTTTATAACCTTCTCGAGTTCTCCCCAACTTGTTAGTCAAATCCACAAATGATCTTGACCGTTGATGCTCTTAATTGATCTCCACCATTTAAATTGCTTTTGGCGCCAAAGTCCTTTGTGACAGTTGAGGTGGTTTGAGAAGCATTCAATGTATCTTGTTGGCTTGTATAGGTGGAGGGAACAAGATATGAAGCTTTATTGAGCTTGGAGGCCAGGTTTGAGTGAAAACAGGGCAAGGGGGAAAAAGGTGGAGTGTTAGATGGTGGGAATACATTAATGCTTGATGGGAAGAGGTGACAGGGTGTAGGGGAGTAGGTTGTGAGCTGGGGTAACAGGTGGAGGGGGAAGGTGGAAGTGCAAGTGGTGGTGTTACAGGTGGGGGTGTGAGGTGGAAGAAGAAGAGGGAAAAAGGGTCCGGGTTTGCCTGTTTTATTTATTAACAAAGGGGTTGGGCTTGGGGTGATTGGGCCAGCTGGGTTTAATTGGATTTGGATTTGGTTTAATAACAAAGTTAGGTCCGTTTGGTTTAGCTAGTACACAAGGACCATTTTTGTAATTTGAGCAAAGTTAAAGGTTAAACTTGCCACCTTTCCAAACATCCTTCCAAGGTCCAAACCTGCCATTTATATAAACACAAGGACCAATATTGTTAATTAAAACATTTTAAAGCTTAAAAGGACCATTTGTGTAAATTTTGGATTCTTGGGGGACTAAAGTGTAAATTTCCAAAAGTTTATCAAAATTGTTCCAAATTGTAAGTTCATGCATAGTACAAGGGTATTTTGTGAAATTTCAAGTTTTGAATACCAGGACTAAGTTTGCCAATTTTGAAACTTGAGGGTAAAATTGCCAATATGTGTAAACTTTTATCCGGGATCATTTGTGAATATTTTGACTTCCCAAGGACTTAAGTTGACTTTTCTATTATTTAAAACATTTAGGGACTAGTTTTGACACTTTAAGTAACTTCGAGGATGAAAATGACATTTAATGTGAACTTTGCGTATTTTTACTTGTTTTCAATCTTTTGTACAGAATCACATAAAACACATTTCATTGATATTTATAACATTTTGTGAGTCATTTGTGTGTTTTAGTTGTTTTGTGGGTTTAAGCAAGATAAAATATATGTGTATTTAGACACATATCAAATCCCCACACTAAACTATTGCTAGTCCTAGCAATCTTTTATTTAAAACTTAATGGATTTGAAAACTCTTTACCAAAAGCCATTACTTACGGAGTAGCCAATTGTTTCGATTCAAGTAAGAACTTTGGTACAATGATAACCAAATGATTTTAAGCAAATCATAAGTCATTTGATTTGTCACGCGGTTTTGATTTGTCTTTACTTTGGTGAGCCGATTACCAATTATGGTTGCTCGGGACTAGCCAACTCTTCACTTTTTAGGATATGGTGAGTTGAACACCATACAATTTTAGGCAAATTGTAAGCCATAAGCGGATTTGAAATATCTTTACCAAGAGCCGTTTGCTCTGGATTAGCCAATCCTTATGTGGGTTAGACATGGTGGATGATTACCATTTGTTGTGTTTAGTACATAGTACTTCCACTAAAAAATTTTAAAATTTGGCCATTTTGGGGAAAAAGGGACTAAAAGGTACATTTATAATCAAAATTAGCGAATTTCCCCAGCTTAGAAATGAATATTGTCCTCAATATTCAAAACTAAGTGGGCAAACACAACAATTATTTTATTATTATTTTTTTTTTAATATATACAATTTTCTCAACTTTTATAAATCTATATACGAAATGTGGGGCACACCCCACACTTAGGTGGTAGAAAGGGAAAAGAAAATATGGGTGAAAACCCATATTTTGTGGCTTTTTGATAACCAAGTCACTAGCTTGACTTGACCCCGAATTAAATTGTTCATGGGAAGTGGTGGGATTGCCACTCAAAGAATGGTTGAGAAATTGGAGTGGGATTGCCACTCACGTAATTATGAATAATCATCACTAAGATGAGTCTAAGAATCTTAGAAAGAAACTCGAGAAAAGCGAGAAGAATCTTTTGATTTTGATTTTATAAAAGAAGTGGAAAATATTTTTGTATTTTTAAGGTTTATATATATATGTACAAAAGAAATTCCTAACAACCGCCCTCGAATGGGAATCTTTAATAGAGCTCAAGAATCTTGACCAACAACCAAATGTTGTAACGAGGAACTTATCAAACCGGGCAAGTTGTGTGCAACGGAAAAAATGTTTTTGTATTTTTAACTTTTATATATATACAAAGAAATGGCTAAAAAAACCTAAATGAGATTTTTAATACATGATCTTGATTTAAACCTAATCTATCACATTCCGGAATTATACTAAGCACAAGAAATCCTTTTTAGTGTAAACATGGTGTTTAGCCAAAATTTAGACCTAGGAATATCAAGATTAGGAAAATTGATTTCAAATGCAAATCAAAGCACATATAGATTTCAACCATAAAATCTTTTTTTATTTTATATTGTTTATATGAAATGAAGTATATGTAATTTACATACAAGGATAGGTATTTCAACAAAGTACAAAATACAAGTCATAATCTGTGACTAGCCTCCCGGCGGCGCCAAAATTGATTTCTCCCGAACTACCTTCTTTTATTTCTCCGTCACACTTGTCAACCGCTTGCGAGCGGTCAACCGTAACGAGATGATAAAGGGCGGCGGCCGGGAGAAAATGGGAGTTTACCAAGGATTAAAATATCCTTGGATCGTTTATGTCTGGTGAGGCGTGATGTTCGGTACAATGACTTGTGAATTGTTGAAAATAATATTAGTATAGGAAAAGCAGAATCGATTGACTAACACTAGGAATGTGAATAGTAATAGCTCATCACATTCGTCAATAAAAGCACAATCGAAACCTAAAAGCGTAAAGATATACAAGCGTCGTTTAACATAAATTAAGCGTAAGCGTATAAAACGATTATAATTACGGTGGGATTTGCATGTCTTAGCGACTTAAATGCAAATTAAAGGAAATAAAAGATAAAATATATTAAATAAACGCTATCACTATTTTTACAGATCGATGAACGTTTATGACCTAAAATATACGTTTAAATAAAATTACGTAAACGTACAAAATAAAAAGTGAATTCGATCCAATACAACTCCCATAAATGTGAAAATCATATTTTTAGAATCCTAAAAAGATAAGAAAATTATTAGAAAATTAAAATAAATTTTTACACTATTAAAAAAATGAATTAAATGAATTTCTAATGAATTAAACAATAGGAAAAAAATGAGGTTTTCTGTTACAAGACTGTTACAAATCTGTCACTAAACTTGGTTTCTCCTTCCTCCCATACCAATCAGCAACACTTTTTCTGTCACTAAACTGTTACTAAACAGGTTGCTCCTTCCTCCCATGGTGATTAGCGACACATAATCATCACTAATCTGTCACTAAACCAACAGATATGTAATAGCGATGTGCGAAACAAATTATTAATTATTTACCATTATAGTGGTTCTTTTAGCTTTTCTTTTTACGGACTAACTAAGTCGATAATATACATGTTAATTGAAGACAAAAGCTACAAAACTTAAAAATAAGCAAAATAAAAGCTTATGAGTCCAACGATAAGCTTTTGTCTTGTTGTTAGACTCAAGCTCATTATGAGCTTAAAATAAGCTATCTGATTGGAATGAAAAAGCAAAAGGTATTTATGTACAAGTATAATAGGTATATATGAACAAGCGATTATAATCGATTTCACTAACAAGCTTGTAATAAGCTAATAAGCTTCTTCGATTACTTTACTTGATACCAAACGACCACTTGCTACTATTTGTAATGGCCATTTTAGGCGAGTATAAGCTACAAATGGCAAAATAATAATTTGAGTAACAAAATTTGAGCGGTGAGGATTCCAAAAACTAAAGCTCAACTGTGGGATTCACGGTGAGTTTTGAGAAGCTTATGAAGTAGCTATTAAACACTCAGTATATACTGATGGGCTCAGTATACACTGAGTTAATGGAGATAAGTTTAAGCCACTTGCAGCCCTATGTAATAAGCTGCAAGATGAAAATTAAGCACAGGATCATGAATTTGGGTGGATGAGCTTCACAAAAAACTAAACCACACAAGCTTATGACTATAAATGAGCTTTTTAGGAGCTTATGAACTAAGCTTGAGTAGACTGATTTCTCAGTATGCTCAGGAAATGGGCAAACAATAAGCTCTTATTTTACTTATCAAATAAGCTCATTAGAGCTCAACTAGCACCGAACTAGAGATTATGGTAGCTTGGCTTTGTTAAAGCCAAAGCTCACATCATCAAGCTTAGTGAGGAACTTTTAAGAGCTTTGGGAAAATCACTCACTTCCTTTGTTTGCTTGATGGAAGGAGTAATATGGGACAAAAGATTGGCTTGATTAAGCTATGCAAATAAGCTAAAGGCGAAAAATAATCATGCACATAAAAACTAGGCCACAAGGGCAATATAAAGAAACCAAATAAACCAGCTAGGACCAAGTCATGAAGCTTGTGCAAGCTTATTAACTTGACACCTTAAGCGTGGTGCGGGGCATGACTATAGAAAAGGATGAAAATAAGCTAATGAACAAGCTAGTTGAAAGTGAGAAATGACAAACTAATATTTTTATAATTAAGTTAAGCAGCTAAATATTGAAATCCCAAAAGGGCATAAGCTGAAACTTAATACTGAGCACACAATAAAATTCTACATTTAATTCAAAAACTGACCTTAAGAAAAGTTGACTTTTATAAAAAACTGAGAAGTTTGACTAAAGTGAATTTAAATCTAAAACTACTGATTATTTATGTTATATTATGCTATAATACAACTGAATTAAGCTAGATAATCTACTTATGAGTCACTGTGATGAAATTTGTAACTTAAATCCTAACAGTGAACTAAATAAGATGAGATTAAGGTGATTTTGACTATTTGATAAACAAGGACAGTATTTAAGACTTGAACTAAGCTATTTGATACTAATATGACGATTAACACTAACAAACAACAACGAGACACATCTTGGAATTTCAATTTATCAAGAAATCCAAACAATTCTTTAATATTCACTTGTCACATGAACTTCAAAGTTTTCATTGAATCGAATATAAACCTTATTCCAAACATTAAATTATCACATAAGAAGACCATTTAAGCAATAAACTTCAAGCACACAAGCGAGAAAATACAAGGATGTCAAATTTGCAATTCAATGAGTAATTTCCATTTTTAGCATAAGTGAATCTTATTAACAAACGCTTATATAAAGCTATAATAACATGAACAATCACAAAGGAACATGAAAACATGAAAATCAAAGCAAACAAAACAATAAAAAAGAATATGCAAAAATTAGAAAAATGCTTACAAGTGAGAAAGTGGTGAGACATAGAAACCAAGGACAAGGTTACACCTAATAGCTTCCCATTAAGCTCCTAATACCCATAGCATTCCAAATCCAACCCGACTTCATCACCTTCTTCATAATCGATTTTGTATTTTCTTGATTTTTCATTGATTTTGTAATTTAAAAGATCATAGTTGTTTTTAGGTTTCTAAAAGCTTTAAGGCTTTGTCGAGGAGCCTATATTGCCTATTGAGTCCATCAAACAACCATAATTAACAACGATGAAGGTAAATGACTTTGAAATTTAAAGGCATTAAACTAAGAACATGAAATTTAAAGATGGAATCCATTAAAGCGTAAATAAAGTTTTATTAAACTTGTTTAGGGTTCAATACAACTCGAAAGCAATAAAAGACATTAATGTAAAGAAAACAAAAATGACATGATAAAAAACATGACTATGGCTTAAGGCCAAAAGTACTCTTCATCTTTCATCCTCGACTTTTATAACCTTACGAGTTCTCCCAACTTGTTAGTCAAATCCACAAATGATCTTGACCGTTGATGCTCTTAATTGATCTCCACCATTTAAATTGCTTTTTGGCGCCAAAGTCCTTTGTGACAGTTGAGGTGGTTTGAGAAGCATTCAATGTATCTTGTTGGCTTGTATAGGTGGAGGAACAAGATATGAAGCTTTATTGAGCTTGGAGGCCGGTTTGAGTGAAAGCAGGCAAGGGGAAAAAGGTGGAGTGTTAGATGGTGGGAATACATTAATGCTTGATGGGAAGAGGTGACGGTGTAGGGAGTAGGTTGTGGTGGGGTAGCAGTGGAGGGAAGGTGGAAGTGCAAGTGGTGGTGTTACAGGTGGGGGTGTGAGGTGGAAGAAGAAGAGGGAAAAAGGGTCCGGGTTTGCCTGTTTTATTTATTAACAAAGGGGTTGGGCTTGGGGTGATTGGGCCAGCTGGGTTTAATTGGATTTGGATTTGGTTTAATAACAAAGTTAGGTCCGTTTGGTTTAGCTAGTACACAAGGACCATTTTTGTAATTTGAGCAAAGTTAAAGGTTAAACTTGCCACCTTTCCAAACATCCTTCCAAGGTCCAAACCTGCCATTTATATAAACACAAGGACCAATATTGTTAATTAAAACATTTTAAAGCTTAAAAGGACCATTTGTGTAAATTTTGGATTCTTGGGGGACTAAAGTGTAAATTTCCAAAAGTTTATCAAAATTGTTCCAAATTGTAAGTTCATGCATAGTACAAGGGTATTTTGTGAAATTTCAAGTTTTGAATACCAGGGACTAAGTTTGCCAATTTTGAAACTTGAGGGTAAAATTGCCAATATGTGTAAACTTTATCCGGGATCATTTGTGAATATTTTGACTTCCCAAGGACTTAAGTTGACTTTTCTATTATTTAAAACATTTAGGGACTAGTTTTGACACTTTAAGTAACTTGTTTTTCAATCTTTTGGAATGAAAATGACATTTGTGTGAACTTTGATAAATATATTTTTACTTGTTTTCAATCTTTTGTACATGAATCACATAAAATCACATTTCATTGATATTTATAACATTTTGTGAGTCATTTGTGTGTTTTAGTTGTTTTGTGGGTTTAAACGAGATTTCCGATACTCGACAAATGACCCAATTATTGAGGAAGCCGACTCATTTCATTATTGAGGATGTTATGAATGACCCGAGGGGATATAGTTGTTCTTGATGGTTGTCTTGACTCCCTTCTTCTCATGAGTCCACCATCCTTTATTATGCTAAAACCGTTGTTCGAGATAAGGATCCTCGATGGATGCTTTCAGTATTGAGCTTTCACCTCTTATCCTCTACCATGTACTCCCGACTTCTTTGGAGTATTCTCATTTTGATCCGTCATCCCTTCGTCCACCCGCAAAACCACCGGATGATGGATCATTCTTTCATGATATCCCTTATGTGCTGATGCCCGACATTTTCTTTCCCACCCAGTCTCATTCCTTCGGGAATGAGGACACCGTTTTTGATCTGGGTATCCCTTCCGTTTGCTTCCCCAAGGACAAATGAATTCAGGGACGAGTCAGGCTAGCGACTCGGTGATCAATAACAGTAGCGCTTCGTGGGAGGCACCCCATGCTTATCCATCTATCTTCTTTCTATTTTCTAATAAGTGACGTGAAGGGTGCGCCTCTTGATTTCTCGTGTTTGGTTGTTTGTGATGTTGTGTAGGATGTTCCGATATGAAGACTCTCGTGCTCAAGTTTGTCATTTTCTCCACTTGAGTTTCATGATCGATCTTGATGGAAATCCGATATCTAATCTTATCGACTAACGTTTATCTTCTAGCATACTTAATAAACGGCTTTTAGATTTTCGTGATACCCTTTCTTTAAACATTGAGGACAATGTTTCGTTCTAGTCTGGGGTAGGGTAATCTTGATTTGATTTGACCGCACTTGCTTATTTCTCATTGTGTTTCTCTCATGACCCGTTTTCCTTAGAAAATGAAAAATTGTGCAAAATGAGAAAAATTTAAAAATTTTTGTAAGATTTTGTTAAGTCTTTTGATTGAAAAGTTGGCTAGTCTCTTAGACAAGAAGCTATAAAATCAATTCTAGCTCACAAGGCCAAGATTTTGCAAGTTTCCTGAGTGACTTTAAATATGCATAACTTGATTTCATTAGGCGAAGCATTTGCTAAGTTAATATATGTTTGACACCTTGTTGACTTTCCATTTGGTGAGAGTAGGAATAGAATTACGACTTGACCGGGCGTGTTGAGCCCTAGCTTGTTCCCTAACCATAGATAATCTAAAATTATCGGCTAAGCATCTGGGATCTCATTATTTGGGATTTTAAATTTGCGAGATCGAGAAATGATAGAGTTACTTATGAGTTTAGATGCTAGCGTGGAGTAGTTGGTTCTCTTTAGTGCCCATCGAAGGTACTTATGGCTTTTTGTTCCCACAAAATTGTTTCACCCATATCATCTAATAATAATTAGAGATGTTGAGTTTTTGGCGATAGTTAGTTCTTTATCTTCTTTAAAGAATCTTTTTTAAAAATTGGGTACACATCAAGGATCCGTAATAAATGAGCAATAAGTGATAAGTGAAAAGTAATAAGTAAAGTTGTGAGTGCGATGTGTCGAGATCGGACCCTTGGATCTTTAGCCGGGATTGAGTGAGGTCTTAGCCTAGCCAGTAGGGATCCTCATTTCATGAAGCCTATAGTCTTGAATTACCCCGTGAAGCTCCGTAGTTCATAGCTCATATAAATAAAAAGTATAAGTGTTAAAAAAAAAAAAATGAAAAAATGATGAAAATTGAAAAGTCAAAAGTTAGTGAATAAAATTCCTTGATGTGGACCTCATTTTACGACAATGGTTCTTGAGAGAAGCGGATAACTAATTATCGACTTAGCTTTGTATCTTTATCGGAATAAAAGTTATCGAAACGAGAATTTGAATAAATTCATTTCTCACAAAAAAATAAAAATTCTAGAGGAAAATAGGAAAATGGGAACAAAAGGTAATTACATAAGTAACTTCCATGGGTAGTGTTAGCATCTAGAATCATATTTAACAATGATTTCGGTTTTACGCTTAGTTTGGGACTTGTGAAAATCGGGGGACGATGTATTCTATCCGTATGGTCACTTCACGTGTGTTGTGTTTTCTACTCCGTGATCCTAACGTGTCGTTTGAAAAATGTTGGAGTTATTAATCGACATGAAAGTTCACAAACCTTCATTCATAATCGGAATGTGCTTAATCGTAATATCTACTTGTGAATTAAAAGGTAAGCAGGCGTTTTAGAATTAGGGTTTCTTAATCTCTTTTGAGGAATCTTTGCTACTTATCTTATTATTGGTTTATACGAACTGTTTTAAGTTTCTTACGGTTAGTCATTCACAAGTGGCTAGCTTGTGTGAGATAACAGCGGTTTGGACATACCAATTTAAGTTTCTTCATAGGTTTAGTAGAAAGAGATTGAAATCCTTGGTTTTAGAAGCGTGAGTTGATTGCATTGCGTGAGGACACGACAATGGTCTCGTCAGGGTATTTTGATATGTGCTTAAACACATATCTTTTCATAAATAAATCTGACCCAAAATAACCAAGAAAGAGCCGTTTATTGCTAATATTTGTGGTTTTCTTGAGTTTATGCTTGTCTGGTATGGATATGTAAAACACGCAAAAGAGCCAAATCGGATGTAAATCCGAGCACGAGAGATCAAGAGTGTTTGAGTGGCAGGAAGGTCGAATTATGCATTTATGAAGATTTCTAATCTCGAGGATGATTTGTGAAGATTTGATCAAAGTTTGAAGAAATGTCGAAATGGCCCTCAAGTTTCGGCATTTGTCGAAATGGCCCTTGAAGTATCAAAACTTGCAAATTCAGTCCACGGTCTATTGAAGATTGACAAAGATGGTCCTTGGAAGATGATTTCGAATTACATGATTGGTCCTCAAATATCCGAATGTACAACATTGGTCCCTATGGTTACTAGTCCATTATTATCCAAGTCCAATAAATCCAATCCTTAACTAAACCTTCGCCCAAATCTAAACTACCCTTACCCGCCCAAACAAACCCAATCCTTCACCCGCCACGTTATTAATACTATCCAAGACCGAATACACCTTTGACCCGAGTTACTTACCCAGTCAACACTATTTTACCCAGTCGAACAAGTTTAAGATATAATAAAATATCCACCCGCGCCCCAAACGGTACCCTTCTTCTTCTTCCCCAAACACACCGTTTTCCACCATTTTAACACCACCCAAACACCAAACTTAGTACTAAGAATCTATCGACCTTATCCCCAACGACTTGTCGGAGGAGTGCTACGTGGACAAATGGCACAACATTATTGGCCGTGACACCTCATTGAGTGATTTGGAGCAATCGATTGGTGCAAGTGACAATGGATGAATGAGTGGCTCGAAATAAGCCTTCTAGGCTCTTCCAAGGATCCAAGACCTCCTGCTCAAGGCTATAAAAAGGACCCTTTGGCTCAACAAAGAATGTGTGCAATCCTTTAATTTCATTTAGCTTATTGTTATTGTTTTTCAGTAGTTTTAAAATGTTTTATTAAGCTTTCATTGTAATTTCAATTTCTTGTAACCTCACTTCAGTTTTAATAAAAGTTCAAAGTTTTTAAATTTCATCTTGCAAATCTTATTTTAAGTGATCAATAAGCATTATTTGAATAATGGAGTAGGTTCATTTCAGCTTTTTATAGCTTTTGTGAGCTTATCTTGCACCCTCACTGTCCTTTACATTCATTTCATTCAAAAAAGGCCTCGGTCAACAAAAGTCAACTGTTTGCTCAAAAATTGGTATTGGTTTGATTTGATGATGAATCTGGGTTAAGTTGATGTTTGATGGGTTAGGATAGTGGTCCTTTTGCTGGTTTTCAAGCCATAGTGGCTAGGATTATTGTAAGTGCAATTTTCATTTCATATCTAGCTTATAAGTAGTAGCAGTTAGCATATCTATTAGATCTGTTAGAATATTGATTTTAGCTGTTACATTAGCTTTGTTATAATGTATTGGGACTGTTTTGATGTTGAGAGGAGCTTGTCATATTGAATTTGATAGATTTGAGTGCATAATCAGTCCTAAAGGGGTGTTTGGATTGCTTGTTATAACTGTTTTAAAGGTCATAATGTTGCAGTAGAATAGTTGGTTTAGGTTTGACTTAGTTGTTTGCATTAATATCTGTCACACTATTGTTTCAGTTTTTCATTATAAGTCAAAATAAGATTGTAACTGATCCTGCTATCACATCTGTTGAAACCAGTTATAGAAATCAATTCAAATGGGTGTATAACTTGATAAGCTTGCTTGCTATAACTGTAATACATCATATTTCATCATTTTCAGTTCAACATTTGAGCTTAAAATTCACAAAAGTCAAAGTTTCAAACTATCTTCAAAGTCAAAATCATGTCAAAGCGGTTTTTATGCGATCTTGCGACATCGCACATAGTTCATTTTAAGTAGTTAAGGTCTCGATTTTGGTCTACTTGTAGTCTTCTAGGTGGTATTCAAGGCCACATATCTTTTTGGCTCTAGCTTATCGATAAGTTGGTGAATAAGCTCAAACCGAGGGCGAGTTCATCGATTCTTTGTCAAAAGCAGTAGCTTATAATCCATTATAGACCCTTATTTTAGGATAGGAGTAGCTTAATCTAGTTGATTTTATCTTATTTTAGTATTATTTAGCTTGTGTAGAAGATTGGTTGCTTATTGTGCTAAATTGCTTATTTAAAGTCTTATCTCAATTAGGTTTACACTACATCTCATAAATCTTACATAAGCACCTTATTTGATATTTTTCATAGAACCGAGAATAAGATTTTAGTATTTTCCTGAATTTTTCATTAATTTTGGTCACTGTTTGCTATTTTTCTAGATTTAAAATAGTTTTTAATCACTTTTAATTAGCTTTTATTACAAATAATTAAGAAAAAGTTCCAAAAAATAATTTTTCAATTTTCTAAGTTTAAGAAAAATATAAAAAGCATAAAAAAATATTTTTCCTTATTTTTCCACTTTTATTTGGTATTTTTCACAATTCAAATTAGATTTAAATAGTTTAAAATTTGTAGAAAATAGAAAATTAATTTGAAAAATAAAAAAAATAGTTTTAAAAAGTCTTTTGAGTTACTTTAGATTTTTAGAAAATAGTTTCATATTTTCTCTTTGATTTTATAATTTTAGTATTTTAAATTAGTTTTAATAGTTAAAAATTAGTTTTAATTTTAATAAAATCAAGAAAAATCCTAAAAAATAGTTTTAATTCTAAAATAGTTTTCTAATATCATTTCTAGAGTAAAAGTAATTTTAGGTTATTTTTAGGAGTTAGATTAGTCGTAATTGCATTTTATTCGTTTCGTTTAATCCGTATTTGCGTTTAGCGTAGAATTATGCGGTTTGCCATTATTCTTAGGTTTTCCCTTAGATTTTATTCCCATATGCTTTCCTTATCCGTAGTTTAGATATATCATTTTACCCCTTCATTATTCAAATCCGATAATCGAGGCGTGAGTTGGAAATTCCATTCAACCTCGTTCGAACGATCTCGGTGCTCAAACCTAATACGTTTGAGTTACCCATACTACTACTTCTTATTATTGGTCGATTATAAAGCCGTTTTAAGTTTCTTACGGTTAGTCATTCACAAGTGGCTAGCTTGTGTGAGTAAACTTGACGTGTTTTGTCATTGAAATCAATTTTTGGCGCCGCTGCCGGGGAGGGCTTGTAGCGAGTTTTCGTATTCCGTCTCGAATCGTGTGCATTTGAAGATACTTCCCCGAGTGAAGTTTCCGTCATTTTTGTATATATATATTTTTGAAAAACCCAAAAAGATTTTCCTTTTCAAAATTAGTTTTAAAAACCCAAAAATAATCATCTTTATCCTCTAAACCGATAATTCTTTTCTCTTATCCCTCTATATGTTAAATTCTAATGGCGGACACGCGTACGATGTCAGAACTGCTCCAAGTACCCACAGGGTTCTGAAGATGCTATCGTTGTCTGGAGATTCTGTCCGAAAATTTCGAGATACAAACCGGTTTAATTCAACTAGTTATGTCAAAACCATTCTATGGTTTCGAGAGGACGATCCTATGCTCACATCCGATGGTTTGATAATTTAATTTCAACTATAAAATATAAGGATGTTCCTCATGACACAATTAAGTTGATGTTATTCTCATTTTCTCTCGAGGGGCAGCCGGAATTGGCTCGATAAAGAACCCCTCGATCGATCAACTTTGCTTGGGAAGATCTCGTTTCAAAATTTCTAAATCGTTTCTTTCCTTATTCTAAGACGATAAATCTTAAGAGCGAAATTACAAACTTCAAAGACATTTTGATGAAAGTTTTGGTGAGGCATGGGAAGATTCAAAGATCTCCTGAAAATGCCCACATCACGGTTTCTGAATTACTCCGGATCGATATATTCTACAATGCTTTAACGCAAACCGATCAAGATTCACTAATACTGACCGCGGTGGCAATATCTTATGTCGTACCCCAAGGGATATATTGACGATCATCGAGAACAAATCAAAAGTTTCGACATCAAGAAATAAACCGGTTAAGATGGCTGAGCTTACCAATGATATTCGATGCATGAAGGAAAAACCAGAGCCCGTTGATACCGTTTCCAAAAGATGTGATTATTGTGGTGGTCCCCATCCTTTTTACGATTGTCAAGCCTCCGATGACGATGTCTACAATACTACAACAACCCAATATTGCAAAACTTTCGTTTTCGATGATGATGAGGACTCCATCCAAATGCAAGAGTATTATGCGAGTTTGTCGGCCGAAACCCCTCCCGTTTCTGAGTCTTTCATTTCCGACTCTTCCCCTTCTCTCACGCCGGTTGAGAGAAGTGACGTTCTTTCGGAAGAAGTCGATGATTCTATTTCTTCAAACATTGTTGAACCCGTTGACTCTCTCATAATGGGGATGAGCATCTTAGTACTATTCCGAAGCGGGCGTCTAATCTTTGAGTACCTTATCCCAAGCCCAAGAGTGTCGGGGTTGTTGATATTTGTGATGAGCCTTCTCTTGATATTTCAAATGATCATGTTGAGATGTTCTCCGATTCCGATAACGATTCTTATGGAGACATCGACTTTGTCGACGATTTACCTTCTGAGCCCGAGCCAGAAGAAGAAGAGACTGAGCCCGATGATATTGAGATCGAGGATGAAGCATTACGTGAAACATTGTCAAATGTTTATCTTCTCATTGCTAAAATTGAAGCCCTTAACGATAATTCAAGTTCGCATCCTATCTCCGTTAAAGATAGTGATTTCTCTCCCGAGCTTGAGACTTTCCGATTTGATGAAGAGATTAGTGGCAATCCCACTATTGATGATGTTTATCCTCCGATTCTTGAGCGATTCTATTTTGATGTGGATATAAGCAAAGTTTCAAACGAGATTTCCGATACTCCGACAAATGACCCAATTATTGAGGAAGCCGACTCATTTCATGCTATTGATGACCCAATACCACCGGGTATTGAGGATGTTATGAATGACCCCGAGGGGGATATAGTTGTTCTTGATGGTTGTCTTGACTCCCCTTCTTCTCATGAGTCCACCATCCTTTATCCTAATGAGTCGACATGTGAAGACAAAATTTTTAAACCCGGGATATTAGACATAGATGAGCTTTATGCTAAAACCGTTGTTCGAGATAAGGATCCTCCGATGGATGCCTTCAGTATTGAGCTTTCACCTCTTATCCTCTACCATGTACTCCCGACTTCTTTGGAGTATTCTCATTTTGATCCGTCATCCCTTCGTCCACCAAAAACCACGGATGATGGATCATTCTTTCATGATATCCCTTATGTGCTGATGCCCGACATTTTCTTTCCACCCGGTCTCATTCCTTCGGGAATGAGGACACCGTTTTGATCCGGGTATCCCTTCCGCTTGCTTCCCAAGGACAAATGAATTCGGGGACGAGTCGGGCTAGCGACTCGGTGATCAATAACGATGGCGCTTCGTGGGAGGCACCCCATGCTTATCCATCTATCTTCTTTCTATTTTCTAATAAGTGGCGTGAAGGGTGTGCCTCTTGATTTCTCGTGTTTGGTTGTTTGTGATGTTGTGTAGGATGTTCCCGATATGAAGACTCTCGTGCTCGAAGTTTGTCATTTCTCCACTGAGTTTCATGATCGATCTTGATGGAAATCCGATATCCTAATCTTATCGACTAACGTTTATCTTCTAGCATACTTAATAAACGACTTTTAGATTTTCGTGATACCACTTGCTTTAAACATTGAGGACAATGTTTCGTTCTAGTCTGGGGTAGGGTAATCTTCGATTTGATTTGACCGCACTTGCTTATTTCTTTGTGTTTCTCTCGAACCCGTTTTCCTTAGAAAATGAAAAATTGTGCAAAAATGAGAAAAATTTAAAATTTTTGTAAGCTTTTGTTAAGTCTTTTGATTGAAAAGTTGGCTAGTCTCTTAGACAAGAAGCTATAAAATCGCAATTCTAGCTCACAAGGCCAAGATTTTGCAAGTTTCACTGAGTGACTTTAAATATGCATAACTTGATTTCATTAGACGAAGCATTTGCTAAGTTAATATATGTTTTGACACCTTGTTGACTTTCATTGGTGAGAGTAGGAATAGAATTACGACTTGACCGGGCGTGTTGAGCCCTAGCTTGTTCCTTAACCATAGATAATCTAAAATTATCGGCTAAGCATCTGCGGATCTCATTATTTGGGATTTTAAATTTGCAGAGATCGAGAAATGATAGAGTTACTTATGAGTTTAGATGCTAAGCGTGGAGTAGTTGGTTCTCTTTAGTGCCCATCGAAGGTACTTATGGCTTTTTGTTCCCACAAAATTGTTTCACCCCATATCTGTCTAATAATAATTAGAGATGTTGAGTTTTTGGCGATAGTTAGTTCTTTATCTTCTTTAAAGAATCTTTTTTTTAAAAATTGGGTACACATCAAGGATCCGTAATAAATGAGCAATAAGTGATAAGTGAAAAAGTAATAAGTAAAGTTGTGAGCTGCGGTGTCGAGATCGGACCCTTGGTTCTTTAGCCGGGATTGAGTGAGGTCTTAGCCTAGCCAGCCGGGATCCTCATTTCATGAAGCCTATAGTCTTGGAATTACCCCGTGAAGCTCCGTAGTTCATAGCTCATATAAATAAAAAGTATAAGTGTTAAAAAAAAAAAAATGAAAAAAATGATGAAAATTGAAAAAGTCAAAAGTTAGTGAATAAAATTCCTTGATGTGGACCTCATTTTTACGACAATGGTTCTTGAGAGAAGACGGATAACTAATTATCGACTTAGCTTTGTATCTTTATCGGAATAAAAGTTATCGAAACGAGAATTTGAAGAAATTCATTTCTCACAAAAAAAAATAAAAAATTCTAGAGGAAAATAGGAAAATGGGAACAAAAGGTAATTACATAAGTAACTTCCATGGGTAGTGTTAGCATCTAGAATCATATTTAACAATGATTTCGGTTTTACGCTTAGTTTGGGACTTGTGAAAATCGGGGCGATGTATTCTATCCGTATGGTCACTTCAGCGTGTTGTGTTTTCTACTCCGTGATCCTAACGTGTCGTTTGAAAAATGTTGGAGTTATTAATCGACATGAAAGTTCAAAGAACCGTCATTCATAATCGGAATGTGCTTAATCGTAATATCTACTTGTGAATTAAAAGGTAAGCAGGCGTTTTTAGAATTAGGGGTTTCTTAATCTCTTTTGAGGAATCTTTGCTACTTATCTTATTATTGGTTTATGCAACTGTTTTAAGTTTCTTACGGTTAGTCATTCACAAGTGGCTAGCTTGTGTGAGATAACAGCGGTTTGGACATACCAATTTAAGTTTCTTCATAGGTTTAGTAGAAAGAGATTGAAATCCTTGGTTTTAGAAGCGTGAGTTAATTGCATTGCGTGAGGACACGACAATGGTCTCGTCTGGGTATTTTGATATGTGCTTAAACACATATCTTTTCATAAATAATCGACCCAAAATAACCAAGAAAGAGCCGTTTATTGCTAATATTTGTGGTTTTCTTGAGTTTATGCTTGTGCGGTATGGATATGTAAAAGCACGCAAAAGGAGCCAAATCGGATGTAAATCAGAGCACGAGAGATCAAGAGTGTTTGAAATGAGCGGAAGGTCGAATTATGCATTTATGAAGATTTCTAATCTCGAGGATGATTTGTGAAGATTTGATCAAAGTTTGAAGAAATGTCGAAATGGCCCTCAAGTTTCAAAGATTTGTCGAAATGGCCCTTGAAGTATCAAAACTTGCAAATTCAGTCCCTGGTCTATTGAAGATTGACAAAGATGGTCCTTGGAAGATGATTTCAGAATTACATGATTGGTCCCTCAAATATCCGAATGTACAACATTGGTCCCTATGGTTACTAGTCCATTATTATCCAAGTCCAATAAATCCAATCCTTAACTAAACCTTCGGCCCAAATCTAAACTACCCTTACCCGGCCCAAACAAACCCAATCCTTCACCCGGCCACGTTATTAATACTATCCAAGACCCGAATACACCTTTGACCCGAGTTACTTACCCAAGTCAACACTATTTTACCGGTCGAACAAGTTTAAGATATAATAAAATATCCACCCCGCGCCCAAACAAGTACCCTTCTTCTTCTTCCCCAAACACACCCGTTTTCCACCATTTTAACACCACCCAAACACCAAACTTAGTACTAAGAATCTATCGACCTTATCCCCACCGACTTGTCGGAGGAGTGCTACGTGGACAAATGGCACAACATTATTGGTCGTAACACCTCATTGAGTGATTTGGAGCAATCGATTGGTGCAAGTGACAATGGATGAATGAGTGGCTCGAATAAGCCTTCTAGGCTCTTCGAGGATCCAAGACCTCCTCTCGAGGCTATAAAAGGACCTTTGGCTCAACAAAGAATGTGTGCAATCCTTTAATTTCATTTAGCTTATTGTTATTGTTTTTCAAGAGTTTTAAAATGTTTTATTAAGCTTTCATTGTAATTTCAATTTCTTGTAACCTCACTTCAGTTTTAATAAAAGTTCAAAGTTTTTAAATTTCATCTTGCAAATCTTATTTTAAGTGATCAATAAGCATTATTTGAATAATGGAGTAGGTTCATTTCACTTTTTATAGCTTTTGTGAGCTTATCTTGCACCCTCATCGTCCTTTACATTCATTTCATTCAAAAAGGCCTCGGTCAACAAAAGTCAACTGTTTGCTCAAAAATTGGTATTGGTTTGATTTGATGATGAATCTGGGTTAAGTTGATGTTTGATGGGTTAGGATAGTGGTCCTTTTGCTGGTTTTCAAGCCATAGTGGCTAGGATTATTGTAAGTGCAATTTTCATTTCATATCTAGCTTATAAGTAGTAGCAGTTAGCATATCTATTAGATCTGTTAGAATATTGATTTTAGCTGTTACATTAGCTTTGTTATAATGTATTGGAACTGTTTTGATGTTGAGAGGAGCTTGTCATATTGAATTTGATAGATTTGAGTGCATAATCTGTCCTAAAGGGGTGTTTGGATTGCTTGTTATAACTGTTTTAAAGGTCATAATGTTGCAGTAGAATAGTTGGTTTAGGTTTGACTTAGTTGTTTGCATTAATATCTGTCACACTTTTGTTTCAGTTTTTCATTATAAGTCAAAATAAGATTGTAACTGATCCTGCTATCACATCTGTTGAAACCAGTTATAGAAATCAATTCAAATGGGTGTATAACTTGATAAGCTTGCTTGCTATAAGCGTAATACATCATATTTCATCATTTTCGGTTCAACATTTGAGCTTAAAATTCACAAAGTCAAAGTTTCAAACTATCTTCAAAGTCAAATCATGTCAGCGGTTTTATGCGGATCTTGCGACATCTTGCACGAGTTCATTTAAGTAGTTAAGGTCGATTTTTGGTCTACTTGTAGTCTTCTAGGTGGTATTCAAGGCCACATATCTGTTTTGGCTCTAGCTTATCGATAAGTTGGTGAATAAGCTCAAACGAGGCCGGTTCATTTGATTTCTTTGTCAAAGGTAGCTTATAATCCATTATAGACGCTTATTTTAGGATAGGAGTAGCTTAATCTAGTTGATTTTATCTTATTTTAGTATTATTTAGCTTGTGTAGAAGATTGGTTGCTTATTGTGCTAAATTGCTTATTTAAAAGTCTTATCTCAATTCGGTTTACACTACATCTCATAAATCTTACACATAAGCACCTTATTTGATATTTTCATAGAACCGAAATAAGATTTTAGTATTTTCTGAATTTTCATTAATTTTGGTCCTTTGTTTGCTATTTTCTAGATTTAAAATAGTTTTAATCACTTTTAATTAGCTTTTATTACAAATAATTAAGAAAAGTTCCAAAAATAATTTTCAATTTTCTAAGTTTAAGAAAAATATAAAAGCATAAAAAATATTTTCCTTATTTTTCCACTTTTATTTGGTATTTTCACAATTCAAATTAGATTTAAATAGTTTAAAATTTGTAGAAAATAGAAAATTAATTTGAAAAATAAAAAATAGTTTTAAAAAGTCTTTGAGTTACTTTAGATTTTTAGAAAATAGTTTCATATTTTCTCTTTGATTTTATAATTTTTAGTATTTTAAATTAGTTTTAATAGTTAAAAAATTAGTTTTTAATTTTAATAAAATCAAGAAAAATCCTAAAAAAATAGTTTTAATTCTAAAATAGTTTTCTAATATCATTTCTAGAGTAAAAGTAATTTTAGGTTATTTTTAGGAGTTAGATTAGTCGTAATTGCATTTTATTCGCGTTTCGTTTAATCCCGTATTTGCGTTTTAGCGTAGAATTATGCAGTTTGCCATTATTCTTAGGTTTTCCCCTTAGATTTTATTCCCATATGCTTTCCTTATCCCGTAGTTTAGATATATCATTTTACCCCCTTCTGTTATTCAAATCCCGATAATCGAGACGTGAGTTGGAAATTCCATTCAACCCTCGTTCGAACGATCTCGGTGCTCAAACCTAATACGTTTGAGTTACCCATACTACTACTTCTTATTATTGGTCAGTGTCTGAGCCGTTCTAAGTTTCTTACGGTTAGTCATTCACAAGTGGCTAGCTTGTGTGAGTAAACTTGACGTGTTTTGTCATTGAAATCAAGATCTCATCCAAAGGATTTGAGCACAACAAGATGACATGGCTATGTATTCTGCCTCTGTAGAGGATATAGAAGTACTCATTTGCTTCTTTGAAGACCAGCTCACAAGCTTATCTCCCAAAACCGAGCACCTCGGGCGTGCTTGACGAGTATCTTGACATCTGCATGATCGGCATCTCGCATAGGTCGTTAGTGACATACCGGTGTCCTTGGTACCAAGTCCCATATTGATGGTTCCTTGGAGATACCGAAGACCCGTTTAACCGCTTCAAGGTGCTTTTTAGTAGGCTTAGCCTAGTATCTGCACACATGCAAATAGCGAACAAGATGTCTCGTCTACTAGCGTTGAGGTACATCGGGATCCAATCATACTACGATATTTCGTTTGGTCAATCATGATCCTGAGTGGTCCTCATCTAGTTTGGTTCGATCAATCATGGAGTGTCAACAGGTCACTTGAATCAAATCCAAATTTCTTTAAGATCTCGGTTGCATATTTAGATTGATTTATGAAAATGCCTCCGGGACTTTGTGAAATTTGTAATCCCAAGAAAAATGACATTTGTCCCATCATTGACATTTGAAATTTTGAACTCATTTCATTTGAAAACGGTCACACTCATTGGGGTCGGTCGAGGCAAAGATGATATCATCGACATAAATTCGAACATGAATTAAATGTTTACGACTTCACGGTGAACAATGTTGGATCAACTGCTCCTTTGCTAAATCCGGTAGATAGAAGAAACTTTGATAGTGTATCATACCATGCCCTTGGAGCTTGCTTTAAACCGTAAAGAGCCTTCTTCAAATGATAAGCGTGGTAGGATGCTCTTGATTCACAAATCCTTCGGGTTGGGCGGCGTGAGCGACTTCTTTAAGATCTTCGTTCGAAATGCCGTCTTTACATCCATCGATAGACTACCATGTTCTTACTAGCGGCATTAGCCAAAAGATTACGATTGCCTCGATTCGAACAACGGGAGCAAAGATTCTTCAAAGTCAATACCCTCCTCTTGGCGGTATCCTTTAGCAACTAATCGAGCCTTGTTCTTGACACATCACCATGCTCGTCAAGTTTCACTTTGAAGATCCATTTAAGAGCAATAATCATAGCACGTTTGGAGCGGTACTAACTCCCGTACATCAAGTCGATCAAACTCATGAATTTCATCTTGCATGGCATTGAACCGATATCTTCATTCATGGCGGTTTAACATCTTTTGGTTCGATCTTAGAGAGTACGGAGTTGAAGAAGCACCATAAGGCATCGGTTGCAAGTTGTTTCCGTGTGGATCTTTGGACGAGAGGATTTCAATGATGTTGTCTAATGGATGATCGTGAGTCCATTTTACGAGGTGTTCATGTGGTAGTTGTTGAGGGGCTGAAGTAGCGAGTCGATGTCTCTGAAGAAGATGGTTCTAATGAAGATTCGAGGAGCAAATATGTTTTCAAATAGAGCATCTTCGGGGAGTAGCAAAGGGATTAACTTCATCATTGATGCCTAAAAGCAGTTCCATGATGTACATTTGAAGAATGATGATTTGTTGATGAGATGAAGGATCGCAGCGCTTCTTGACTTAATGATATTGAGGCCGAATCATTGACTTCAATCACGGAATATGAGCGACCTCTGTTGTAGGAATCGACACCTCATTAGTACTTGGCTCATAAAGTTCATCAAACATAGGATCAAACAATTTCTTTAACTCATCTTGGATGGAGGTACATATGGAGTTCTTTGGAGAAGAATTAGGTACAAGGGATGAACCAATGGGACTTTTTTTGAAGTCGGGTCTGAATGGATTGTCCAGAGCCATTTGACCGGTCGACTCATCAAGCGTAACGTGAATTGTTTCCATGATATTTCGGGTTCTTTTGTTGTAGATTCTATATCCCTTTTGTTTGGTGCATACCTACAAATACTCCAATGTCTCGCTTTAGCTCTAAGTTTGCCTAAGTCTTGACCTCATTAGTTGGATAACACAACGCACCAAACACACGAAGGAAGAGATTAGGTTTTCTGTTGTGGACAAGTTCATATGGAGTTTTCCATGAGCAGTGTGAATCGAGGAGCGATTTTGTGTGTAGCATGCGGTGGCAATAACTTGACCCGAGAAACATTGGAACCTTTGAGTAAATCGGCATTGTTCTAGCGGCTTCTACAAGAGTTCGATTTAGTCTTTCAACTACACCGTTACGTTGAGGAGTTCGTGGAATACTTCTTTGATGGTGATTCAACGCTTTCATGAAATTCACTAAGTTGTTTGTTAACAAACTCGGTTCCATTGTCTGTTCGGATAATTCGGCGGTTTTGTTAAGTCGAACTGCATTTGTTTGATGAGTTTGATGATGATATCGGAGTTTCATCCTTTGTCCTAAGAACTTGACCCGGTGAATCTAGAGTCATCATCAACCACAACTAACACATATTTCTTCCCAGATATTACACTCTCATTGGTCCACATAAATCCATATGAATTGTATGAAGAATTTACGTGACGAGTTAGTAGGTTTGGGTTTATGGGCATACTTCTTGCTTTTTCCCAATTGACATCTTGAACAAAGATGATCCTTTTCATACTTGAGTCTAGGTAAACCTACAACTAAGTCCTTTACGGAGAGATCATTGATGGTGCCGAAGTTCAAGTGATTGAGGCAGCGATGCCATAACCATGACTTTGTTTTAGAAGCCTTTGACAGCAAGCAAATTGGAGAAGACTTCATCATATCTTCGATAGAGATGGTGTTTAGATTTGAACCACGTGAACCTCTTAAAAGTTCCTTACCATCAAGTTATCTAATGAAACAGGTGTGTTTTCTGAAGGCTACTTCTAGATCAGAATCGCAGAATTGACCAACAGAGAACAAGTTATGACCAAGACCTTCTACATAGTAAACCCTGGAGATAACACTTTTGCCAACAACATAATCTCCATAACCCATAATTGCACGAAATGATCATTCCGAATCTAAGCGTCGATGAATTTGCTCACGAAGTTCATGAGCGCGACCGGTCACCGATCGTATGCTTGGAGCGACTGAGTCCGGTACCGCGAGCGATTTGAGCGATCTGCGGTTGAACACGAACAAGAATGGATAAGCGGATAATTGGGATCCCATGCAAGAATGGGTTCCATTTGGTTAGAAATAGAGATTGGAACACCCATCATCGAAATAAAGCGTCCATATCGGATATTGAAGCAATGGAATCATTATAAATAGATCTGATACTTGTGTCCGTATTTGCCTATTCAAAGTATGTCCACTTCTTAGGGAATAGTTCTACCGTAAGCATCCATTTTCTAGTGGGCATTGTCGATTAACCTTACGACCAACCGGTATCCATCTATATCCTATCTTACGAATGTTCTTCTGTGGGTTTCCATTGTTTTCTAACTTTCTTACGTTTTGCCTTTTGCCTTTTTAACATGATTTTTGCATTAACAATATTAGCGGACAATTAACATCATTAGGCAAAACATTAACACTACTTTCATGATTAGAAAGCGAATTCAAGCGGACATCAATACAAGGTTTGCAAAAGTATCGAATTGAATTAATTACGATGCGCCTATGGCTAATACTAGAATCAACACGATTCGTTTTATTCGACTCAAAATTAGAGTTCCTAGGTTGGTCTTCTACTCTTTCCAATGCACATTCTTAGCTTGCGAGGTCCTATCATTCCTTGTATTGTCTTGAGACTTTGACACCTTGCTTTAATGTCACCGATTACTCCACAGAGACGGAATCGGAACATTAGTTGGTTTTGCTACTTTTGCTTCTCCTGTTTAGATGTCTTTGGGATCTGAACTACATGCGAGCACACGAAGATTCACTTTCTTAACACATGAAGTCTTTGGGATTTTTACTTCTAGAAGGCACACATGAGTTCACTATCTTATCATTAACGGATCTGTGTCGAACTTCTTGAAGGCACACTAAGGTTCATATTCAAAACATCGGCATTGAGTGACTTGCATGCTTGGCACTAGGCATAGAACACGGTATCAAGGGATTGACTTGCTCACCCTAAGGTTTTAGGGCATATTGTAATTAGGCATTCTAGAAGTTCTTGAGATCGTTTGGCATATAAGCATGCATGGCCAATTGCATTATTATCGGTTTCTCTAACTTATCCTCTTCTACAATCTCACGGAGACATTCTAGGTCATCCTTAAGGTATGAGAAATATGTTTGAATAGCAAGTTTGTTATTCTAAGATGAGGAGGAACATATTTCACGAGACAAAGCATATTTATTACAAACATGTACCTTTGATACATTCTCCCCATTGGTCATTGGCATCTTCCCTTTTACACGACTCTTTAGATTCTCAATTTCTTTTAAATAACGAGACTACCGTTTCGTTATTTTTATTCTGAGTGACCTTTATAGATTCAAATAACTCATTGAAATGACGTTTAACCTTTTCATTTTCTTCAAGAAAACTCTCATTTTCTTTTGTAAAGCATTTACTAAGTTTTGAAGATGAAAGTTTTGAGAATTCGAGAATCTAAAGAGGAGGCATTTGGGGACCGATCGCATTGTTCTTTTCACCCTTTAATTGAGCGATTTGGGCTTTCAACTTTCGATCGTGTTACAATGAGCTTGAATCATTCGTCACGTTTGTTTATTTGAAAAGCGCATCAAACTACGGAGCATCGAGGATGTCTTGATGTTTGAGGTTTTAACACTTTCTTTAAGATGTTGATATTTTAGTTGTAGATCAAAATGATCAACCTCTAGTTTAGAAAGATGTTTTACCAAATTATCATGGTCATCACGATCAATTTTCTCACTTAGTTTAGAGTTTTTGATTTCAAGCTCAATGACACGATCATGGGAGACTTTTAAAGCAACGACAGTTCATGAAATTGAGAAGCGATAATAGAAACAGTTAGTAGCGATGTAGAACACATCTTGAGCAATACATTAAATCGAGGTTCTCATTTAGTGTATGCAAGTTCTTCCTCTCAATCTCATTATATTTTAGTGCTCGCTCATAGTCACTAACCTCAACTAACATTGCATCAAATTCCTTTTCCATTCCGCGATATCGATATCTATCCCCTTTTAAGACTCTCAAAGTGATCTTTTAGAAGTTTAAAGAAAGGCATGACCTCGGTTAAATAGCATTCTTTTGTTTGTTCAAAACCCTTTCCCTTCGTTATCTAGTGGGTGTGATCCTTTTCTTACAAGTTTTCTCAAAATCAACAAATAGTTGAAAAATAACATATTGATGATTAAGGTCTTGCTTTTAGTAGCAATAGTTCTAGGAACTAGATGCATTGGTGTATTGGGAGGATACCACGTTGCTTTAGGCATTTTCCTAAGGGAGGTTTGTTTCAACAATATTTTCGACTTCACCTTATCTAAGTCCATTTTCCGAACACTTGTTCGGAGTCAACAATGTTTGAGGCTTAAACATGTTCAATGAGATCCAATTCTCCTTTTTGTAGTCATGGGGTGTGATAACTATTTTCTTCTCTTTACATTTAGGATCATCAAGTTTCTTGTTCATCTTTTCCTAGTGATTTCATCTAATTTCTTATCTTCCTCGTGCACTCAAAGCAACTAGGTTTTGTCTAGGTTTAAGAATCTCATTGCCATCATAGATTACACTTTGAGTGCTTTTGCAATCTTCCGTACTCGGGGTTGGGTTTATCTATAATGGGAACACTATGCTTATCGCTTAGAACTCTATGCTTAGTGATTAAGTGAAGCGATCTGAATGGTATTTCCTTATCGTTAACTTATTTTCAAGCTTGTTTTCAAGGTTTTAGATTAGAAAAATCATTCAAAAGTTTTGATTCCTTAGCATTGAATTCTTGCTTAAGCATTTTAACATTTTCTTGAAGTTCTTGTTTTTGTTAGCGGTTTAGAAAGCTTTTCTTGTAAGGAGTTTAACTCTTGTTTTAATACTTCTTCTAAACCTACTTTTCTAATAGTTGTACGCATTTGGTCATCCATTTCACCTTTCACGGGTGGTCAACTCAAATTTGGCGTTGTTCATAAATAGCAACATGTTCTTTATAGGCATTTAGTTCGGAGATAACGAGAATCATCGAGGCACATGCGGTGTATTCATCAAAACATAGTCATTGTTGATGCAAAAGATGCATCACTTGGTACAACTTCACTTTCACTTTGTTTCATATATTGATCATATGGGACAACATTGATATTACCCATATTTTCAATATTTGATTCAATAGTTTGATTGATTGTACTTTGTCATGCATCTTTTGCACATCAAGATCATCGTATAGTTTTAATACCTCGAGATGAGTTTGTCTTTGGATGGGCCACTTGTGGTGAAGATGAGACCTTGGGAGAAACCATTGGAGAAATGCTAGCCATAAAAATTGTGTGTGCGATGGGTCCATCATCCACATCAGTCGTATGCATCACAATCACCGACTTGAAAGGCATTCGATGATTGTGACCTATCTCTGAATTGGTGCTTATCCACATCTCGCATCATAGGTCTTGGCATTGCCTCAACAAGAAACAACAACTCCTCTTCATCAGCGGCACCATTATCCCGAGCTTGTACAAGCGACATCTTATCTCGAAGTAATCGGCGTGCGTGGACGTTTTGGAGATGTGCGGTTCCTTGCAATGTGTCCCTCACCACCACGGTTATAGCATTTGATCGGCTTAGCTTGACCTTGATTTCCATTCCTTCCTCGATTACGATTACCAACATAACCTCTACGGATCCACCTCTTCCCCGATCATATTGTCTTTCTGAGGCGGTTGTACAACAATCCTCCCATCTCAGCGGTATCTTGATTTTGTGGGTTAGAGGTTGTTACGAGGTTGTTGTTGGTTTGTGGGAGAGAATTCATGTTTGACTTATCATGAGATCCGGTTGATTGATGAAGTTTTCCATGCTGCATCAACATCGACTTGTTTGAACATTGGATGCGGAATAAGTTTATGATTACCATTACCCATAGGTACAACTTGAGAAGCTTTGGTGGTAATCACAACTTTTGAGTAAAAGCGGTTGAATCATTTGTTGAACTTGCTTCTCCACGAGCTTTGAGCGATCTAGAATCCTCTTTTCAAACATGGCATGCCTCTCATTTTGAAGAAGGAAGGCATAGAGTTGCTCATAATTCGTATTCTTCAATCCTTTAGTAAGCTTCACGAAGTAACAAATTTGTGCCATTCGGGATTCATGTTGTTTACAAACTTTGAGTTCGATTGAATGTTAGACATAGTCATTCGATGTTCCTCATGTCATTCACCGACTTATGAAATCTCACATAGTACTCATAAACACTCTCATCCGGTTTCATCTTGAAGTGTTCAAATTCATCATAGAGTTGTGATTCTCATCTTCCATAGTTAGCTCGAAACCGAGAAAGAAGCATCTTGACATTATCCCATCTGACTTTTGCCTCGGTGTTGTGATTGATAAGCTTGTAGATGTCCTTTGGTAGACCTTACGGTATAATGTTGGAAGCTCGGATATCGCATCGAATCTCTTTTTCTCCTTATCGTCATGCTCATCATACATCTTTGGTGCATCCATTCCGTAAATCAACGTTCCATCTTGATGATATCAAGTACATCTCTAGTAGTTTCAACTCGGTGGGTCCTTCATCAATGGATTTGAGAATGTTAACCCATTTTCTTTTCCAAGGCAAGATACAATCGATTCGTTGAGCCCAAGAGTCATAGTCGGTTACATCAAGCATGGGTGGGCGAGTATCACGAGCCGGTGCTTGAACATCCTCGACAACGATGGAGATGATTGTAGGAGCGTTGGTAGACATGATGACAAGTTAAGCGGGATTTTATAACTCTATGATTAAGCCGAAATAGATTCTTTCACGGTTTTCTTGAATCAAGAGAAACCGTATTTAAGGAAATCACTCAAGTCGCTAGGAAAATTGTGAACCAAGTCGCTAAGTGCTAAGTCGCTAAAGTTCCAAGTCGTTATATAACAACTCGCTACAATCCAAGTCGCTAACAAAATTTTGGCGAGAATTCGCTAAGCACCAAGTCGCTAAATATTCAAGTCGCTAAATAGCAACTCGCTAGGTACCAACTCGCTAACACCAAGTCGCTAACAATATAAAGTACAAGTCGCTAACTTAAACCAAGTCACTACTCGTGAGTGGGAATCCACTAATCTGTACTTTTGTCGACTTGTCTCAATAGACAAGTCGCTAGCTCAACTCGCTAAGGCGTTAAAGAACAACTCGCTACCAAATTGTAAAGCAAGTCGCTACCAAGAATACCTTTCCGTGGCTCAAGTCGCTAGCATGAAAAACACATAAACACCACTTTTCAATCCAAAACAACCCAACCACTATGATTCAAACCTTCTAAATCAAAACCTAAACACTTGAGATGATTCTAAACACAAAAGTACTACCAAAATCAAACTTTAACACTAGAAATCAACCAAATGATGCAAAAACCACTAAACTTTTCAAACTCAAAACCACCTAAAACCACTAGAAATCCAAAGATATGTAAGATATGATCTAACCATGGCTCTTGATACCAATTGTAAGATATTGGATTTCACGTACACATCAAACCATTAACACAAGTAGGCGTGCAAGAGTGTTTTAGAGAGAAAGTTAGAGGTTTAGGGAACTTAGTGAGAGAAAGTGAAAGATATTATTATGAGCTCCAACTCTACCTTGGAAGGTAAAGAGTATTTATAGTCTTACAATAAGCATACACATCGGGTGTGGATCGGGCATACTGATGGGTAAAGACCCGTCCGTCCTCCACGGTGTTACTAAACTAAATACTACTTAACTTAAAATAACTACGACTACGAGCTTTCTAACGATTACATATACTTGAGGTGACCGACTCTTTAATACACGGAATTTCTAATTCCTAACAGTCTTCATCCTCTTTTATTGCAAGCGAACTTACGCATTCGGTATCATTCATTGGTTCAACTGATCTATTGCATGACTGTCACAATCTTCCATAGCATCACTTGACACCCATTCATTTCATTCACTTGTCATTCTCTTTAGCGACTTCCTTAATGTATATTTCCACATTACCCATAAGTTGAATAAAGGTGTTTATGAACTCATGAATTTCCATTCGAGTGTGTTTCTTGAATGAGATTCCAGTCATGTCATCATCAAAATCGAGGAATATTCCCCCCGGATAAGTGGCTGAAATTGATTGAAAATTGCTTGAAGAGCTGCATTAGATTCATCAGTTGAGAACTTTTCTTTGGTAATTTGAAACCTCAGTTGTTCTAAGTTTAGTAACACAGTTCTTGTCAAAGTGGGAAAGTCCTGACGAAGGATAGCCTTGCTTGTTCGATCCATAGTAGTAGATAAAAGTAGTTTGACATCTTGATGAAGAAGTTGAAAGGGCTCGATGGAGCATTCCATTTGCTTTGCATCATTTGTCAATATTAAGAGTGACTCATCGAGTTGTTTTGATTAAAGATCTTGAATCATTTCTTGTAGAGCATGCGGGAAGCATCGTGTTTCATTATTACGTGAGGTATCATAGAGTGCAAGTACTTTGGTGATTAAAGGATCGATGATGTAAGACATTGTATTCATGAATGTGTTTATGGATATTAGATATAAGTAACTTGCTTCACTTCACCAAGGTATTCAAAATCCAGTCGCTAAGTACCAAGTAGCTAAGAGTTTAACGACAAGTCGCTAGTAACTAAGTCGCTACAATTTTGGCACCAAGTCGCTAAGTAGGCAAGTCGCTAAAGAGAAACTCGTTAAGCACCAAGTCGCTAGCAAAATTTTGACATTAAGTCGCTATGCACCAAGTCTCTAAGTTGTCAAGTCGCTAAAGAGCAACTCGCTAAGCACCAAATCGCTAACACCAAGTCGCTAATAAAATGAAGTGCAAGTCGCTAGCTTTCACCAAGTCGCTACCCGTGGTGGAGAGTCCACTAAGTGTACTGTTTGTCGGCTTGTCTCAATAAACAAGTCGCTAAGCACCAAGTCGCTACCAAAGTACACTACAACTCGCTACAGTTTTACAAACCAAGTCGCTACCAAGAAATAAAGTCCGTAGCACAAGTCGCTAGTAAGAGAAAGCTTTAAAAACACACTTTTAAATCCAAAAACAACCCAACCACGATGATTCAAGCTTACCAAATCAAAACCCAAGCACATACAATGATTCTAAACACAAAACTACACTCAAGTTTCAAACTTTAACACTAGAAATGATCCAAATGATGCAAAAACCACTAAACTTTTTCAAACACTAAAACCACCTAAAAGTCACTAGAAATCCAAAGATATGTAAGAGATGATCAAACCATGGCTCTTGATACCATTTGTAACGTATTGGATTTCACATACACACTAAACCATAAACATAAGTAGGCAAATAATATGTTTTAGAGGGAGAAAGTGGGATATTCTAGAAAGAGAAACTTGTGGAATGTTAGATTCCCAAATGAACATCAACCCTCTACCTTGCAAGGTGAGGGTATTTATATATTACAAACTAAGCGGCCTCTGACGGCGTGGATCGGTATACAATGGGTAAAGACCGTCCTTCCTCCACGGTGTTGCACTAAACTAAATAGCTAACTAAATAACTTAGTAAATAACATAATGTCTACGAGCTAACTTATGCTAGATAGTATTTGGGGTGACCGATACTTCATTATGAAGTTTTCTAATTCCTAACATAACTCGTACCCATATATATCGTGAATGTGAGATTGCAGAAGAACGTCTGCGTAATGACAATTTCGTTCAAGGTTGTAAGTATTCAAACCGGAATTTTCGTAGAAGATTTCGTATACGCCGGAAACTATTCCTGCAAATAGTCGAAGGTATTGAATCTTATACTTCGAAAATATTCGGATCATTTAATTTCTTTAGGCAATCGCCCGATGCTCTGGTCGAATGAGTTTAAGTGTTCTAATGAAGTGTACATACGCCATCGCCCGGTTGGTTTCTGACCACACCGATGCATTTGATGAATACTTGCAAAGGGGTGAGCGTACTTCGCGTGATTGTCTTGATAGTTTTAATAAATGCATTATTGATTTGTTTATGCCGGAGTAGTTAAGAAAACCAACTTGGGCCGACATTCAAAATATTTATCAACGACATGAAGAGTGTCATGGTTTTCCGAGAATGCTTGGTAGCATTGACTGTATGCACTGGGAATGGAAAAATTGTCAGATGGCTTGGCAAGGGCAATTTGGTAGGGGTGATAAAAAATACCCAACAATTATGCTTGAAGCTGTTGCTTCTCAAGATTTATGGATTTGGCATGCATTTTTTGGGATGGCGGGGGCGAATAAAGATATTAATGTTTTAGACCACTCTCCGTTATTCGACAACATTCTTTCTAACGATGCCCCAAGAGCCCCTTATATGGTCAATGGATGTAGCCACCTGTAAAATTTCACTATTTTAATCTTCAAATTAATGAACTAGACTGTTTATCAAGATTCATTTGATCTAATCTGAGCATTTTAGCATGTGCATTTCGTTATCTTGCATAAAATTTATGCCTATTCAAGTAGTCTTATTTAATTATGCCTAGTATTTGCGATAACTCAATCGGTCTATGAAAACTTTCTTGTCTTCGAGTCCACAGCAGTACCAATATAATAAGAGAAAGCACGAAAAATAAAGTCGAGTTAATAAAAATGGGAAGTTACATCATCGTGACCGTTTAATTAAAACGTGTCCAAATATATAAGTAATATAACTTCTCCTCTTAAAGTTATACGTTTACGAGTTAACAACGGAGTACAAAATACATCTAATACCAAAATAATACAGAAACTAACAAATATTAATACCATTTTACAAAATAAATAACTAATTTACAAAAATAAAATAAAACAAACAAACCTTATCCTAATCCCACATACCCACGCCCCTCCCTTGTTTTCTCATCTACTCCTGCTTCTGTCTTCCTCTGAAACCAACGCCCTACAAACCTGCAAACCCTCCATATTCGCCTCCCCCTCTTAATCCTCTGCACACGCTCCACCATCTCCAAAAGTAGCTAACCCTCCAAACAACTTTCACTACATCAAGAGTTAACCTTAAACCATTATTGATACACCCTTGGAAGAGGCGACAAGAACCAAAGGTCCCCTCCATCCCTTGTCTCTATGTTACGGCTGAAGACCAACCAGAAAGACCATGTGAAGACCTGATGCCTTTGCTCAAAGATGACCAATATCTCAACCCCACATTCGGATGTACTAGTCAAACAACCCATCTTTACTTCTTTAAATACCCTCATCGATCCACAATTGATACCACAACTCACAACTCAAAATCAAAAACTAAAAATAGTATTCAAAGTGCTTGTGGTTCCTGTGGATTTGATTTGGTGGGATTGCTTCTACTCCTTGTTTTCTTTTCCTTACAGATCGGCTCTCCCATTTGTTGTAAGGTTTAGTTTTATTTTTTTTTATCAATTGATGTTATTGTTGTTAAAAAAATGTAATGATAATCATAAGGAATATTGATAAGATTTGTTAACTGATAATGGTTTTGTAATAAGAATATCATCGTTCGAATCGTGGGTGTGGTCTAATAGTATTTTGCTCAGTGTGCTTACCTAATGATTATGTTAATTTCTTATTTGGACTTTTGAGCATATCTGGGTTGATTGTGGTCGCGGCAGACCAAGAAATAAAAATGTTGTTGTTTCATTTGAGCTTATGGGCTTGTAGCTTATTTTGTTATTAAATTCTTGTAGCTTATGCTTAGTTTTAGTTAATAGCTTATTTGAATACGTGTGACTTATTTTGGAACTTGGTTAAGTAGTTATTATATTTCAGGAGCCTTATGGCTCGACATACAATTAGTAGTAGTTTTATTGTGTTTAGTTCACGAAAAACACCCAAGAAGGTGTTTGTTAGTTCTCGGGTTAGTAAAAATCACCCACGAGGGTGTGTGATTAGTTGATTCAACTTGGCCCACAAATACACCCAAGAGGGTGTTCCTTTGTTGACATGTCAAGAAAACCCACCCGCAAAGGGTGTTGTTTGGTCTGTTTGTGACCCACCACAGCAACCCAAGAAGGGTGCGTGTGGCTTGGGCTCTAGTCCACCCAGGGCAGCCCGCAAGGGTGCACTTGGTCTGGTTTGATTGGTTCATGTTTCGGTCCGTCTGACCACCCGAAAAGGTGCGTTCTTCTTGATTTTTACTGCACAAAAGGTTACATTCTTCTTGATTTTTACGCACAAAAGGTTACAATTTGTTGCTGATTTTTCTGCACAAAAAGGTCACATTACTACTTATTTTTCTGCACAAAAGAAAAGGTTACATTGCTACTGATTTTTCTGCATAAAAGTTACATTTGCTGCTGATTTTTCTGCACTAAAAAGGTTACATTTGCTACTGAATTTTCTGCACAAAAAGGTTCTATTTGCTGCTGAATTTTCTGCACAAAAGGGGTGCGTGTAGTCTGATTGTCGTCAAAACAAAAGGCATTTGTTTTCCATTTACGTATATGCTACTGACTATAGGCGCTTGGTTTGGTTAGTTTACACCACAAGGTATTTGTTTTACTTATTTCAGCCCTCGAAGGGGGTGTGTTTCGGTCGATCTAACAAGACACCACGGGGGTGTATTAATTGTGTCGTGGCCCTGGCTCAACAAACACCCGAACGGTGTTTGCATTTTACTTTCGGGTCAACGAGAAACCTCGCTAGGGGTGTGTTTGGCTCGGTTTAAGCTGCGAAAAACACTAAGGGGTGTTATAAAACTTTGAATTGAGTCTGTATATATCTTTAGTATTAGGATTTTAATTTCGGGCTAAGCCCAGTGGTTTAATGGGTCGCTTGTTGGGTCGAAAGCCTAAAGGTGGGTGTTGTTTGATCATTGGACGAGCCAATGAGCTTGGTTTTGTTTTGTGTTGGGATATTAATTTGGAAACCGGATCTTATTTGAAATGGAAATAAAACTATCGTAACGAGAACTACAATACTATTTGACAACATATTGAGAACACGCATTCTAAATCAAATTTACAAAACTTAGAAGTTATATAAGTTTACAAAACTTAGAAGTTATATGAACAAATGAGTCATGCTCAAATTTTATTTGACACTTATACTTATTTTCGTATCTTATCAAAAATTGACAAGAAGGCGAAGAATATGACTTCACTAAATATAAAACTGTAACTAATTAAATTATACTATATAATGAAAACGTATGTTTTCTTTTATAAAACTTAAACTCCTTAACAAATCTATTTGAAATTATCTAGTAGATGTCGAAACTTTAACCATCAAAATATCTTGTACCTACTTGCTTAATTGAGTCTTACATGCTTACTTTATTTATATATGTGTTATATGTTTTATACCTTGATGTGTGTACTCGAGTCTAGACTTTCAACCACCTCACGAACGATGATACAAAATCTTTTTACAAACAATGATACGAAAACAATGATGCAACATCCTTTGAAAACTCATGCGTAATACTTTAATTTTGCGTGACATATTTATAAGATAAGTTATTATCTTCTAGGTCGTGCTAACCGTGTACGGTTGTGCTTTGCTACCTGGTTCTATTTTACGATACTTACGCCACTACACTTTAAGGTGAGTTCATAGCCCCACTTTTACTCTTTCAACTGTTTTATAAACTCCTTGGGGGAGAATACATGCTACTACTGCTTTTATGATCACAATTGCTTGAAAACTGTTTGTTGTTCTCTTGATATTATGACTCTGCCTAAGTTGTTTGCCAAAAGACCCCTTCATCATGAACCATTAGTCACTTGCGGTGGCGCAAATATTGTGGATAGTACTATGGGAATTAACGACCACGACTCGGTTATCGGAAATAACAAGGCGCACTATATTGGTATCTCTATGTAATTGGCTATTACATCTCGGAGGGGCAATTTTATTTACTTACACGATGATTAGGTGTATCTGATTGAGCCTTGGTGTCATGAGCTTAGTACAATAATATCAACTATCTTTTATGGGCGTATAACAAGCGTAGCCATGGCTTCCTTTAAACTAGAAAATCTTGTGATCAAATACTTATTTACTAAACACATGAATTCACTCAACTATTGTGTTGACTTTTAGCATGTATTTTCGAGTTAAAAGGCGATAGCTAACTCTGGGCGCTTGGGCATTGGCATGGCATGGTCATAGATGACTCTGATATATGAATTGGGACCACATTTTATTAATGGGCCATTTTCCGCAACAAATCAACCTTTGGAAACTCTATTTTACTTCAATAAATGAAATCTTTTAAGAAAAATCTTTATTTTTCACTTTGTGTTATGATACAATTGAGTAGCATCCCAAAAACCTTTTCTTCCGCTGCAAACCATTTTTGGGGGTGTTACAGTTGGCATCAGAGCCTAGGTTATAGAGAACTATGTATTTTTCAAACATAGACTATAACCACTTTTACAAAAACTTAACCCTATGACCGACACATGCACGCACCTTGGTGATTGCCTCACTTATGACTCGTTGAAGTCATCTTTGATAAGATATGTATTTTATTACTGACAACTTAGTCTCACTATTAACTATGATTGCTTTACTTATACGTATGTTTACGTACCACAACGCTACGCCATCTTCCCCACATAAATGGAATATTTGTTCAGTCTTTCATACCAAACTTTAAAGGCATTAGGACATGTTACTAGTATAACTAAGCTAAGCATTGCAAGATTCATTGAACCTCGGGTGAATATAGCTTGATCACCTATATTCAACCAGGGACAGTGGGACATAGCCTGATCACCTATGTCCGACTCAGAGGTGAATGTTGCAATACTGAAAGTAGTTATAATGGTGGTATGTCCAGTTGACCTCCCGAATGACTTCTAAAAAGGGTAAAATTTTCATGTATGTTCATCATAAGAGTGATAAAGATTTACTCCTACAAATCATACACTGACGTCACAACACTTCCTCACTACGATATTTCTTCTCCTAAGTGGAACGCCTTTCTCATTACTACACTCTCTAAAACTGACCATTTTACACCACTACCTTACACCTCCGCGTCTACATCTTACTAGCAACGTGCATGGAGATTTGCGTGGCAGATGATGCACACTACCACTTTGCGCAAGGACACCACAATGATCCATGTTGAAATGAACCACTTTACGCCACCACTTCGCGCCCTCTTTGCCTACGTTATGTATGAGATTTGCTGAGCAGATAATACATAACCAGCAAAAACATTGCATGATGCAAGTTAATCATTATAAGTACCCTTTAGACTTGCTTAGCACATTACGCGCGACTAACAAAATTTTATTTAACGCACGACATTACTCTATGTTTAGATTATATTTTGGTAAGCTACAATACCCGTCTTACGTTTCCCGTCCCATCGACTTATCGCCTTCATTACTGGACCATTAAACCTCTATTACGGAGTCGTTGCAGCCCATGTATCCATCATCCCATCCTATTATCATTCTCTTAGACGTTGAGATCGAAGTCATCTCGTCATCCATTGCGGTAACAGTGTCGCCTCTACCCCAAAACTCGTACCCAATAGATGAACCGGATTACATCTTTAGCCGTTCTAGGAACAACACACCCCGACGTCTACAAAAGGGATCCCCTCGCTAAACATAAATAATAAACGAACAACTAAAAGATCTAAAAACATACCAAGAGTCAACTTGCAACTCAAGTCATTTTTTTTGGGTACAAATCCCAAATTTTTCACTCATCCCTTTGGAACACAAATTGTATGTCCTGCTACCCTCTTATGAAATAATAAACTTAAATGCGTTATCTAGCATAAGCCGCTTTCAACTATTTTACCGACCATTTCACGGTCATTTTACAAAAAAATCTTACTATTACGCCATTAAACCAAAAATTTACGATTTTACTAATACTTTATAAACAATGGCCTCACTAATGCTTTGCAAACTATTTTCTTATAGGTGATAAACCAATTAGTTACCTTACTACTATTTTATGAAACAACAAGCGATTGCGATAGCGATTTGTAAACTATATTACAAATTTTTTCGCAAGTTATATTACGATCTTATAAACTATTTTACCCTTTTGGTGAAATTTGTTTTAACCATCATCGATTTAGAACCATAAAACTTGGTACTCTTACCTCACAAACTATTTTGCCTTTCTTTGTACTAAGTATTTTACTACCACCCTATTAATTGAAGTACGAAATCTTCTACTATTGGACAAACAATAAATTGTTTTCTTATAAGCTATTTTACAAATCATTTCACGAGTTATTTTACAACCTGAATTGTTGTCTTACCAAAATATCACAAAGTTAAATGCGATTTCACTACTATTCTATAAATTATAAATCGTCTTCTATTACTTTATAGGTTGTTTTAAAAACCACCTTACCAAGTTGTTGCTCTAAATACCGAACCACAAACTACGATTGATCATAATGAAAGTATTTTCTTCTTACTCAATAAAATGGGTTTACAAATCTTTTCATAAACTTTCTTGCAATTTCCTTATAAACTATTTACTCCTTTGAAAAACTTTAAAAGATAACCGATATTTTCTTTTGAAAATAAACCAAATTTTCGGAGTAAAAATAAGCGTTTTGTTTTGAAAACAATAATGATAAATGCTAAGAAACAAAACTGATTTATCATCCACAAAAGCTAAGGTATTTGAAATTATTTTGAGAAACAACTTTTGAATTTACATAAAAACCTCCAACTTGGAACCGATTTCATGTTGTCGCCCAAAACCTTATTTAACAAGTTTTCATTACAAAAGCTGAAATTTAGCAATTTTCTTTACATACATCAAGCTCTCTCTTAAAATTTTAAAGGATCTATATTTTTATATATACCCCCACATTCGAGAAGCATAACCTTAACGACTAAATCCTGCCCATAAATTTTTAAAACTTATCGGAACGTACATACCCAACCACATCTTTTCCTATGACGTTTTCACCTTCGATGACTTTTCTTTAAATAACAATCGTGCCAACAATAAAACGTGTGGTGACATTTTTCTAGAAAGATTTATTCTAACGAGTCAAAAATTTTCTGGTCAAAACATATCAAAACTTCTTAGGCTAAGAAATAACAATTATCGACCTTTGCGAAATTGTTTTATTTACATCACGTATAAAAACTGGTTTTATAAGATCCTTTCGAGGATACAAACCTCTTACACAATTTTTCATCCAAAGGAAATTGTGCCTCGTGAAATATTCTTTTTATTCGAATAAATTTATCCACATTCCGTTTGCGAACAAGACTAGAAAATTTCAAAAATTTCTCTTGTCACATAAGCGACTAACACAAACTTAACCTCGAGGACGAGGTTCCCATAAGGGGTAGGTACTGTAGCCACCTGTAAAATTTCACTATTTTAATCTTCAAATTAATGAACTAGACTGTTTATCAAGATTCATTTGATCTAATCTAAGCATTTTAGCATGTGCATTTCGTTATCTTGCATAAAAATTTATGCCTATTCAAGTAGTATTATTTAATTATGCCTAGTATTTGCTGATAACTCAATCAGTCTCGCAAGAAAACTTTCTTGTCTTACGAGTCCACACGCGTACCAATATAATAAGAGAAAGCACGAAAAATAAAGACGAGTTAATAAAAATCGGAAGTTACATCATCGTGACCGTTTAATTAAAACGTGTCCAAATATATAAGTAATATAACTTCTCCTCTTAAAGTTATACGTTTACGAGTTAACAACGGAGTACAAAATACATCTAATACCAAAATAATACTGAAACTAACAAATATTAATACCATTTACAAAATAAATAACTAATTTACAAAATAATATAAAACAAACAAACCTTATCCTAACCCACATACCCAACCCTCCCCTTCTTTTCTCATCTACTCACTTACATCTTCCTCCTCGAAACCAGCCCCCACAAACCTGCAAACCCTCCATATTCGCCTCCCCTCTTAATCCTCCTGCTCCACCGTCTCCAAAAGTAGCTAACCCTCGAACAACTTTCACTACATCAAGAGTTAACCTTAAACCATTATTGATACACCCTTGGAAGAGGCGACAAGAACAAAAGGTCCCCTCCATCCCTTGTCTCTATGTCACGGCTGAAGTCCAACCAGAAAGACCATGTGAAGACCTGATGCCTTTGCTCAAAGAAGACCAATATCTCAACCCCACATTCGGATGTACTAGTCAAACAACCCATCTTTATTCTTTAAATACCCTCATCGATCCACAGTTGATACCACAACTCACAACTCAAAATCAAAAACTAAAAATAGTATTCAAAGTGCTTGTGGTTCTGTGGATTTGATTTAGTGGGATTATACACTCTTTGTTTTCTTTTCACTACGATCGGCTCTCCCATTTGTTGTAAGGTTTAGTTTTATTTTTTATCAATTGATGTTATTGTTGTTAAAAAAATGTAATGATAATCATAAGAATATTGATAAGATTTGTTAACTGATAATGGTTTTGTAATAAGAATATCATCGTTCGAATCGTGGGTGTGGTCTAATAGTATTTTGCTCAGTGTGCTTACCTAATGATTATGTTAATTGCTTATTTGGACTTTTGAGCATATCTGGGTTGATTGTGGTCGCGGCAGACCAAGAAATAAAAATGTTGTTGTTTCATTTAAGCTTATGGGCTTGTAGCTTATTTTGTGATTAAATTCTTGTAGCTTATGCTTAGTTTTAGTTAATAGCTTATTTGAATACGTGTGACTTATTTTGGAACTTGGTCAAGTAGTTATTATATTTCAGGAGCCTTATGGCTCGACATACAATTAGTAGTCGTTTTATTGTGTTCAGTTCACGACAATCACCCAAGAGGGTGTTTGTTAGTTCTTGGGTTAGTAAAAATCACCCACGCGGGTGTGTGATTAGTTGATTCAACTTGGCCCACAAATACACCCAAGAGGGTGTTCGTTTGTTGACATGTCAAGAAAACCCACCCGCAAAGGGTGTTGTTTGGTCTGTTTGTGACCCACCACAACAACCCAAGAAGGGTGCGTGTGGCTTGGGCTCTAGTCCACCCAGGGCAGCCCGCAAGGGTGCACTTGGTCTGGTTTGATTGGTTCATGTTTCGGTCCAGCACAGCCACCCGAAAAGGGTGCGTTTGCTGCTGATTTTTCTGCACAAAAAGGTTACATTTGCTGCTGATTTTTCTGCACAAAAAGGTTACAATTTGCTGCTGATTTTTCTGCACAAAAAGGTCACATTACTACTGATTTTTCTGCACAAAAGAAAAGGTTACATTGCTACTGATTTTTCTGCATAAAAGTTACATTTGCTGCTGATTTTTCTGCACCAAAAAGGTTACATTTGCTACTGAATTTTCTGCACAAAAAGGTTCTATTTGCTGCTGAATTTTCTGAACGAAAAGGGAGCGTGTAGTCTGATTGTCGTCACAACAAAATGGGCTGTTTGTTTGCCATTTCTGTATAGCCAAACAGCAGCTATAGGGGCGCTTGGTTTGGTTTAGTTAGTTTACACCGCAAGGTATTTGTTTTACTTATTTCAGCCCTCGAAGGGGGTGTGTTTCGGTCGATCTAACAAGACACCACAGGGGTGTATTAATTGTGTCGTGGCCCTGGCTCAACAAACACCCGAACGGTGTTTGCATTTTACTTTCGGGTCAACGAGAAACCTCGCTAGGGGTGTGTTTGGCTCGGTTTAAGCTGCGAAAAACACTAAGGGGTGTTATAAAACTTTGAATTGAGTCTGTATATATCTTTAGTATTAGGATTTTTATTTCGGGCTAAGCCCAGTGAGTGTAATGGGTCGCTTGTTGGGTCGAAAGCCTAAAGGTGGGTGTTGTTTGATCATTGGATCAGAGCCCAAAGATGAGCTTGGTTTTGTTTTGTGTTGGGATATTAATTTGGAAACCGGATCTTATTTGAAATGGAAATAAAACTATCATAACGAGAACTACAATACTATTTGACAACATATTGAGAACACGCATTCTAAATCAAGTTTACAAAACTTAGAAGTTATATAAGTTTACAAAACTTAGAAGTTATATGAACAAATGAGTCATGCTCAAATTTTATTTGACACTTATACTTATTTTCGTATCTTATCAAAAATTGACAAGAAGGCGAAGAATATGACTTCACTAAATATAAAACTGTAACTAATTAAATTATACTATATAATGAAAACGTATGTTTTCTTTTATAAAACTTAAACTCCTTAACAAATCTATTTGAACTTATCTAGTAGATGCCGAAACTTTAACCATCAAACTATCTTGTACCTACTTGCTTAATTGAGTCTTACATGCTTACTTTATTTATATATGTGTTACATGTTTTATACCTTGATGTGTGTACTCGAGTCTAGACTTTCAACCACCTCACGAACGATGATACAAAAACCTTTTTATAAACAATGATATGAAAACAATGAGGCAACATCCTTTGAAACCTCATGCGTAATACTTTAATTTTGCGTGACATATTTATAAGATAAGTTATTATCTTCTAGGTCGTGCTAACCGTGTACGGTTGTGCTTTGCTACCTGGTTCTATTTTACGATACTTACGCCACTACACTTTAAGGTGAGTTCATAGCCCACTTTTACTCTTTCAAGCTGTTTTATAAACTCCTTGGGGAGAATACATGCTACTCTTGCTTTTATGATCACAATTGCTTAAAAGCATTTTGTTCTCTTGATATTATGACTCTGCCTAAGTTGTTTGCCAAAAGACCCTTCATCATGAACCATTAGTCACTTACGGTGGCGCAAAATCATGGATAGTACTATGGAATTAACGACCCAGACTCGGTTATCGAAAATAACAAGGCGCACTATATTGGTATCTCTATGTAGATGGCTATTACATCTCGGAGGGGCAATTTTATTTACTTACGATAATGGGTGTATCTGCGGTTGAGCCTTGGTGTCATGAGCTTAGTGCAATAATATCAACTATCTTTTATGGGCGTATAACAACGTGGCCATGGCTTCTTTAAACTTGAAAATCTTGTGATCAACTACTTATTTACTAAACACCGTGAATTCACTCAACCATTGTGTTGACTTTTTAGCATGTATTTTTAGGATGAAAAGGCGATAGCTAACTCTGATGACTTGGGCATTGGCATGGCATGGTCATAGATGACTCGATATCACAATGGGACCACATTTTATTAATGGGCCATTTTCATAACAAATCAACCTTTGTAAACTCTATTTTACTTCAATAAATGAAATCTTTAAGAAAAATCTTTATTTTTCACTTTGTGTTATGATACAATTGAGTAGCATCCCAAAACCTTTTCTTCAGCTGCAAACCATTTTGGGGTGTTACGGTTGGCATCGAGCCTAGTTTATAGAGAACTAGGTATTTTTCAAACCTAGACTATAACCACTTTTACAAAAACTTAACCCTATGACCGACACATGCACTGCACCTAAGTGATTGCCTCACTTATGACTCGTTGAAGTCATCCTTGATAAGATATGTATTTTATTATTGACAACTTAGTCTCACTATTAACTATGATTGCTTTACTTATACGTATGTTTACGTACCATAGCGCTATGCCATCTTCCCCACATAAATGGAATATTTGTTCAGTCTTTCATACCAAACTTTAAAGGCATTAGGACATGTTACTAGTATAACTAAGCTAAGCATTGCAAGATTCATTGAACCTCGGGTGAATATAGCTTGATCACTATATTCAACCGAGGACGGTGGGACATAGCACGATCACTATGTCCAGGCTCGAGGTGAATGTTGCAATAATGAAAGTAGTTATAATGGTGGTATGTCGATTGACCTCGAGAATGACTTCTAAAAAGGGTAAAATTTTCATGTATGTTCATCATAAGAGTGATAAAGATTTACTCCTACAAATCATACTGCAGCGCCACAACACTTCCTCACTCGATACTTCTTATAAGTGGGCGCCTATCTCATTACTCGCTCTCTAAAGCCGACCATTTTACACTACTACTTTACACCTCGTCTACATCTTACTAACAGCGTGCATGGAGATTTGCGTGGCGGATGATGCACACTACCACTTTGCAAGGACACCACAATGATCCATGTTGAAATGAACCACTTTATGCCACCACAGCCATCATGTGCCTCGTTATGTATGAGATTTGCTTGACGGATAATACATAACCAACAAAAACATTGCATGATGCAAGTTAATCATTATAAGTACCCTTTAGACTTTCTTAGCACATTCACTGCGACTAACAAAATTTTATTTAGCGCACGACATTACTCATGTTTAGATTATATTTTTGGTGTCGCTACAATACCGCGTCTTCTGTTTTCCCGTCCCATCGACTTATCGCCTTCATTCTTTGGACCATTAAACCTCTATTACGAATCGTTGCAGCCCATGTATCCATCATCCCATCCTATTATCATTCTCTTAGGCGTTGAGATCGAAGTCATCTAAATCATCCATTCTTGATATGATGTCGCCTCTACCCCAAAACTTCGTACCCAATAGATGAACGGATTACATCTCTGGCCGTTCTAGGAACAACACACCCTGGCGTCTACAAAGGGATCCCTCGCTAAACATAAATAATAAGCGAACAACTAAAGATCTAAAAACATACCAAGAGTCAACTTACATTCAGTCATTTTTTTTGGGTACAAATCCCAAATTTTTCACTCATCCCTTTGGAACACAAATTGTATGTCCTGCTACCCTCTTATGAAATAATAAACTTCGTCGTTATCTAATGCAAACTGCTTTCAACTATTTTACCGACCATTTCACGGTCATTTTACAAAAAAATCTTACTATTCTGCCATTAAACCAAAAATTTACGATTTTACTAATACTTTATAAACAATGGCCTCACTAATGCTTTGCAAACTATTTTCTTATAGAGTGATAAACCAATTAATTACCTTACTACTATTTTATGAAAGAACAAACGATTGCGATAGCGATTTGTAAACTATATTACAAATTTTTTCTGCAAGTTATATTACGGTCTTATAAACTATTTTACCCTTTTAGTGAAATTTGTTTAACCATCGCATCGATTTAAAACCATAAAACTTGGTACTCTTACCTCACAAACCATTTTGCCTTTCTTGTACTAAGTATTTTACTACCACCCTATTAATTGAAGTACGAAATCTTCTACTATTGGACAAACAATAAATTGTTTTCTTATAAGCTATTTTACAAATCATTTCACGAGTTATTTTACAACTGAATTGTTGTCTTACCAAAATATCACAAAGTTAAATGCGATTTCACTACTATTCTATAAATTATAAATCGTCTTCTATTACTTTATAGGTTGTTTTAAAAACCACCTTACCAAGTTGTTGCTCTAAATACCGAACCACAAACTACGATTTATCATAATGAAAGTATTTTCTTCTTACTCAATAAAATGGGTTTACAAATCTTTTTCATAAACTTTACTGCAATTTCCTTATAAACTATTTACTCCTTTGAAAAACTTTAAAAGATAACCGATATTTTCTTTTGAAAATAAACCAAATTTTCGGAGTAAAAATAAGCGTTTTGTTTTGAAAACAATAATGAGAAATGCTAAGAAACAAAACTGATTTATCATCCACAAAAGCTAAGGTATTTGAAATTATTTTGAGAAACAACTTTTGAATTTACATAAAAACCTCCAACTTGGAACCGATTCCATGTTGTCGCCCAAAACCTTATTTAACAAGTTTTCATTACAAAAGCTGAAATTTAGCAATTTTCTTTACATACATCAAGCTCTCTCTTAAAATTTTAAAGGCTCTATATTTTTATATATACCCCCACATTCGAGAAGCATAACCTTAAAGACTAAATCCTGCCCATAAATTTTTAAAACTTATCGGAACGTACATACCCAACCACATCTTTTTCTATGACGTTTTCACCTTCGATGACTTTTCTTTAAATAACAATCGTGCCAACAATGAAACGCGTGGTGACATTTTTCTAGAAAGATTTATTCTAACGAGTCAAAAATTTTCTGGTCAAACCATATCAAAACTTCTTAGGCTAAGAAATAACAATTATCGACCTTTGCGAAATTGTTTTATTTACATCACGTATAAAAGCGGTTTTATAGGATCCTTTCAAGGATACAAACCTCTTACACAATTTTCATCCCAAGGAAATTGTGCCTCGTGAAATATTCTTTTATTGAATAAATTTATCCATCCGTTTCATGAACAAGACTAGAAAATTTCAAAATTTCTCTTGTCACATAGCGACTAACCAAACTTAACCTCGAGGCGAGGTTCCCATAAGGGGTAGGTCTTTGTAGCCACTGTAAAATTTCACTATTTTAATCTTCAAATTAATGAACTAGGCATTTATCAAGATTCATTTGATCTAATCGAGCATTTTAGCATGTGCATTTCGTTATCTTGCATAAAAATTTATGCCTATTCAAGTAGTCTTATTTAATTATGCCTAGTATTTGCTGATAACTCAATCAGTCTCGCAAGAAAACTTTCTTATCTTACGAGTCCACACGCGTACCAATATAATAAGAGAAAGCACGAAAAATAAAGACGAGTTAATAAAAATCGGAAGTTACATCATCGTGACCGTTTAATTAAAACATGTCCAAATATATAAGTAATATAACTTTTCCGCTTAAAGTTATACGTTTACGAGTTAACAACGGAGTACAAAATACATCTAATACCAAAATAATACACAAACTAACAAATATTAATACCATTTTACAAAATAAATAACTAATTTACAAAAATAAAATAAAACAAACAAACCTTATCCTAACCCCACATACCCACGCCCCTCCCCTTCTTTTTCTCATCTACTCCTGCTTCTGTCTTCCTCTGAAACCAACGCTCCACAAACCTGCAAACCCTCCATATTCGCCTCCCCTCTTAATCCTCTGCTGCAGCTTCACCATCTCCAAAAGTAGCTAACCCTCCAAACAACTTTCACTACATCAAGAGTTAACCTTAAACCATTATTGATACACCGCGGAAGAGGCGACAAGAACCAAAGGTCCCTCCATCCCTTGTCTCTATGTCACGGTGAAGACCAACGGAAAGACCATATGAAGACACGATGCCTTTGCTCGAAGAAGACCAATATCTCGACCCGCGTTCGGATGTACTAGTCAAACAACCCATCTTTACTTCTTTAAATACCTCATGATCCACAGTTGATACCACAACTCACAACTCAAAATCAAAAACTAAAAATAGTATTCAAAGTGCTTGTGGTTCCTGTGGATTTGATTTGGTGGGATTGCTTCTACTCCTTGTTTTCTTTTCCTTACCGATCGGCTCTCCCATTTGTTGTAAGGTTTAGTTTTATTCTTTTTATCAATTGATGTTATTGTTGTTAAAAAAATGTAATGATAATCATAAGGAATATTGATAAGATTTGTTAACTGATAATGGTTTTGTAATAAGAATATCATCGTTCGAATCGTGAGTGTGGTCTAATAGTATTTTGCTCAGTGTGCTTACCTAATGATTATGTTAATTGCTTATTTGGACTTTTGAGCATATCTGGGTTGATTGTGGTCGCGACAGACCAAGAAATAAAAATGTTGTTGTTTCATTTGAGCTTATGGGCTTGTAGCTTATTTTGTGATTAAATTCTTGTAGCTTATGCTTAGTTTTAGTTAATAGCTTATTTGAATACGTGTGACTTATTTTGGAACTTGGTTAAGTAGTTATTATATTTCAGGAGCCTTATGGCTTGGCATACAATTAGTAGTCGTTTTATTGTGTTCGATTCACGACAAACACCCAAGAGGGTGTTTGTTAGTTCTCAGGTTAGTAAAAATCACCCAGCGGGTGTGTGATTAGTTGATTCAACAGCCCCCAAATACACCCAAGAGGGTGTTCGTTTGATGACATGTCAAGAAAACCCACCATGGGTGTTGTTTGTCGGTTGTGACCCGCCACAACAAACCGAAGGGTGCGTGTGGCTTGGGCTCTAGTCCACCCAGGGCAGCCCGCAAGGGTGCACTTGGTCTGGTTTGATTGGTTCATGTTTCGGTCCAGCACAGCCACCCGAAAAGGGTGCGTTCTTCTTGATTTTCTGCACAAAAGGTTACATTTCTTCTTGATTTTCGCGCACAAAAGGTTACAATTCTTTGCGATTTTTTGCATAAAAAGGTCACATTACTACTGATTTTTCTGCACAAAAGAAAAGGTTACATTACTCTTGATTTTTACGCATAAAGTTACATTTCTTTGCGATTTTACGCACCAAAGGTTACATTTGCTACTGAATTTTACGCACAAGGTTCTATTTGCTCACGAATTTTACTTGCGAAAGGGTGCGTGTAGTCTGATTGTCGTCACAACAAAAGGGGCTGTTTGTTTGCCATTTATGTATAGCCAAACAGCAGCTATAGGGGCGCTTGGTTTGGTTTAGTTAGTTTACACCGCAAGGTATTTGTTTTACTTATTTATGCCCTCGAAGGGGGTGTGTTTCGGTCGATCTAACAAGACACCACGGGGGTGTATTAATTGTGTCGTGGCCCTGGCTCAACAAACACCCGAACGGTGTTTGCATTTTACTTTCGGGTCAACTAGAAACCTCTCTAGGGGTGTGTTTGGCTCGGTTTAAGCTGCGAAAAACACTAAGGGGTGTTATAAAACTTTGAATTAGTGCATATATATCTTTAGTATTAGGATTTTTATTTGGGCTAAGCCAGGTGGTGTAATAGTCGCTTATTGGGTGAAAGCCTAAAGGTGGGTGTTGTTTGATCATTGGACGAGCCCAAAGATGAGCTTGGTTTTGTTTTGTGTTGGGATATTAATTTGGAAAGCCGGATCTTATTTGAAATGGAAATAAAACTTTCGTATGAGAACTACAATACTATTTGACAACATATTGAAACACGCGTTCTAAATCAAGTTTACAAAACTTAGAAGTTATATAAGTTTACAAAACTTAGAAGTTATATGAACAAATGAGTCATGCTCAAATTTTATTTGACACTTATACTTATTTTCATATCTTATCAAAATTGACAATGTCACACCCCAATTACTGTTTTGCGGCGGAGATGGAATTCACGGGGATTATTGTCATAGCATCACAATCAGTTATATTGAGCGACCTAAAGTGTCGTTTGGAAAATACATCGTTTGATTTAATAAAATAATCGGAGTTACAACATAGGTCCCAAAGTTTACAAAGTTTGCGGAAATATAAATATATTACAAGTCAAGCGATGGTTTTGAAAGAAAGTGCCATAATGTACAATGATGTAAGTCGGCGCTTGACTCAAGGTGGTTCCTTAACCATGCCATGATGATAATGCCTTAGTTACACGAAAATACATTGCTAAAGCGGTCAACAATAATGTTGGTGAGAAATCATAGGTTTAGGTAAATGTTTTTATCGACTACTGTAGTATAGATCGAGTATGACAATCATGTCACATAAAATGTTACAGGTATGACAATCATGTCACATAAAATGTTCTGGTATGACAATCATGTCACATAAAATGTTACAATTGCTTAGCGCATGATCACCAAAGCTCAGGTGATTTTAGCCCCAACAGTGTCTTGCCAAACAACTCTAATAATGTTTATGAATGAAATGCATCCAGTATGACTAGTTGGATTCACCAACCCGGATGGGCGTCACCTCGATAGATCTATCCACTCACACACGCTTCTAGAAATTAACGGCTCATGCATATGAAATGGGGACATTTAGCAGCAGCGTGGTAACTTAAGCAATGTAAATGAATTTAACATACTTGGTATCGTAATGAAAATGTTGTGCAATGTATTCTCCCGTGGGTTTGAAATAAGTAAAACTTGAATAAATCGGGGCTATGAAAACTCACTTGATAAGCGGGTATGATGACAAGAGTGAGTACAGCGAGGTATAGCGTGATACTTTAACCTTGACCTATTACGAATGATATGATATGTAATGAGTTATGATGTAATATTATGCATGCATTTGTATATTATTTATACCATTTGTGAGTTTTGAAAATAATACTTATCGTTGAAAAATACTCTTTTGACGTCTTGACCATTCTTAAATTACTTTACAAGTATTCGTCAAAATGTCATCCTACAATGGTTTCTTAGTGATTTATTGTGAAATTTTAACTTTTAAATCGTAAAATAATGTCGTCGGAAATTTCATGAAAGTGACAAAATGACTTGAAAAGTTAGTCGTAAAATGGTGTCGATCGAGCGTTGGGAAGCGAACTCGACGGTTTTGGAAAGTTTGTATCAAAATCTAGAAGTTTTAGTTCATGAGTTTTCGTCATAGAGGTCTCGAACATAAAGATAATAGAGGTTAAATATAGTGATTTTGTCCAAAATGTGGCTTAAAAATGAGTTTCGGCAAAATTTAAGCATCCGTAAATAATTTATTACAACTCCGCTATACAAACGGTTGGTCGTTTTGGAAAATATGCTTGGTGATCTCGATTTTATTAGAAGACATCTCGTTCCAAAAGTTCTACGTCATCGTTAAAACAGCCTTCAACATGGTCGTTTTAGTTACCGTAACACTTGTCTCGTAAAAATAATATAGTTTCTCTAAAATAATAGTTCGGCAATTTTATGAAAGCGTGTATATCTTAGTCGTTTCAAATCCGTTTTCATTATTATCGTCCTTAACCGTATCAAAGTATACTAATATATTTTGATAAGTCGAAATAATTTATAAAGCTTAGGACTCGTTTTTGACTCGAATAAAACAATAATAGGTTCTTTGAAATTTGGAAGAATATATATTTAGTAAATCAAACTTGAAAAATTCATAACTTCTTCGTTATAACTCCGTTTTAATCCGTTCAATGACCACGGAGTTCGTTTTTAAAGTATATTTTCTAAATATCAAGGCCAAAAATTCGTGCCTACTGTCGGATTTTCAGAAAAACAAAATAAGAACATACCACTTTTAATACTTGTCGAAAATAGTTTTCTCGTACTAAACCTATTTCAATCCCTTCAAATCAACTCCAAAGCTATTCTAATCCTACCATACACCTTCTTAGGGTGTCATGGGTTCCTAAACATCATCAAGACCAATATATACCAAGGGAATAATTATAGGATGACTTTATATATATAAAACTCTAAAAATCATGTAAAAATGGTATAAATAAACACAAGTCTTGCATGTTTGCTAAGAAAATGATGAAATACTTATGAAATGAAAATGAAAGATGAAAAATGTAAATGATATGCTTACAAGTAAACTTGATGAGGTGATTAGAACAAGGATTAACCTAAACACCCTAGGTTTTTATTTCAAAACCTAAATAAGAGTGTAATCTAGATTGTGTTTATACTTGAAAATGGAAAACTTGATGATTCTCTTGCTACCCTTATGAAGGCCGGTTTGAGAGAAAGAAAAAGAAAGAAGAAGACTTAAATTATTTGATTGAATAATTGAGTGTGAAAAGTCTTTGGAGTGTATCTATACATGAAAGAAAAGATCTACCAACTTTGTGATTAACCCCCCCCCCCTTGGGCCGGTTTCTAAGGGGAAATTTTTCCAAAATATTTTTTTTTTCTTTTTATTTATTGTATAATTGTTTGTATGTAAAGTGTATAGGTAAAATGTGTGAGGTAAATATAACTTGTATGATTGTATATACATTAATGTATTTAAGGTAGTTTTAGGTAAAGTAATTTTTAATAAATCAAAGTAGAGTATAATGAGATCATAAAATTGTAAAATACATTTCTTGTAAAATTTGGTGATAAAATAATTATCGTGTAGTTTTTAAGAAAAGTGTCGTAATAATATAAATTTAACGATTTATATACCATATAAATTTAAAACACTAGGTAAGCTCAAAATATAGTTTTATAAACTAAATGTAAGTATAAAAATATATCGGGATCATTTTAGAAGTAGGTTAAATGTTCAAAATAATAACTCACGCGATAACGTTTATTTAATATAAAATTTACGCAGTTAAGGTGAAATGCAAAGTCATGAATGAACTAACATGATGCAAATGATGCTAATGAAATGTAGACTAAACTTAGTCCATATGAAATGTTCGTGATGATATGATCATGAATTAGCAGCTAAACCATTAAGGTTACGCGAATTTGGAACACGTAAACCTAGTTTCGATAAATGTTGAAATTGTGAAGCATGAATTGTTTTGAGAAATGACACGGAAATACGGGTTGTCACGGAGACAGAAGGCGAAGAATATGACTTCACTAAATATAAAACCGTAACTAATTAAATTATACTATATAATGAAAGCGTATGTTTTCTTTTATAAAACTTAAACTCCTTAACAAATCTATTTGAAATTATCTAGTAGATGCCGAAACTTTAAACATCAAACAATCTTGTACCTACTTGCTTAATTGAGTCTTACATGCTTACTTTATTTATATATGTGTTATATGTTTTATACCTTGATGTGCGTACTCGAGTCTAGACTTTCAACCACCTCACGAACGATGATACAAAAACCTTTTTGTAAGATATTAGTTTTCACATACACATCAAACCATAACAACAAGGTGGCGTATAAGTGGATTCTAGAGAGAGAAAGTTAGAGGTTTAGGGAACTTAGTGAGAGAAGTGAAAGATATTATTATGAGCTCGACTCTCTACCTTGGGAGGTAGAGTATTTATAGTCTTACATAAATCGCCACACATCGAACGTGGATCGGGCATCTGATGGGTAAAGACCCGTCCGTCCTCCACGGTGTTACTTAACTAAATACTACTTAACAAAGAACTACGACTACGAGCTTTCTAACGATTACATATACTTGAGGTGACCGACTCTTTAATACACGGAATTTCTAATTCTAACAATCTCCCAAAGGAGGTCGCTCAATCATGTACCAAAATTACATTGAATACAACTAGATAATACATTAACAATTGATCTTGCATTCTTGATGTAGTCCTTTGCTCTAAGCTCGTAGTCATTGATTCTTCACATTGCATGTTTGGTTACTCAAGTGGAGGTCTTTCTTGATCCGCGTGATAATAAATTTGAGCCATCTTTTGAGATCATCATTATCGACAATCTCGAGACATCCTTTGTGGTGTTGGTATTATGTGATGTTGTGACTTTGGGACCGACATGCTCACATTTTGGATCATGAAATCTTCTCGCCAGTGGCGGAGCTTTTGTTGAATCATGATATTGGCGTGCGTGGCGAAGCATGGAGTGAAAATATCGAGTCATTGATGCACTAATCATGATTTCCTTTTAGATGAATGTGTTAAGTGAGCATGCGGCTATGGATTGACCGCTTCATTACGATCGTTGCAAGCGTCGGGTGTACACACATCCTTGATTAGCAATAAATCACCGCGAAAGTGTCTTTGATCACTTCGTTGAATTGAGTCTGCGACCCGGTTCCAGATTGATCGATACATCTTGCTGTGATCGGTATAATTCGAAGAATTTCCTTGACGGGTTTGTGATTGTTCATTTGTTCTCAAACCGGAACATCTCAAAGAAGACAACGGGAATGAGTGAACCAGTAATTTTAAGTCCAGCGATTGATGAAAAGAGATTTGAAAACAATCGTGTATTGCTCGATAGAAATTGTTTTTACAATGCAATCTGGCGAAGGTTTTGTTGAAAATCAATTATCAATCATAAAAACACCTTTGGTTTGAAAAATGAGTACACGGTCGATGTGCTAATGAAAAGAGTTTTTATGCATAAAGACCGGTTTTCAAAGGTATCCAGTGATCCATAACTGAACGAGGATTGATTCGAGAGATTGAATCGCCCCATTGTTTACATTCGGTTGTCACATGGTTGATCCATATAATAGATCTCACATACCACCTATAAGGAGCTTGTTTGATGTTGGCTCGAGAGGCTTTCCATCTTCATAGTGAATATGTATACACATCACTCGGATGTTACATCGCAATACCACGAGGATAATCGTGGGACTCGAGATATAATCTCTCTTTCCACATTGTGAAGCGGAGAGTCTTCATTGAAAGTGTCCTAATGAGATTTATTGATGATCTCGTGGCTCTAGACTCAATTTGTGCATATTTGGATCTGTATCGGATACTAGGGAGAGGTCTCCTTCTTGATATCAACCATCTCTAAGAGAAGGTCGATAGATAATGTCGGTTCCCGTGAGAATGAAACAAGTCCTTTTAAGAGGAACTTGAGTGGTTTGGAAAGTTGAAGTGCGATGCGTCCTTTGGGTCCATGACGTCTTGTCTTCAATACCGATGTTACCATCGGTAGCATATGAATTGAACCAGGTTCTTGCCTAAGGTTGAATAAATGGAGGGCTATTTGTTTTCACCTTTCCTCATTCAATTCTTTTTAATTCTTCAACCCTTGATTACTTCGAGACTTCATAGCTAGAACCTTGTTGGGTTTATTCCGATTACTAGCTCGGTCTTAGTCCGCACTCTTCCCATATCTCATTTTCTCCTTTTATCATCATACCTAAGGACTTCTACACTAACTAGTGGATTGTCACAGGTAGATCCCTCAGGATTACAGCGGATCATGGGAACACATACCTAACCTTATCATCCTTATATCACCATACATAAAGTAGAGTTGGTCGGTCTATTTGGTATTGTTCATACGCCATTGGAACCAATTGAAAACCATTTGAAAATCAATTCGGATACTTGTGATATATTATCAAAGCATTTTGTACACGAATTGCTTTTGATATTTTAAACGAGAACTCCCCTCAACATGTGCATCAAGTATTTGAAAATGTTTTGCACACGGAGGCAAGAGAAAAATTAACTTCTTTGATTACCATTTTCTAAAGATATCAACATCACTTCCCGCATCAAATCAAGTAGATATAGCATTTCCGGGGAAGGATGAGGTTTCCATAAATTTGCTCCCCTCATATGTGCCTCGGGGTTTGAAAAGAGTTTTGCACATACTAGAGGGAACTTGCATGAGATAAGTTGATCACATTTCAAATCATAGGTTTAAGATAGATGCTCCCCTCGACATGTGCATGGAAAATTTGAAATCGTTTGTCACATGTGGGCGGGATAGCATGTACATCCTTATAAAACCATTTACCTAATTATCGGTTTAAATCCAATTTAAATCACACATTCTCCCCGATCACAATTATCAAATCATTTGAGATTTGTGATCTCTTCTTGATTTAAATTGATTTTGAAAGCTTTAAGGGAATGTGACTTGATTATGAAAGCATTTTAAGCGTAAGGATCGGATTTTAAGACTTTAAACTCCATTGATAAAACATGCATGTACATATTTTGAAAACAATTTAATGCCAAATAACTTTTAAATTAATTGAAATCATTCTCCCCTCGATCAATGACATAGGTTGTTGATTGAGAGAGAGCCTGACAAATAAGTCTGATGATTATCAACAATAGAGACGAGTTATTTTTCAAAGCATTTAGTTTTGATGGATAAATGTTTATAGAATCGAGCATGGAATTTGAAAACATGATGAAACATGGCTCTGTTCTTTCTTTTAAAACAGGGTTATTGCTGAAAATGACAATAAACCATTGTTTCTCTTTCTCCCAAAAATATATATATATATATATATATATATATATATATATATATATATATATATATATATATATATATATATATATATATATATATATATATATATATATATATATATTTTAAATTCGAACAACATCTAAAGTCCGTGTCATTCTTTGAATGACAACATCAAGACCGTAGATATTATCGAATCGGAAAAACATGACAAATTGACAATATATATATATATATATATATATATATATATATATATATATATATATATATATATATATTTTAGAAGATTTTCAATTTTGATTTTATGGATTTTGAAAGTTTTATAATTTTCTATTTGATTTTTGAGAGTTTTATAATTTTTTATTTTGTTTTTAAAAAATATTTACAAGAGATAGATGAAGATAGACCTTTACTCCTCGTCTTCCTCCACGAAGGCGTTTGAGAGTTTACGGTTGAAGGCTTTTCATACCAAGATGTGGAAGTATAAACTAAAGCGTTCTCTTGGAAGAGCTTTGGTGAAGATGTCGCTAAGCGATATTCGAGCCTCACAAAATATAGTTCCACCACCTTTTCCACTTGTTCCCGATGAAATGATGTCGAATGTCGATATTCTTTGCTCTTGAGTGTTGAATGTTGTTGCATGAGAGAGCAATAGCACTTTTATTATCACGGAGGGGATTTTGTTGAATTCAAAGCCATAGTCGGATAATTGAGATCTCATCCATAAGATTTGAGCACAACAAGATGACATGGCTATGTATTCGACCTCTGTAGAGGAAATAGAAGTACTCATTTGCTTCTTTGAAGAACCACTCACAAGCTTATCACCCAAGCCGAGCACCTCGGATGTACTTGACGTGTATCTTGACAACTGCATGATCGGCATCTGCATAGGCCGTTAGTGACATACCACGGTGTCCTTCGGGTACCATAGTCCCATATTGATGGTTCCTTGGAGATCCGAAAGACCCGTTTAAGCGCTTCTAAGGTGCTTTTTAGTAGAAGCAGCACGGTATCTAGCACACATCGAAGCAGCGAACAAGATGTCCAGTCTACTAGCTATGAGGTACATCGGGGATCCAATCATACTCACGATATTTCGTTTGGTCGATCATGATCCTTGAGTGGTCCTCATCTAGTTTGGTTCGGTCGATCATGGGGGTGTCAATAGGGTCACTTGAATCAAATCCAAATTTCTTTAAAATCTACATTGCATATTTAGATTGATTTATGAAAATGCCTCGAGACTTTGTGAGATTTGTAATCCCAAGAAAAATAACATTTTCCCATCATTGACATTTGAAACTTTGAACTCATTTCATTTGAAAAACGATCACATTCCATTGGGTGCGTCGAGGCAAAATAATATAAATCAACATAAATTTGAACATGAATTAAATGTTTGCACGACTTCTGGTGAACAATGTAGGATCAGCTCGCTCCTTTGATGAATCCGGTTGATAGAAGAAACTTTGACAATGTATCATACCATGCCACGGAGCTTGCTTTAAGCCGTAAAGAGCCTTCTTCACGATAAGCGTGAGTAGGATGCTCTTGATTCACAAATCCTTGAGGTTGGGCGGCGTGAGCGACTTCTTTAAGATCTCCGATTCGAAATGCCGTCTTCACATCCATCGATATACTACCATGTTCTTACTAGGAGCATTAGCGAGGAAGATTACGATTGCCTCGATTCGAGCAGCGGGCAAAAGATTCTTCAAAGTCAATACCCTCCTCTTGACGGTATCCTTTAGCAACTAATCGAGCCTTGTTCTTCAACACATCACCATGCTCATCAAGTTTCACTTTGAAGATCCATTTAAGAGCAATAATCATTGCGATCTGGAGCAGTACTAACTCCCATACATCAAGTCGATCAAACTCATGAATTTCATCTTGCATGGCATTGAACCGGCTATCTTCATTCATGGCGGTTTAACATCCTTTGGTTCGATCTTAGATAGTACGGAGTTGAAGAAGCACCATAAGGCATCGGTTGCAAGTTGTTTCGGGTTGATACAGACGAGAGGGATTTCCATGATGTTGTCTAATGGATGATCGTGAGTCCATTTTCGAGGTGTTCATGTGGCGGTTGTTGAGGCGAGGTGGTCGAGTCGATGTCTCCCGAAGAAGATGGTTCTGATGATGATTCGAGAGTAGCAAATATGTTTTCAAATGGAGCATCTTGGGGTAGCAAAGGATTAACTTCATCATTGATGCGAAACATTTCCATGATGTACATTTGAAGAATGATGATTTGTTGATGAGGCGAAGGATCGGCCTGGCGGTGCTTCTTGACTTAAAGATATTGAGGCCGAAGGATTGGCTTCATTCACGAGAATATGAGCATCCTCATTGTAGGGATCAACACCTCATTAGTAATTGAATCATACGAGTTCATCGAACATAGGATCGAACAATTTCTTTAAATCATCTTCGGATGGACATATGGAGTTTCTTGAGAAGAGTTTGGAACAAGGGATGAACCAATGGGATTGTTTTGAAGTGCGGGTCTGGCTGGAGTGTCCGGGAGCCATTTGACCGGTCGACTCATCAAGCGTAACGTGAATTGTTTCCATGATATTTCGGGTTCTTTTGTTGTAGATTCGGTATCCCTTTTGTTTGAAGCATATCCTACAAATACTCCAATGTCGACTTTAGCCCTAAGTTTGCCTAAGTCTTGACCTTCATTATTTGGATAACACAATGCACCAAACACAGAGAAAGAGAGATTAGGTTTTATTGTGGACAAGTTCATATGGAGTTTTCCATGAGCAGTGTGAATCGAGAGAGCGATTTTGTGTGTAGCATGCGGTGGCAATAGCTTGACCCGGAGAAACATTGGAACCTTTGAGTAAATGAGCATTGTTCTAGCGGCTTCAACAAGAGTTCGATTTAGTCTTTCAACTACACCGTTACGGTGAGGAGTTTGTGGTACACTTCTTTGATGGTCTGTTTCCAACGCTTTCATAGAATTCCTAAGTTGTTTGTTGACAAACTCGGTTCCATTATGCGTTACGATAATTAAAAGTGTTTTGTTAAGTCGAACTGCGGTTGTTTGATGAGTTTGATGATGATATCAGAGTTTCATCCTTTGTCCTTAAGAACTTGACCCGGTGAATCTAGAGTAATCATCAACCACTGACTAACACATATTTCTTCCCAGATATTCTGCACCTCGTTGGTCCATAAATCCATATGAATCATATGAAGAACTTACATGTAGAGTTAGTAGGTTTGGGTTTGTGGGCAAACTTTTGCTTTTACCCAATTGGCATCTTGAACAAAGATGATCCTTTTCATACTTTAGTCTAGGTAAACCTACAACTAAGTCCTTTTCGGAAAGATCGTTGATGGTGCCAAAGTTCAAGTGATTGAGAGCGACGATGCCATAACCATGACTTTGTTTTGAAGCCTTAGATAACAAGCAGTTGGAGAAGCCCTCATCATGTCATCGATAGAGATGGTGTAAAGATTTGAGCCACGAGTTCCTTTTAATAGTTCCTTACCATTAAGATCTCTAACAGCGGTGTATGTTTTAAGAGAGCTACTACAGATCGGAATCAGGAATTGACCAGCGGAGAGCAGTTATGACCCAAACCTTCCACATAGTAAACTCTAGAGATGACACTATCACCAACAACATAATCTCCATAACCCATAATAGCACGAAATGATCATTACCAAATCTAACGGTCCGATGAATTTGCTCGCGAAGTTCATGAGCGCGACCGGTCTCCGGTCATATGCTTGGAGCGACTGAGTCCAGTGCACCACGAGAGCGATTTGAGCGATCTGCGGTTGAACACGAGACAAGAATGGATAAGCGGATAATTGGGATCCCCATGCAGAATGGGTTCCATTTGGTTAGTAACAATGTTTGGAACACCAGCATCGAAATAGAAGCATTCATATCGGAAAGTGAGGCAATGGAATCATTGTGAATAGATGCGATACTAGTGTCTGTGTTAGCCACATTCCGCGGTGAACACTTCTTAAGGAATAGTTCTACGTGGGCATCCATTTTCTAGTGGGCATTATCGATTACTCTTATGACCAAGGGTGTCAATAAAAGCCTAATTTCTTGAATGTTCTTCCTGTGGGTTTCCTTTGTTTTCTAACTTTCTTTCTTTTTGCCTTTTTAGCCTTGTTAGCTTACGAGTTTTAGCATTAACAATATTAGCTGGACAATTAACATCGTTAGGCGAACATTAACATCACATTCATGATTAGAGGCGAAATTCAGCGGACATCAATACAAGGTTTGCAAATAGTATCGAATTGAATTAATTACGATGCGCCTATGGCTAATACTAGAATCAACACGATTCGTTTTATTCGATTCAAACTTAAAGTTCCTAGATTGTTCTTTACTCTTTTCAGTGCACATTCTTAGCTTGCGAGGTCCTATGATTCCTTGTATTATCTTGAGACTTTGACTTTGCTCCCTTTAATGTCACTGATTACTCTGTGGGAATGGGAACATTAGTTGGTTTTACTACTCTTTGCATTACACTTTAGATGTCTTCCGGGA